>CM070717.1:4193177-4713960 GCA_036346275.1 Otatea glauca | reverse complement strand
TAAAGTCAACATAGTTTTGCATAGAGTGCCTTAGTTTATCTAACACGAAAAAGCCAGTGACACTGCTACTTGAGGACAGATCGAGTCTAAATTAGTTAAACACTTGTATTATACTAGATAGGATACGAATGGCTATCAAATACGGTATGGATTTTCCCATCCAATTATCAATTTCTCTTTCTACTCGTATTTGCATAAAAAGTATGGATGCGAATATGGTATGTAATTTTTCATCCAAATTCTTATTTTATCCTAACTATTTATATTCGAATTCGATAAAACAGTACAAGTATTTTATTGCGGTATGCCTAATTAGTTGGACGAGTTTTGTTTTTTTTTAAAAAATAATTCAATGTGAATTCATATCCCTTTAGGTGAAATAAATAGATTAGAATGATTTAGTGTGACTTTACGAGGATAAAGCTGAAAGAGAGAATTGAGAAGGATTAAGGAAGAAGACTAGAGGCAAACACAAGCCTCAACCATGCGCAGAGCCTTCTGATGTATTCCTTATATAGCTAATTTAAATACATCGTGAAGCAGATATTTAAAAGGAAGGAAACAAAACTACTTCTCAAGATAATCCTAACAACTAGATTACATTGTTAGGTCGCTACAAACAGATACAACAGAATCAAATCTATTTTAACATCCTCCCACAATCGTAATCTCCTAATACAAAAAGAGATTGAATCAAATTTCCGGTTCTCAAGCATGACAGTTTAGTGAAAACATCCGCCGTCTGATCTTTTGACGAATAAACCGAATATCAAGTAACTTCTTTGCAACCCGTTTCTCTCACAAAATGAAAATCCACCTCAATGTGCTTAGTTCGAGCATGGAAGATAGGATTTACCGAAGATAAGTTGCCCCAGATTATCACACACAGACGACGACGGTCCCTTCCGAAAACACCCAACTCCTTCAATAGTGACTCAATCCATATAATCTCACTGTGGCATTTACAGCCCTTTATACTCCGATTCTATGCTAGATCCGAGACACTCATTGCTATGCGAGCTCAATGAAACAAGATTAGTATCTAAAATAAATGGCGGGTTACTAGTGGATCTCCGGTCATCGGAATAACAAAATTCAAATCAACTGAGAATGCACTCACAAGACTTGAGCAAGATTTTTGAAATGCAATGCCATATCACGAGTGCAATCGCAGACACCGAGAATTCTTTTCACCGCACTGATTGTGATTAGGCGTAATGTAGGTATTGACATACCTTGTTAACCGAGTAGGAAATCTCCGCTGAGTTATCGTTAAATACCGAAGGGCTCCAACAATACATATGATATCCGTTGCTTCGATGACAAGAAGAAATATTCCTTGTTCTCGAGACAACTTTTCACTTGATGACATTGAGTTGAAACAGCTTGCAAAGGCATCATATTTGCTCTGGTCAAGATATCACCCATGTATCTTCTTTGCATAAGAGCAAGTCCCTCTTTTTCAGGAATCACTTCTATGCCAAGGAAGTAATGCAAATTACCCATGTCCTTGATTGCAAAATCCTTTTGTAACTGACTAAGCAAGTCTTGTGTGACTTGAGACGAAGAACTTGCAATAATAATGTCATCAACATATATCAACATATATATAATGTTACCATTGTGATTGTAGATGAGCAAGGATGTGTCACTTTGGACTAAACAAAACCAAGTTCTTCAAGCTTTGAACTCAACTTGGAATACCACGCCGTGGCGCTTTGTTTGAGGCCAGATAAAGCCTTATCCAACTTACATATGTACTGGATGATTTGGATCCTCATAACCCTGGTTGCTTCATATAAACATGTTCTTCAAGAATTCCATGAAGAAATGCATTTTGCACATCTATCTGTCAAGGCTCCAAAAGCCATGAAACAAAGAAGAGAAAGAATAAGTCGACCGTTGTTGGCTTTATCACCGACTAAAGGTATCTTCGAATCCAGTCCATACCTTTGTTTGAACCCTCGCAACTAGCCGAGCCTTATATCGCTCAATACTTCCATCCGCTTTGCACTTCAATTTGAAAACCCATTTGCTATCAATTAAATTTTGGCCATGCTGCCTTGGAACAAGATGCCGTGTCTTATTTCGCTTGCAGAGCATCAAACTCGTGTCCATAGCTTGTCGCCAATTATGGTCTTGCATTGCTTCCCAAAATTGGATGGCTCACAGAAGACTCGATCATAGTGGTTGTAATCGAAGTAATATGCCTCCCTTTGGTCGAGTATCCGATGGTGCCATCATGAAATTCTTTCTACCGTCAATACCATGTTGCACCGAGCACGCATACCCGCCGTGGGGTTGCGATGGAGACACCTGCATATGGCAAAGAACTTGAAGTTGACTCATGCATAGACTCAAAGACTGAGAAATAGAAGCAATTAACTTGGCAGAGAAGGAACAATATCAAGCACATGATCGCTTCTCACAGAGGAAATAGGTGTGAACTATTGTTAAGATGAATAGGTAGCAAGACGTTAGTGGGTCGGAAAGAAGTGGAAGAAACAACATCGCCCTCAAGAAAAGGAAAGACTGATTCATCAAAAATCACATCTTTTGAGATGTAAACCCACTGCATTTCTTGTCTAAGCATTTGTATCCCTTATGAGAATTACTATAGCCAACAAATACACATCTTGTTGATCGTAAAGAAAGTTTGTATTTGTTGTATGGTCACAGATTCGCCAAAGACGCATGTACCATAGGTTCTAAGAAAATTGTAATCCCTTGACACCAAATAGCTTTTCAAGAGGAATCTAATTTTGAATGGTGCGATCGGGCAATTGTTAATCGAAACAAGCGTATGAGAAAGCCTCATCCTGTAATTTTAATGGCATGTATGCTTGAGCTAGAATAGAAAGACCAACATCAACGATGTGTTGATGCTTCCTTTCACTGAGCTGCTCACGATGCGTGGGGACAAGAAAACAGATGCTTAATACCATTTTGTTGAAATAGCTTGTGTAAAGCTAGATATTCCCTCCCCATCCGATTGGATAGCAAGAATTTTCTTATTTAGCAGCCTTTCAACATGAATTTGAAATTTAACAAAGACACGAGCAACATCGGATTTGAATTTGATTGGATAGAACTGCATAAATTTCATCAAATCATCTATAAAATCGATATAATAGGAGAATCCTCCAATCAAGTGCGCGCAGACCTCGACATTAGAGAAAATAAGATCTAATGGAGCACTAGATACATTATTTGAAATATGAAAAGGAAGTCGATGACTTGGCCTCTTGACAAGCATTGCATACATGTTGCTCATTTTGATCGTGAAGGACCGGGAGATTATTTTGTGGAGAACATGCCGACGACGGAGAAGATGGATGACCGAGACGACAATGCCGAGTCTTGGAGTGGCGTGGTTTTGACACCGTGAAGGCTTGCTTGTTCAAGGCAAAGGGGAAGCCGCACACCAACGGATATAACCCTCCTCACATTTGCCTTGAAGAAGGAGCTTCTTCGTGTCCCGATCCTCGACAAAAAATAGTGTGGATGAAACTCAAGATAGACATTATTATCACAGAAGACAATGTATCAAACTAAGTTTTTATGAGCCTTTGGAACATGGAGGATGTTATTTAGTTTCAAGGAACGATTTGCAAGAGAAATGTGAGAGCGACCAATGTGAAATTGTCATACCGCACTATTTGTCAGTCTCGAATCGATCTTTACCATGATACTTGTCACAAACAGAGCTTGTCAAGTTCTGAGGTAATATGATCTCCGTGGCACCGAGAGTCAATATACCAATTTGTATCCACTCCATAAGATGGAACACAGCCTAAGGCCGCAACATGCAAATCCTCACTTGATAAGAGTGATTGAATCGATTATAGCATCTTAGTGCCACATGACCCAATTTTCCACAAACTAACATTGCGTCGATTGCATGTTCTGCCGAAACAGAGTTATTATTGGTGTTAAACTCGCTTCGCCCACCACTTTGGCCATCGCTATAATCGCCTCGCTATTGCCTCGACTCACCATTGCTAAGGTTCTCCGCTGATCTTCCATATGAGCTATCTCGACTTCCCGATTATTGCGCATAATATTGTTAATGAGATCCAAGAGCACTATTATGATACTCCTTGCGCATCTCAAAGCTTAACATATGTGCATACAAATCGAGAGGAGATTGGCTCAATCCTCGTGGTGATCGATGTAACAAGAGCATCGAGTCTTCACCGAGGCCGAAGCATATAAGATACAATTTCTTCATCACGGCGGTTGTCCTACAAAGCCAGTTTTTTATCCACGAGATTCTTAACTTTATTGAAATAGTCGACATGGATAAGTCACCTTTCTTCATGGTTGATGCTGCATCCGGATCCGCATAGTTCTTGCTTTGGATCCCGACGAACATCTTCTCGAGAGCATGCCAAACTTCTACCGATGTGTTGAGAAGAAGGACTCGACCGAATGTCATCTTGCAATGAGGAAAGCAGTGACACTTAACACCGGGCTTGATCTTGAATCAACCATCGTTGATACCGGTTTGAAACTTGAATTGTACCATCACCTGTTCCTCGGATTGTAACATCCCAAAAAATCTGCCAAATATTATTTTATTGCTTAAAAGTGCATTTGTGATTTTCTGGAATTTATTTGGATTTTTCTGGATTTATTTGAATTAAATCTTATTTAAAGTTTATTGCTTTTTAATCAAAAGTATTTAAATCTGTGCAAAGTCAAAATAAAGTTTTATCAAAAATATTTTATTTGAGTCCAGAATGTCTCAAAGTATTTTTGAGATTTTTCTTGGATTTTTCCTGATAGTTTTATTGCCTAAAACAAATAAAATGAATTTCTGTAATTATTTTAAATATAAAATCTTTTAAAAGTCCGTGAATAAAGTGTTAAAGCTGTCGACATCAGGTAGGCGTGTCCGCCCACGCCAGTGGCCCATTCCAAATTCTTTGAGTCGCTACTGGGCAAAACTCCTAGATCACCGATCGTCGCGGCGCGATCCAACGGCCCAAATAAGGCGCGTGAGCGCCACGCTTTGACTGGCTTGATCGACACGCTCGCTACCGCCTGGTCGCCGCTCCGTCGACTCGAGTCCGCCGTTACGCTACCGTTTCTTTCGCCGTAGGGCCTTGACGCCGAGGCTATAAAAAGGCGGGTAGCACCCGAGGTTCGCAATGAGCGCCGCCTTTTGGTCGGAGCGCTTCGCGAAGCGTGCCTAGAACGCATCTACGAGCTCGCCGAGTTGGCCAAGTCTTCGCCGCTGTTCCGCTGAAGCTCGCCGTCCGGAAGTCTCCGCCGCCGCTGTGGTCGCCAACGGTTCGCCGCGGACGACGCTGCTCGTGAGAAGCTGGCAACGCCGAGACCTCTCTTCGCTGGGCGTGGTCTTCGCCTCAAGTCCGGCGAAGAAGCGCCGCTGCGCCGCCATCGTTAGGTTCGAAGGTAACAACCGCCGGATCTTCACCAGAGGCCGTGATCGTGCCACGAGGGTTGGGACGGCAGTCGCTTGATCAAACGCTGCGGCGCCAATATCGCACCGACGCCGCAGCTAACCGATGATGCGCGCGCGTGTCGCACGGTTGCGAGGCGCCGGACCGCGGCTCATGGTGGACTAAGGGCGTCCGCGGACCGAGTCCATGGACCGACGCGGCGTGCACGCTCGATTGGTCGGGCGCCAGGCCGACGCCATGCTTGCGCTATAAATGAATTTTCAATTGGAAAATAACTGATCGAAATTCTGTGATGATGACGCCATCATGAGGTCACGCTGACGTTATAAATCGATTTTTCAAGATAAAATAAACTCTAATTTCGAAATTCGATTTTTGATTTCAAGATTTATTTCAAACTTCAAAAGGCTATATCTTTGCATCGAATTCGGATTTGAGTGATTCCAGTTTCTAAAAATTTGTAAAATTGAGATCTATTTAATGGTGAATTTTATTTGATTTTGGAGTTCAATTGCTCTCTGTTTTGGCATTTATTTGCTTTTCTCTTTCTGCACGCTGTGAGACGTTGAATTGTGCGACGCTTCGAGGAAGATCAACAACCTAAGAGCAAGCTCCGATCAAGATCGGACTCTATTCCAAGGCACGTTGTGCTTTGATCATGTGGAACCCATGTTTATAAAATTGCTATGTTTGATTTACACTATTGCATATATTTCAAATATATAACTGTTTCAAATTAGATTGGGCTTAGCTAAAATACCAGATTGATCTATACCCTACCTTGTCATTGTATGCCATGATCCATTGTCACCCTAGATTGGTTTAATATAGTTGGTTAATAACTATAATCAACATTGGAGGAATAGTTCAGATTAGTTGCTTAGCCATGCCACGCCATCACATGTGTCGTAATCATTGCTAAATAATCTTGATTAATGGTATATGGAACAATGTTATGAACTTGTGTGTCATGTGGGATCACACGATGAGATTGAGTTGCTGTGGCGAGTCATGTCACGCAACGATGTTGAATTGTTGATGGCACGTGGTGCTTGGTAATCAACTCGTGATAATCACTTAGATTGGGGCAAGTGACAAGGGGCAGGAGGCTAATGTGGCCCGATGGGCGGAGGGTATGTGGAAGTCTTGCCTTGATCACACTAAGGACTTAACCTTGCAAGCTTTGACCGAGTCAATCATGCAACCACATGTCCGTATGGGCCAACTTAGCCGAGTAATTTGCAAAGTCTTAATTTTGATACTATCGTGGTCGGTGCCTCCCGAGTTAGTGTAATTCACATGGCGCAAGAGGGGGCCCTGGATGTGGTTTTCGCACCACCTGTTGAAACCTTAGCGGTAGTATCGTTAAGATAGAGCATTGCAAAGGCTTTGTTATAATCTCTCGCCTTTGTGGTGTTTGGTTGTATCACGGGTAAAGTGCATAACCTCCGCAGAGTGTGAAACTATTCTGATAGCCGTGTTTCATGTGATTGAGCAATGCTCGAATTACAGCTAAGGGTTAGCTTAATTAATTGGACAACTTGGTTGGGATGGCTAATGCCATGTGGAAGGTGGAACTTGACTTAGGATTGAAAACTTGGTTTACTTGAGAAACATCAACTTATTTATTTATTATCAGTATTTGTTTTACGCCTTTACAATCTATTTATCAGATTTGATCATAAATGCCGCTTATTGCAAAATAGCCATAATAGCCTATCCTTTGGAATAAGCCTTACATATAGATAAATAGAATTGCATTCTGCACAACTTGTTGAGTGCTTTAAGCACTCACCCTGCCAAACAACAATAATCAACAGCTGAAGAATCTACACTGTGTTGGAAGATGAAGTTCAAGAAGACACGAGTCGTTAGGGTCCGAGCCTTGTCGGTTGCCGTGGTGAACCGATGAGCTATCTACGCTTCTACTTTTCACGCTTAATTATTAGTTTATATTCTTAGTCTTGCTGCTGTGGCTTAATAATGTAAGTTGGTCATAAGATCATACATTTAGCTATATCAATAAATGAACTATTATTCTATTATCGCTGTATGATGTGATATGTACCAATGTTGTCAGGTGCACTAGCGTTGATCCCGGACTAGTGCGGAACACGTTGGGTTCGAATCAATGATTCGGTCCTTATAGAGGTGGTATCGTGAGCATACCGACCGTAGGTCTTGGCCCTAGATAGTATGGAGGTGTCTTGTGAGAGTCCAAAACTATTTTCTAAAAGAAAATCTAAACTTGACTAATGAAACACTCTTAACTCATCTCATTCTCTACTTCGCTTTGCTGAATTTACCGCCTTACTTGTCAAGCTTCGTGGAGAACTTATTCAAAGTTCTCGTGGAGCGTATGCCGATCGTTCGACCTTTGAGGAGTCACCGGCGGCTACGCCATGGAGCCGTGGAGAGTACTTCGACGCTTGAGGCTTTTATCGTCCGCTTACCGAGGAGGCAATGGTCGGGCTAATGGTGTACACCGAGGATTCATTTGCAAATTGATCATCTACGCCGAGAACGAGGAAGCTAGCAGCCAATCAACGCCTCCGCCGTAAGGTTCTCGCACGGTTGCAATTCAAGAGGTTGCCCGACTTGCTCTTCGCGCTGTCCGCCGCGACTACACCGACGAGCTTCACGACTTAGTGTTCGACCGCACCTGCACGCTCAAGCGCGCCAAGACGACGGATCGAGGGGAGCGAGTGTGCATCGCGACGCACTCGCAGAGTTCGCCCTGCCTGTGAGGATCATATGAGAGATACTACCAGAGCTGGAGACTGCACGAGGCACTCGTGAGTGGCAGAGCAGAGCTTGAGGTGACCCGTGCTTCAGCCATAGGGATGATCATCGAGCTGGGAGAGGCCCCGAGGCGCCGAGGACGAGCCGGAGCGCGTGACTGTGGAGTTCAGGAGCCACCAGGAGTCCGAGGAGGATCCAGAGGAGCGAGAGTGGGAGCCAGAGGGGAGGCACTGCTGTTGCAGAGGACCTAGAAGTAGGTCATCGTGGTAGGTTCGCCCGATGCCACCACCCGCCAGTATGCGCCTGATCACCTCACAGTGGTGGTTGGATGAGTGAGTGTCACCTTGAGCCGTGTTGAGACTCGAGTGTGAGTCGCGCCTTGCTAGTCTTTACCTCTTTAGTTGACGTTAAGGCTTCGTGTTTAGTTTGCCTCTTTGTATTGCCGAGTGTGCAAGATGTGTTGCAAAGCTTGTAGGCTTAAATAAGCACCATACCAAGAATAAATAAAGAATTGTTTCAGTTTGGGTATAACCTATCTCCCGCTTTAGAAAATTCTTACTTATCTATGCTACATCTACCTTTCCTAACCTAAGAAGCAATCATCGATGGTGAATACTGAGGGAACAACAAGAGTTTCAGAAGTGGATCGCGCTAATGACAACCCCAATGATGGAGGCAGCCTCAACCACCGCTCGCTGACATGCAGAACTGGGAGCATTTTTGCAAACAGACTAACTAATGCAGCATAATGATGCAAAGATGCAAAGAGATGACCAACGCAGAGCAAACAACAACAATCCTCAGAGCTCAAAACAATCATGGTGGACCTCGACCTATTTCCAAGCTATCGATTTCATGAGGACTAGGCCACCAACTTTTTAGAAATGTGAACCCTTTGGAAGCCGATGACCGCTTAGGACTATTGAGAAGAAGCCGCACATCACACAATGTGAAGGAAATGAGAAGGTGCTCTCACGCCTCATCAACTTGAAGGAACCGCCGAATGGTGGGAGAATTACTGTGCGCCATGGAGCCCCGCAAGAGATAACCCGAGGAGTTCACTAATGCTTTCCGCCAAGATCATGTCCTGTGAGGGAATGATGGACCTTAAGAAGGAAGAGTTCAGAGCTTTGAAGCAAGGAGGCCAACCAAAGGGTCAATACCAACAAGTTTACTCGCTTAGCTCGCTATGCTCCTCAAGACGAGCATGCATAAAGCTAGGCGCCCTGCTTTCATGAAGGGATCAATTCAGATCGCAGGGATTGATTACCCACAACTTTCCGCACTTTCGTGAGCTGTAAATAAGGCTTTAATCTTAGAGGATAAGCGCAAGGAGTTGGGTGAAACCGTAAGCGCTTGATGAACAATCGTGGTGGACGCCCAAACCATCTACGCTTGAGGATGTCACCACAAAGAATTTGCTAGGTTCCAACCACCACCGTGAACAAGACATCAACTCCTCGCACCTCACCCCGCCAATCGTAATTTTCAGACACCAAAGACAGGCAACAATGCACCAGAGGAAATCAAGAACAGAGTGAAGAGATGCTACACATGCAATGAGCCGTGGCACTTTTCTAATAGGTGTCCATGTAAGGGAGGCATCACGCCATTGCTTCAACTTGGGAACAACACCGCCAAGGCACCAGCCTCGTGGAGGAAATCATGCACCAAGTCAAGCTAGAGCGACTTCCGCAATCAATAAAGCGTGGAAGGATCAACCACATCACCACGATGGAGCTCGTGAAGCTACGACGCCGATCGGGTAAGTTCTCGTCAACTCAAGACTCGCAGCTTTGTTTGATTCGAGCTTCAGATTCGCTTGTTTCTCAAAGTTTTGCAACCAAGAATGGATTTAAAGTGGTGAATCTTAAGTGTGTGTTTTAGTCCAAGCCCCGTGATCCGAGCTTAGATCTAGCCTTGGGTGTTTGGGAGCTGTTGCTTATGGATGGATAGAATTTCTAGCTTAATCTTATCTTAATAGATGCGCAATCCCTAGACGCCATCCTTGGAATGGATTGGTGTCAAAGCATAAGGCCGCTTTGGATTGTGGCCAAGGATCGTGACTTTGAAGGCCCTAGTGGCAAGAAAGTGGAGTTTCAAGCGATCGCAGTTCGAGATGGCAGTTAGTGGTCAACAGCGTGAAAGCCATCAGCATGGAAGATGTGCCAAGAGCGAGAGTATCCGATGTGTTTCCGTAAGATTTACCAGATTGCCACTGCATCGCGATATCGAAGTTCGTTATCGAAGTTAGCGCCAGTGACAGACCGATATCAAGAGACCATATCGATGCCTACCGACGAGTTAGTGGAAATGAAGAAGCGATTGAGGAACCGCAAGAGAAATGTTTCATTAGACCTAGTTCATCACCGTGGGGAGCCCTGGTTTTATTTGTTCGCAAGAAGGATGGAAGTCTTAGAATGTGCATCGATTATCGGCATCGAATGAAGTAACGATCAAGAATAAGTATCCGCTGCCCGTGATCGATGACTTATTTGATCGCTTAAGAGGAGCTGGAGTTTTCTCCAAAATAGATTTTCGCTCAGATACCATCACTGAAGATCCTAGCGAGGATGTACCTAAGACCGCGCTTTTACGCGATATGGACATTATGAGTTCACCGTCATGTCATTTGATTGACTAATGCCCAAAGATATTTCATGAACATGATGAATAAAGTTTTCATGGATTACTTGGATAAGTTTGTTGTAGTCTCATAGACGATATTTTGGTTTACTCAAAGACGTAAGAAGAACATGCGTAACATCCGAGGATGGTTTTGGAAAGGTCATGAGCATCACCAGATGCTAAGTTTAGCAAATGTGAATTTTGGAAGGAGAAAGTTGAATTTTGGGTCATGTAATGACTACTAAAGGAGTCGCAGCTTGATCCCAAAGAAAGTGGACGAGTGTTGCATTGGGAGCCTCCGGTCTCTGCATTCGATTCGTAGTTTCGAATGGCAGTGATACTACCGCCGGTTCATAGAGGGATTCTCACAATTGCTAAACCTTTGACGCAGCTTGTTGAAGAAAGAAAAGAAGTTTGCCCGACGCCAGAGTGCAGAAAAGTTTTATGGAACTAAAGAAGCGCTTAACAACAGCCCCGTGTTAGTATTGCCGATGTGCGTAATGGATTTGATATTTATTGCGATGCTCAAGCAAGGCTTGGGATGCGTGTTAATGCAAGAAGGCAAAGTCGCTGCTTATGCGCTGAGACGCTTAAGACCACATGAAGTGAATTACCCAACACATGATTTGGAGCTAGTCCGAGTGCATGCTTTAAAGATATGGCGCCATTATCTCATAGGCAATAGATGTGAGATATATACGACCATAAGAGTCTCAAATACATATTCACTCAAGCCGATTTGAATATGAGACAAATCAAGATGGCTTGAGATAATTAAGGATTATAATGTGGGAATCCATTATCATCCCGAAAAGCCAATGTGGTGGCAGTATGCTCGAGTCGAAAGAGCCATAGCGCCAATACATTGTCAATGGAGGATCAAACTGAATTATGCAAGGAATTTCGTGGTTAAGATTGGAAGTCGTTCCGCAAGGGATGATAGCTGCACTAGAAGTGAAGCCAACACTGGAGGATCAGATTAGAGAAGGTCAACAAGATGATGATAAAATTTCCAAGATCAAGGCTAAAAAGGAGGAAGGCCTAGCTGTAGATTTTACTCTAGATGAGCAAGGGACCATGTTCTTCAAAGGCCGAATTTGTGTGCCGGATAAAAAGGAATTAAAGCAATTGATCCTTGAGGAAGCTCACAATTCGAAGTACTCAATTCATCCAGGAAGTGCTAAAATGTATCAGGATTTGAAAGAGAGATTCTGGTGGCCTAATATGAAGCGTGAAGTAGCTGAGCATGTTGCTTTATGCGACGTATGTCAAAGAGTAAAAGCCATGCATCAAAGACCCACGTTTGTTGCAAACTGCTGAAAATTCTGAATGGAAGTGGAGGAAATCGAATGGATTTTATCACCGGTTTACCTAAGACTCGTAAAGGTTACGATTCCATTTGGGTTATCGTGGATCGCCTAACCAAGGTCGCCATTTCATCCCAAGAAAGACCACTTACTCCGAGATCGCTTAGCGTAGCTATACATGTCAAGGATTGTATGCTTGCATGGAGTGCCCAAGAAGATTGTGTCGCATGAGGTACCCAATTTACCTCGAGATTTTGGAATAAGTTGCATGAAGCAATGGGGACTCGTCTCAATTTCAAGACAAAGATATCACCCGCAAAATGATGGTCGATCGAAAGAGTAAATCGATTTTGAGGATATGTTGAGAGCTCGTGTTTCAGCGTATGCTACCTCTTGGGATAAATGCTTGCCATACGCAGAATCGCCATAATAATAGTTACCAAGCTAGCCTACGATGTCACCATTCGAGGCATTGTATGGACGTGCTTGTCGATTCGCTGAATTGGAATGAAACGGAGAGCGCTTGTGTTTGGGCCGATATTCTCAAGAGGCGAAAGTCAAGTTGCAATGATCCGAGAGAGGTTAAAGATAGCACACCAAGACAGTAAAAGCTATGCGATAATCATCGCCGAGATTTGAGTTTTGAACCGTAAGATCATGTGTATCTCGTGAGTTACCCTCTTAAGGGCGTTAAAAGATTTCATGTTAAAGGGAAGCTTGCACCAAGATATGTCGGTCCGCTCAAGATTCTCGAGCCGCCGAGGAGAGGTAGCTTATCGCTAGAGTTGCCTGGCCCCTGGCAGAGTGCATGATGTATTCCATGTGTCACAGCTTAAGAAGTGTCTCAGAGTGCCAACGGAGCAAACCCCGCTGGATGCGATAGAGCTACAAGAAGATTTGACGTACAACGAGCAACCGGTCAAAATTTTGGATGTTATGGAGCGCAAGACCAGAAACAAGTCTATTCGCTTTTGCAGAGTTCAGTGGAGCAATCATTACGAAAGTGAAGCCACTTGGGAGCGAAAAGAAGATTTGAAGTCAGAATTCCCGAACCTATTCTATAGTTAGCCCTGAATCTCGGGTCGAGATTCTGTTAAGGGGGGGAGGTTTGTAACATCCCAAAAAAATCTGCCAAATATTATTTTATTGCTTAAAAGTGCATTTGTGATTTTCTAGAATTTATTTGGATTTTTCTGGATTTATTTGAATTAAATCTTATTTCAAGTTTATTGCTTTTTATTCAAAAGTATTTAAATCTGTGCAAAGTCAAAATAAAGTTTCATCAAAAATATTTTATTTGAGTCCGTAATGTCTCAAAGTATTTTTGAGATTTTTCTTGATTTTTCCCGATAGTTTTATTGCCTAAAACAAATAAAATGAATTTCAGAATTATTTTAAATATAAAATCTTTTAAAAGTCCGTGAATAAGTGTTGGCCAAGCCCGACATCGGCGTGAAACCGCCCACGCCGGCGCAAATTCCACCGTGAGTCGCTGGGCAAAACTCAGATCGATCGTCGCGCGCGATCCAACGGCCCAGTCAAGGCCGCGTGAGCGCCACGCTTTGACCGCTTGATCGGACACACGCGCACCGCTGGTCGCCGCCTCGCTCGACTCGGAGTCCGCCGCTACGCTACCTGGTTTCTTTCGCCGTAGGGTTCTTGGACGCCGAGGCTATAAAGGAGCGGGTAGCACTCGAGGTTCGCAATGAGCGCCGCCTTTGGTCCGAGCGCTTCGCTGGAAGCGTGCCTAGAACGCATCTACGAGCTCATCGGAGTTGGCCAAGTTCGCCGTTGTTCCGCCGAAGCTCGCCGTCCGGAAGTCTCCGCCGCCGCCTGTGGTCGCCAACGTGTTCGCCGCGGACGAGACGCTGCCTCGCGAGAAGCTGGCAACGCCGAGACCTCTTCGCCGTGGTGGTCTTCGCCTCCAAGTCCGGCGAAGAAGCGCCGCCGCGCCACCATCGTTAGGTTCGAAAGGTAACAACCGCCGAATCTTCAACGAGAGGGCCGTGATCGCGCTAATGAGGGTTGGGATCGTAGCCGCTCGATCAAACGCGATGCGCCAAGATCGCGACGACGCCGCAGCCAACCGATGCGTACCGCGCGGTTCGCGACAGTTGCGAGGCGCCGTGGACCGCTCGCGGTGGACTAAGGGCGGTCCCGGACCGAGTCCATGGACCGACGCGCGGGCCATCGATTGGTCGGGCGCCTGTATCGACGCCATGCTTGCGCCATAAATGAATTTTCAATTGGAAAATAATCCGATCGGAAATTTCGTGATGATGACGCCATCATGAGGTCACGCTGACGTCATAAATCGATTTTTCAAAGATAAAATAAATCTGTTAATTTCGAAATTTCGATTTTCTCGATTTCAGATTTATTTCAAACTTCAAAAGGCTATATCTTTTGCATCGTAACTCTGATTTGAGTGATTCCAGTTTCTAAAAATTTGTAAAATTGAGATCTATTTAATGGTGAATTTTATTTGATTTTGGAGTTCAATTGTTTCTGTTTTGGCATTTATTTGCTTTTCTTTCTGTGACGCTGAGACGTTGAATTGTGCGACGCTCGAGGAAGATCAAGCAACCTAAGAGCAAGCTCCGATCAAGATCAGACCTATTCCAAGGCAAGTTGTGCTTTGATCATGTGGAACCCATGTTTATAAAATTGCTATGTTTGATTTACACTATTGCATATATTTCAAATATATAACTGCTTCAAATTAGATTGGGCTTAGCTAAAATACCGCATTGATCTATACCCTACCTTGTCATTGTATGCCATGATCCATTGTCACCCTAGATTGGTTTAATATAGTTGGTTAATAACTATAATCAACATTGGAGGAATAGTTCAGATAGTTGCTTAGCCATGCCACGCCATCACATGTGTCGTAATCATTGCTAAATAATCTTGATTAATGGTATATGGAACAATGTTATGAACTTGTGTGTCATGTGGGATCACACGATGAGATTGAGTTGTCGTGGCGAAGTCATGTCACGCAACGATGTTGAATTGTTGATGGCACGTGGTGCTTGGTAATCAATCGGGTGATAATCACTTAGATTGGGGCAAGTGACAAGGGGCGAGGAGGCTAAGGTGGCCCGATGGGCGGAGGGTATGTGGAAGTCTTGCCTTGATCACACTAAGGACTTAACCTTGCAAGCCTTTGACTCGAAGTCAATCATGCAACCACATGTCCGTATGGGCCACTTAGCCGAGTAATTTGCAAAGTCTTAATTTTGATACTATCGTGGTCGTGTCGCCTCCCGAGTTAGTGTAATTCACATGGCGCAAGAGGGGGCCCCGGATGTGGTTTTCGCACTCCACCAAAGTGTTGAAACCTTAGCGGTAGTATCGGGTTAAGATAGAGCTGCAAAGGCTTTGTTATAATCTCTCGCCTTTGTGGTGTTTGGTTGTATCACGTGGGTAAAGTGCATAACCTCTCGCAGAGTGTGAAACTATTCTGATAGCCGTGTTTCGCAGTATTGAGCAATGCTCTGGAATTACAGCTAAGGGTTAGCTTAATTAATTGGACAACTTGGTTGGGATGGCGAATGCCATGTGGAAGGTGGAACTTGACTTAGGATTGAAAACTTGGTTTACTTGAGAAATATCAACTTATTTATTTATTATCGTTATTTGTTTTACGCCTTTACAATCTATTTATCAGATTTGATCATAAATGCCGCTATTGCAAAATAGCCATAATAGCCTATCCTTTGGAATAAGCCTTACATATAGATAAATAGAATTGCATTCTCGGCACAACTTGTTGAGTGCTTTAAGTACTCACCCTTGCCAAACAACAATAATCAACACTGAAGAATCTACACCGTGTTGGAAGATGAAGTTCAAGAAGACACGAGTCGTTAGGGTCCGAGCCTTGTTTGCCAGTTCGTGGTGAATCGATGAGCTATCTACGCTTCTACTTTTCGCCGCTTAATTATTAGTTTATATTCTTAGTCTTGCTGCGTGGTTTAATAATGTAAGTTGGTCATAAGATCATACATTTAGCTATATCAATAAATGAACTATTATTCTATTATCGCTGTATGATGTGATATGTACCAATGTTAAGTCGTGTGCACTAGCGCTGATCCCGGACTAGTGCGTAACACAATGGGTTCGAATCAATGGATTCGGTCCTTATAGAGGTGGTATCGAGCATACCGATCGTAGGTCTTGGCCCTAGATAGTATGGAGGTGTCTTGTGAGAGTCCAAAACTATTTTCTAAAAGAAAATCTAAACTTGACTAATGAAACACTCTTAACTCATCTCATTCTCTACTTCGCTTTGCTGAATTTACCGCCTTACTTTGCCGCTTCGGTGGAGAACTTATTCAAAGTTCTCGTGGAGCGATGCCGATCGTCCGACCTTTGAGGAGTCACCGCGGCTACGCCATGGAGCTATGGAGAGTACTTCGACGCTTGAGGCTTTTATCGTCCGCTTACCGAGGAGGCACTGGTCGCTAATGGTGTACACCGAGGATTCATTTGCAAATTGATCATCTATGCTCGAGAACGAGGAAGCTAGCAGCCAATCAACGCCTCCGCCGTAGGTTCTCGCACGGTTGCAATTCAAGAGGTTGCCCGACTTGCTCTTCGCTGTCCGCCGCGACTACGCCGACGAAGCTTCACGACTCTGTTCCGAGTGCACCTGCACTTCAAGCGCGCCAAGACGACGGATCGAGGGGAGCGAGTGTGCATCGCGACGCACTCGCAGAGTTCGCCTTGCCTGTGAGGATCATATGAGAGATACTACCCCAGAGCCGAGACTGGTACGAGGCACTCAGAGTGGCAGAGCAGAGCTTGAGGTGACCCGTGCTTCATGCATAGGGATGATCACCGAGCCGGGAGAGGCCCCGAGGCGCTGAGGACGAGCCGGAGCGCGTGACTCAGGGAGTTCAGGAGCCAGCTGAGGAGTCCGAGGAGGATCCAGAGGAGCGAGAGTGGGAGCCAGAGGGGAGTGCAGACCCCGTTGTTGCAGAGGACCCAGAAGTAGGTCATCGTGGTAGGTTCGCCCGATGCCACCACCCGCCGTGTATGCGCTGATCACCACACCAGGTGGTTGGATGAGTGAGTGTCAGCCTTGGAGCTGTGTTGAGACTCGAGTGTGAGTCGCGTCTTTAAGTTAGTCTTTACCTCTTTAGTTGACGTTAAGGCTTCGTGGTTTAGTTTGCCTCTTTGTATTGCCGAGTGTGCAAGATGTGTTGCAAAGCTTGTAGGCTTAAATAAGCAGCCATACCAAGAATAAATAAAGAATTGTTTCAGTTTGGGTATAACCTATCTCCCGCTTTAGAAAATTCTTACTTTTATCTATGCTACATCTACCTTTCCTAACCTAAGAAGCAATCATCGATGGTGAATACTGAGGAACAATAGAGCTTCAGAAGTGGATCGCGCTGTAATGACAACCCCAATGATGGAGGCAAAGCCTCAACCACCGCTCGCTGACATGCGTAACTGGGAGCATTTTTGCAATACAGACTAACTAATGCATAATGATGCAAACAGATGCAAAGAAGTGACCAACGCAGCAGAAGAAACAACAACAACTCAGAGCTCAAAACAATCATGGTGGACCTCGACCTATTTCCAAGCTATCGATTTCATGAGGACTAGGCCACCAACTTTTTCAGAAATGTGAACCCTTTGGAAGCCGAATGACCGCTTAGGACTATTGAGAAGAAGTCGCACATCACACAATGTGAAGGAAATGAGAAGGTGCTCTACGCCTCATCAACTTGAAGGAACCGCCGCAGAATGGTGGGAGAATTATCGTGCCGCCATGGAGCCCCGCAAGAGATAACCTCGAGGAGTTCACTAATGCTTTCCGCCAAGATCATGTCCTGCAGGGAATGATGGACCTTAAGAAGGAAGAGTTCGTGGCTTTGAAGCAAGGAGGCCAACCAAAGGGTCGAATACCCAACAAGTTTACTCGCTAGCTCGCTATGCTCCTCAAGACGAGCGGCTGCATAAATGCTAGGCGCCTGCTTCATGAAGGGATCAATTCAGGATCGCAGTGGGATTGATTACCCACAACTTTCCGCACTTTCGTGAGCCGGTAAATAAGGCTTTAATCTTAGAGGATAAGCGCAAGGAGTTGGGTGAAACCGTAAGCGCTTGATGAACAATCGTGGTGGACGCCCAAACCATCTACGCTTGAGGATGTCACCACAAAGAATTTGCTAGGTTCCAACCACCACCGGAACAAGACATCAACTCGCGCCCTCACCCCGCCAATCGTAATTTTCGACACCAAAGACAGGCAACAATGCACCAGAGGAAATCAGCAATCAGAGTGAAGAGATGCTACACATGCAATGAGCCGGCACTTTTCTAATAGGTGTCCATGTATGGGAGGCATCACGCCAGCTGCTTCAACTTGGGAACAACACCTTCCAAGGCACCACTCAGGAGGAAATCGCACCAAGTCAAGCCGAGCGACCGCAATCAACAAGGCGTGGAAGGATCAACCACATCACCGCCGATGGAGCTGTGAAGAACTGCGACGTCAGATCGGGTAAGTTCCCGTAAACTCAAGACCGCCGCAGCTTTGTTTGATTCGAGCCGATTCGCTTGTTTCTCAAAGTTTTGCAACCAAGAATGGATTTAAAGTGGTGAATCTTAAGTGTGTGTTTAGTCCAAGCCCCGTGATCCGAGCTTAGATCTAGCCTTGGGTGTTTGGGAGCTAAGTTGCTTATGGATGGGATAGAATTTCTAGCTAATCTTATCTTAATAGATGCGCAATCCCTAGACATCATCCTTGGAATGGATTGGGTCAAAGCATAAGGCCGCTTTGGATTGTGGCCGAAGGATCGTGACTTTGAAGGCCCTAGTGGCAAGAAAGTGGAGTTTCAAGCGACCGCAGTTCGAGATGGCGTTAGTGGTCAACAACAGAAAGCCATCAAGATGGAAGATGTGCCAAGAGCGAGAGTATCCGATGTGTTTCCGTAAGATTTACCAGATTGCCACTGCATCGCGATATCGAAGTTCGTTATCGAAGTTAGCGCCGTGACAAAGACCGATATCAAGAGACCATATCGATGCCTACCGACGAGTTAGTGGAAATGAAGAAGCAGATTGAGGAACTGCAAGAGAAATGTTTCATTAGACCTAGTTCATCACCGTGGGGAGCCCCGGTTTTATTTGTTCGCAAGAAGGATGGAAGTCTTAGAATGTGCATCGATTATCGGGCATCGAATGAAGTAACGATCAAGAATAAGTATCCGCTGCTCGTGATCGGCGACTTATTTGATCGCTTAAGAGGAGCCGAGTTTTCTCCAAAATAGATCTTCGCTCGTGATACCATCGCTGAAGATCCGAGCGAGGATGTACTCTAAGACCGCTTTCTACGCGATATGGACATTATGAGTTCACCGTCATGTCATTTGATTGACTAATGCCCAAAGATATTTCATGAACATGATGAATAAAGTTTTCATGGATTACTTGGATAAGTTTGTTGTAGTCTTCATAGACGATATTTTGGTTTACTCAAAGACGTAAGAAGAACATGCGTAACATCCGAGGATGGTTTTGGAAAGGTCATGAGAGCATCACCGTATGCTAAGTTTAGCAAATGTGAATTTTGGAAGGAGAAAGTTGAATTTTGGGTCATGTAATGACTACTAAAGGAGTCGCAGCTTGATCCCAAAGAAAGTGACGCAGTTTGCATTGGGAGCCTCCGAAGTCTGTTACTCAGATTCGTAGTTTCTTGAATGGCGTGGATACTACCGCCGGTTCATAGAGGGATTCTCGACAATTGCTAAACCTTTGACGCAGCTTGTTGAAGAAAGAAAAGAAGTTTGCCCGACGCCAGAGTGCGAAAAGTTTTATGGAACTAAAGAAGCGCTAACAACAGCCCCGTGTTAGTATTGCCGATGTGCGTAATGGATTTGATATTTATTGCGATGCTTCAAGCAAGGCTTGGGATGCGTGTTAATGCAAGAAGGCAAAGTCGTTGCTTATGCGCCGAGACGCTTAAGACCACATGAAGTGAATTACCCAACACATGATTTGGAGCTAGTCAGCCGAGTGCATGCTTTAAAGATATGGCGCCATTATCTCATAGGCAATAGATGTGAGATATATACTGACCATAAGAGTCTCAAATACATATTCACTCAAGTCGATTTGAATATGAGACAAATAAGATGGCTTGAGATAATTAAGGATTATAATGTGGGAATCCATTATCATCCCGAAAAGCCAATGTGGTGGCGTATGCTCGAGTCGAAAGAGCCATAGCGCGAATACATTGTCAATGGAGGATCAACCGTAATTATGCAAGGAATTTTGGTTAAGATTGGAAGTCGTATCACAAGGGATGATAGCCGCACTAGAAGTGAAGCCAACATCGAGGATCGACAGAGAAGGTCAACAAGATGACGATAAAATTTCCAAGATCAAGGCTAAAAAGGAGGAAGGCCTAGCTGTAGATTTTACTCTAGATGAGCAAGGGACCATGTTCTTCAAAGGCCGAATTTGTGTGCCGGATAAAAAGGAATTAAAGCAATTGATCCTTGAGGAAGCTCACAATTCGAAGTACTCAATTCATCCAGGAAGTGCTAAAATGTATCAGGATTTGAAAGAGAGATTCTGGTGGCCTAATATGAAGCGTGAAGTAGCTGAACATGTTACTTTATGCGACGTATGTCAAAGAGTAAAAGCCATGCATCAAAGACCACCGTTTGTTGCACCGCTGAAAATTCTTAATGGAAGGAGGAAATCGAATGGATTTTATCACCGGTTTACCTAAGACTCGTAAAGGTTACGATTCCATTTGGGTTATCGTGGATCGCCTAACCAAGGTCGCCATTTCATCCCAAAGAAAGACCACTTACTCCGAGATCGCTTAGCGAGCTATACATGTCAAGGATTGTATGCTTGCATGGAGTGCCCAAGAAGATTGTGTCGCATGAGGTACCCAATTTACCTCGAGATTTTGGAATAAGTTGCATGAAGCAATGGGGACTCGTCTCAATTTCAAGACAAAGATATCACCCGCAAACAGATGGTCGACCGAAAGAGTAAATCGATTTTGAGGATATGTTGAGAGCTGTGTTTCCAGCGTATGCTACCTCTTGGGATAAATGCTTGCCATACGCAGAATTGGGCCATAATAATAGTTACCAAGCTAGCCTACGATGTCACCATTCGAGGCATTGTATGGACGTGCTTGTCGACTCGCTGAATTGGAATGAAACGGAGAGCGCTTGGTGTTTGGGCCGATATTCTCAAGAGGCGTAAAGTCAAGTTGCAATGATCCGAGAGAGGTTAAAGATAGCACACCAAGACAGAAAAGCTTATGCGTATAATCGTCGCCGAGATTTGAGTTTTGAACCGTAAGATCATGTGTATCTCGAGTTACCCTCTTAAGGGCGTTAAAAGATTTCATGTTAAAGGGAAGCTTGCACCAAGATATGTCGGTCCGCTCAAGATTCCGAGCCGCCGAGAGAGGTAGCTTATCGCTTAGAGTTGCCCAGCCCCTGGCAGAGTGCATGATGTATTCCATGTGTCACAGCCTAAGAAGTGTCTCAGAGTGCCAACGAGCAAACCTCACTGGATGCGATAGAGCTACAAGAAGATTTGACGATAACGAGCAACCGGTCAAAATTTTGATGTTATGGAGCGCAAGACCGTAAACAAGTCTATTCACTTTGCAGAGTTCAAGGAGCAATCATTCCAAAGTGAAGCCACTTGGGAGCGAGAAGAAGATTTGAAGTCGTAATTCTAACCTATTCTATAGTTAGCCCCAATCTCTGCCGAGATTCTCGTTAAGGGGGAGGTTTGTAACATCCCAAAAAATGCCAAATATTATTTTATTGCTTAAAAGTGCATTTGTGATTTTCTAGAATTTATTTGGATTTTTCTCGATTTATTTGAATTAAATCTTATTTCAAGTTTATTGCTTTTTATTCAAAAGTATTTAAATCTGTGCAAAGTCAAAATAAAGTTTCATCAAAAATATTTTATTTGAGTCTAGAATGTCTCAAAGTATTTTTGAGATTTTTCTTGATTTTTCCCCGATAGTTTTATTGCCTAAAACAAATAAAATGAATTTCTGTAATTATTTTAAATATAAAATCTTTTTAAAAGTCCGTGAATAAGTTGGGCCAAGCCCGACATCAGGCGTGAACCGCCCACGGCGGCCCATTCCACCCTTGAGTCGCGCTGGGCAAACTCCTAGATCGCCGATCGTCCGGCGCGATCCAACGGCCCAGCCAAGGCCGCGTGAGCGCCACGCTTTGACCGTTTGATCGGGACACGCCGCCGCGCGCTGGTCGCCGCCTCCGCTCGACTCGAGTCCCGCCGCATACGCCGCCGGTTTTTTCGCCGTAGGCCTTGACGCCGAGGTTATAAAAGGAGTGGTAGCACCCGAGGTTCGCAATGAGCGCCGCCTTTGGTCCGAGCGCTTCGCGAAGCGTGCCTAGAACGCATCTACGAGCTCGCCGGAGTTGGCCAAGTCTTCGCCGCTGTTCCGCTTTGAAGCTCGCCGTCGGAAGTCTCTCCGCCGCTGTGGTCGCCAACGTGTTCGCCGTGACGACGCTGCTCGGAGAAGCTAAGCAACGCCGAGACCTCTCTTCTCGCCGCCGTGGTGGTCTTCGCCTCCAAGTCCGGCGAAGAAGCGCCGCCATGCCACCATCGTTAGGTTCGAAAGGTAACAACCGCCGGATCTTCAGCCAGAGGCCGTGGATCGCGCCACGAGGGTTGGGATCGAGCCGCTCGATCAAACGCGCGCCAAGATCGCACCGACGCCGCAGCCAACCGGATGCACCGCTGCGGCCAGACGGGTTGCGAGGCACCGTGGCACCGCGCCTCGCGGTGGACTGCGGGCGGTCCCGTGGACCGAGTCCATGGACCGACGCTGGCGCTGGCTCGATTGGTCGGGCGCTGTGGTCGACGCCATGCTTGCGCTATAAATGAATTTTCAATTGGAAAAATAATCCGATCGGAAATTCTGTGATGATGACGTCATCATGAGGTCACGCTGACGTCATAAATCGATTTTTCAAGAAAAATAAATCTGTTAATTTCGAAATTCGATTTTCTCGATTTCAAGATTTATTTCAAACTTCAAAAGGCTATATCTTTTGCATCGTAATCTTGATTTGAGTGATTCCAGTTTCTAAAAATTTGTAAAATTGAGATCTATTTAATGGTGAATTTTATTTGATTTTTGGAGTTCAATTGCTCTCTGTTTTGGCATTTATTTGCTTTTCTTTCTAGACGCTGTAGACGCTTGAATTGTGCGACGCCTGAGGAAGATCAAGCAACCTAAGAGCAAGCTCCGATCAAGATCAGACCTATTCCAAGGCACGCTGTGCTTTGATCATGTTGAACCCATGTTTATAAAATTGTTATGTTTGATTTACACTATTGCATATATTTCAAATATATAACTGTTTCAAATTAGATTGGGCTTAGCTAAAATACCAGATTGATCTATACCCTACCTTGTCATTGTATGCCATGATCCATTGTCACCCAAGATTGGTTTAATATAGTTGGTTAATAACTATAATCAACATTGGAGGAATAGTTCGTATTAGTTGCTTAGCCATGCCATGTCATCACATGTGTCAGAATCATTGCTAAATAATCTTGATTAATGGTATATGGAACAATGTTATGAACTTGTGTGTCATGTGGGATCACACGATGAGATTGAGTTGCTGTGGCGAGTTATGTCACGCAACGATGTTGAATTGTTGATGGCACGTGGTGCTTGGTAATCAATCGTGATAATCACTTAGATTGGGGCAAGTGACAAGGCAGGAGGCTAAGGTGGGCCCGATGGGCGGAGGGTATGTGGAAGTCTTGCCTTGATCACACTAAGGACTTAACCTTGCAAGCCATTGACCTGAGTCAATCATGCAACCACATGTCTGGTATGGGCCAGGCTAGCTGAGTAATTTGCAAAGTCTTAATTTTGATACTATCGTGTTCGGTGTCAGTTCCCGAGTTAGGGTGTAATTCATATGGCGCAAGAGGGGTGTAACATCCCGAAAAATGCCATAATATAAAAATTCATATTTTGAATTTTAATATATTATTTATGATTTTTCCTGACATTATTGGAATTTATTTGGATTTTCCTTGGATTTTTGTATTGAATGAAAAATCAAACAAATAGAAATTAAAGAATGGATAATGGTAAAAAGGTAAAATGGTAAAAGATAAATTTTGGAAAAATTACCATATAACCCTAACCACTTTGGTAAGTCAGAAAAATCAAGAAGTAAAATTTTATGCACAGAAAAATGGATAAATAAAATCAATGTCACCTCTTTTTGACTAGAAACAGTACAAGTAAAAATTAATGAAAAATATTCGCAGTTTATCTGAAGCTGGAAAAATTACCAAAACACCCTCAGGGTAAAACTTATCTCTGGTAAAAATCTCAGGATTTGATCATGTAGGAAAAGCCCTCTAATAATTCAAAAACAGAAGCAATTAAAAACTAGAAAAATTCATGTCAGAATTTATATAAAATAAATACCCAATATTTTGACTTGAAAATTTTACAAAGACACCCTTGACCTAGATATAACCCCTCATAAAAGTTTCAAAAATGAATAATAATGTTTGAACCTTTAAATAAATACAAAACCGAAATTCAAATCCTGCATAAACCTACAGTGTCAGAATTTTTATAATTTAACCATGCGTTATTTTAACCTCAAATTTTTACTGACATTAGCAACTACCAGGAGAGGTCATTCAAAAGTTTGATAAAATTTAATAGTGATTTGATGCCCGTTTTAATGCTCACATGGAGCTTGTCCCGCAAAGTCTATCCTCACCAGTTCTTTCACTGCCATGTGGGGCCCACACTTTGACCGTGAACTGCTCAACGGCAGCGGAAATTTTGCCCTCTCTTTGCCCTGTGGTCCCGACCCACCTGTCACCGTTGCTTTTCTTCTCCCCTTTCCCCTCTTTTCCTCGTGGCGTGTTCTTCTCACCACGACACGAGACTTCGCTGCCTCTCGCAACTCCGCGATTCACGCCGCTGCTGCGATCACTGCCACGCCTGCCTTGGTCTCCGTGGCGCCATACCCCGCCATCTCCCGTCAGATCCTTGCCGGCAAGAAGGCGGCGCCACTTCACCGAGAGCACCGTAACCGCCGCAACTCCCACCTTGTGTTCAAATCGCACATCCGAATGGCTTGGCTATAAATACTGTAGAGTCGCGACCGAGGCCCTCGCTTCTTCACCTTCTCCCGAGCCAAGCACCTAAGCCAAATACTCTGCTTCGCCGTTTCTATCAAAACCCGAAATGGGTAGAACATCAAATTGCGCCACTTATTGTGACTCGCTCCAATTACTCCCACCGAGCACCTTTGCGCATCACTAAACTCGACCCACTCGCCAATTTTAGCTTCTCCGTCTGCAGCACACGCGACCGGCTTTTCTTCTTCCACGCCGCCGACGGTGGCGAGCTCCTCGCCAATCTCCGCCCCTGACCGCAAAAATGGAATGCCCGATTCCATGGATGCTTAAAGAGCTACCGATCCAACCGATTTCGCTTCTTCTTCTTCTCCGACGAAGTTTCACTTTTTCCACCGCCGCCACCGGTGGCAGCCTTCTCGGCCGCCCTCGCGGTGACCGACACCACCACCGGTGCGGCCGATGAAGTGATGCTCGCGGTGCCCACGCTCGACCGGTTCCGCCGCTTCTTCACGGCGCCGCTGCGTTCTAATCGCGCTCGCTTCCTATCACGACCATGGGCCCTTCTCACACCGGACAAAACATCCTCAGTTCATTCGGTAAAAGGCGCCTTCCAGTTCCGGAAGCGTATTTTCATTTGTTTCAGTTATTTTCAATACCCGATTTAATTCAAATACTTATAACTTTTGCTTTGTAACTCCGAATTGAGTGAAATCAAATTCTAAATTCATCTAAAATCTAGTTATTTCAGAATATAAAATAATATTTTGAAAATGATCAATGGTTAAATTTGAAATTCAAATCCAAAAGAAAAGGCTAAAGACGTGCTTCATATAAAATTTCTGCAAACAAACTTAAAAATGAATGGAACTAATTTTAGTGAAATACTCATACTTCCAGAAGTTCAAATATATAAAAATATTTAAATTTCATTGTTGTTTGAATTACTTTCTAGTAAAGATTATAATCAATGCATTTGAAATTCAAATATACATTATTTGAATAAATGAAGCAGGGAATAAGTAAAATTGACTTCTAAATAATATCATGGCAGTAGAATACCTCCTTTTCCAAAATAATTAATAAATGAACTTGAATGGAATTATCATGAAAAGTATGAAATAACTAAAATATAAAAAGTGTATATTCATATGGCATAGAAGATCAAATAATTGTAATATAAGTCAAATGAATTCAAATGATCGCCAAACCAGTTTTATTATACCTCTGGCAGAATAAGGTTTCAGATATAAAATAATATTTAAAGTTTACTACATAAAACAATAAATGTTTAATAGTCAAAGTATTAACACTTGCATGATTTAAATAGTTATAACTTTTACAAATAAACTCAGAATTTGGTGAAACCAAATCTAATAACCTCAAAAGTAGTACCCTTGCTATTTAGGCAAAAATATCTTATGTTAGTGTTAGGTTGAAATAAAATAATGTTAGACCCTAATGATCGCTTATAGGAAAAGTATCGCTGATAAAAGCCATTTGTCGCGAAACCAACTTTAAATCACTTCTAATATCATGCCCTGTTAATGCCTCAAAATGATTAGATTATCCTAGGCGTGTAATCGCAATCTAGTATCAAAAACCAACTCTTATCGAGTAATAAATTGAACTATCAAGCTTTTTCACAACTCGTAGAACCCTCGCCTAAATTCGAAGTTATGGAAATCAGTTTAGAAACGATATTTAGGATATGGTCTACCATATTCTGGAAAATATTTCATTTACAACTTTCATTTCGATTAAATCCTCGCTAGTTGAATACCCCTAAAAGTATGATTGTCATAACCTTTAATATCACATAAGCATTTTCAACTAAGAAAATAATGTCTCGTCTAAAAGCAAAATATATGAAATTAGCCTAGATAAGTCCTTCAAAGTATAGGCTATCTAATTCCAAAGAAATAATCTTAATTGTTGTGTTTGGCATACAAACTTTATTAGTCAAACAACCCTTAGTTTTATGTTTAGCTAACCTTGTCAGAATCTAATAGATGAACCTTGTAATAAGAAATTTGTAGTTAATATATTTGTATCACCAGAACCTTCTTAAAAACCATAAATAAGTCTAATTAGCTAGCTTGTCAATCATAACTTACTTAAAACCCTTCGTATGCAAAATCTTAAGACTAAGTGCTATTAGCGTAACCCTTAACTAGTGTTTTAATTCTTTTAATCCAAATAATTTTAGCATCTATAATTCGAAGTTAAAAATACTGAAATTCATAATTTTAGCCTCTTGAATTCGTAATTCAAGATCAGATAATCTATAAAAGAACCCTGTTTTGTTTGTCATAAAGCTATCAAGTTTCAGAATAATGTAATTGCTTAAATAATCCAAACTCTAAAGTGTTCCTATTTTCTGCAATGAATTCTTATTTGATTTCCTGCTTGTCTTCTTTTCGCCTTATTGAAGTTTATTATTTGCTATAATTTCCGATCGATCGACGTAGAATCCGACGCCCTTCCTCCGTCGCTGCCTCCGCTATCCGCGATCGCGCCTTCGCCGTAAACGATATATAAGCAAGGCAAGCACCCTCCTTTGACCATCTTGATCCCGAATTTAAATTGCATTGTTTATTAAAATGTTTCGTGCATACGCTATTTTCTCAGAATTGCTATTTTGTGGTAATCGTAGTTATACCGTTGACTCATGAAACTTCCTTGATAAATATGAATATGTGAACCTTGATAACCATAGATTGCTTAGACAATTACTTAATGTCACTTTGGGTATATGCGATTACTTTTATCCATGCTTAGCCATGCTTTTAGATCAAATGATGATGATGATCGATCAAAATGTGTATCTTGAGAAATGGAAAATGTTGTCATTGTAGTTGTTGGATATGGGTATTTTGATTAAAAACCCAAAATAAAACTATGGTTTCGATGCGTGGCGATTATTGGCAACAGCCGAGATGCAGAGGGATTTGCACGTAGTTAGGTGGAGTATCGCCTGTGTCAATTTAAGGACCGAACTCGTTGTATGATCCAAGATAATTCGCATAAACCACAAGTGTTGTTATGGGGCTTCCTTAAACCAATTAAGTTATCTAGTTTAACTTTGCACATTGGTAGGTCAAGTAGTACGGCCTCCTTTCGAGGTTTGCTCTCACGGGTGCCCACACCGAGGTGTTGGGAACAACACTTACCAATATAACGGTACGCCATGTCTATGGGAAGTTCCAACATTTCTATGCTCGAGTTCTTCCATCATAGCATGGGTTTTATCGTCCCTGCCGTGCAAAGTTAAATTAGGTAATGTAAAGGTTTTCGCCATGAACATTCGCCACACGCTTAAAGTGCGTGAAACATGCGCAAAAAGAAAAGGTCATGACTTGTGGGTACAATTGTACACCTCGCAGAGTGAAAATCTAATCGATTAGCCGCCCTCGGTCATGGGAAACTTGGTGAACTTGCACTAGTTAAATGTTTAATTTTCTAAAATGGGTTGTGGTTTGAAACTTGTTTAGCATTTTTGTTTTCATGTCAAAGGATCGACATTGTTGGATTCCATTTCGATTATTCGATGCTCACGAAGGGTTGTGAGTATTACTTATGCTTTACTTATTTCATATCACCAATTATGCTTTTACAAATTCCGCTTGCAAATAACTTGTTTTACAATGTCAAATTCGCTTTATGCAAATGAACTGTAGTAGCCTCCTTTGAAATGGCTCGCATATATTATAGGCTTTGCTCAAGTCTTATGGAGTACGAATGTACTCACCCTTGCTTATATGTGGTTTTTAGGTGGTTAAGTTAGCTAAGCTTCCAAGTTCCTCTTTCGTCGCAGGTTGCGGGTTTATCTTCGACGTGTTCTTTCTAGAGTTTATGCCTTGTTAGTTGCCTGCGGGTTCGGATGGGCACACTACAAGATTTTGCTTCTATTACTGCTGTAATCTCTGAGTTGTAAGCTTGCTTTGTATATTTGCTTCCGCTTATTAATTTTGTTGTATGGTTGTGATTCCAATTGGTGTATGTGCGTACTAGCTAGCTATCGATCATGGGACTAGTACGGAAATGCACATTAGATTTCCATTTTTGCAAGTTTGTAAAATGGGGTCGCTTCAAGGGGGCCCCGATGTGGTTTTCGCATCCACCGTTGTTGAAACCTTAGCGGTAGTATCGGGTTAAGATAGAGCATTGCAAAGGCTTTGTTATAATCTCGCCTTTGTAGTGTTTGGTTGTATCACGGGTAAAGTGCATAACCTCCGCAGAGTGTGAAACTATTCGGATAGCCGTGTCGCATGTATTGAGCAATGCTCGGAATTACGCTTAAGGGTTAGCTTAATTAATTGGACAACTTGGTTGGGATGGCGGAATGCCATGTGGAAGGTGGAACTTGACTTAGGATTGAAAACTTGGTTTACTTGAGAAATATCGAACTTATTTATTTATTATCGTTATTTGTTTTACGTCTTTACAATCTATTTATCAGATTTGATCATAAATGCCGCTTATTGCAAAATAGCCATGATAGCCTATCTTTGGAATAAGCCTTACATATAGATAAATAGAATTGCATTCAGGCACAACTTGTTGAGTGCTTTAAGTACTCACCCTTGCCAAACAACAATAATCAACAGCTTGAAGAATCTACACTGTGTTGGAAGATGAAGTTCAAGAAGACACGAGTCGTTAGGGTCCGAGCCTTGTCGGCTGTTCGTGGTGAACTGATGAGCTATCTACGCTTTCTACTTTCCACGCTTAATTATTAGTTTATATTCTTAGTCTTGCTGCGTGGCTTAATAATGTAAGTTGGTCATAAGATCATACATTTAGCTATATCAATAAATGAACTATTATTCTATTATCGCTGTGTATGATGTGATATGTACCAATGTTGTCGTGGTGCACTAGCGTTGATCCCGGACTAGTGCGGTAACACGCTGGGTTCGAATCACGATTCGGTCCTTACATGGATGATGGTTGCGTGTGGTTGCGCGCAAAGGCCGCTAACAAAACCAAGTAATTGTTGACTCTCAAGTAAGGCATAAACCGAGCCTTCCAGAGCAAATAATTGGTGTTTGTCGCTTGACAAGAATAAGATAACCGAAAGAGGGAACCGTGGAGTTGGAAGAAGTCCAACCATGGAAGAGATGATGGCAAAGATGTGGAATTTGCACATCGCCGAGGTGGGCATGATTGCTTTTATGTGGTGTGTGGCTCCATGAAAGAGAATTGAGAAGGATTAAGGAAGAAGACTAGAGGCAAACACAAGCGCCAACCATGCACAGCCTCTTTCGATGTATTCCTTATATAGCGACTAAATACATCAGAAAGTGTATACGTAAAAGGAAGGAAACAAAAACTACTTCTCAAGATAATCCTAACAACTAGATTACATTGTTAGGTCGTTACAAATGATACAATGTAATCAAATCTATTTTAACAAATGTCACTAATATCTTTACATTGCGTGAGTTACGCACTACACCGAAAAGGTCATCGCTGACGGTTCATAATCGCATCGCTGGCGTTATTGAACCGCCACGATATAGTGCCACCGATAATCGAGGATTATCGCTGGCGTTTTTAACCGCCATAGATAAGTGTTATCTGTGATGCTTCTACACACTAACCGCCATGATAACAATACTATTCGTGGCGGTTCTATCCACCAACCGCCACAGATAACTACACTATCTCGTGATTTGTTCATTCCTACAACCGCCACAGATAACAATATTATCTGTGGCGGTTCTTCCCACCAACCGCCACGGATAACTATATTATCTGTGGCGGTTCTATATACCAACCACCACAGATAACTATATTATCTGTGGCGGTTCTATACACCAACCGCCACAGATAACTATATTATCTGTGGCGGTTCTATCCACCAACCGCCACAGATAGTACCTGACCGAAAAAATAAAAAACTGCATTTTGGGATAGCCTCACGTGTTGCTAGCCATGCCCTTTGAAACATATAATACATCAATCACAGATTTTGCATATACAATGTACAACAATCACAGATTTCGCATATACACAACTACAATATAATACATCAATCACAATTGCAATTTTGCATATACACAATTATAATGTACAACAATCACAGATTTTGCATATACACAACTACAATATAATACATCAATCACAATTACATATAATACATCAATCACAATTACAATCACAGATTTTGCATATACACAATTACAATATACACAATTACAATGTACAATTAAAGTGTCTCATGCATGAGGCGCCGATCATGGTGATGGTGTAGGGCATGCCTCCCACTGACCAGCTCCTTCTCCGCCTCACTATCTTTGCATCAATATTTCTCGTAGTATGTAAATGAAGTCATTATATATCATACTATGGAAAGCTAAATAGATCACTTTTGTTGTATCACAAATCTAGCCGATCCATTGCCGCCTTATTCCATGTGAATGCCGTGGCATCCTCCGGATGTTGTACATGCATTAGCTAGTTTATAGTCCTCTATTTTTGAATATGTGACATTCTATTTTTCAATTTTTATACCTAAATACATATCATTCTACAATTTTGATCCTACTTTTTACTATTTTTCCTTCTATAATCTCCATTTAGCTATTTTTAATGGCATTAACTATCATACATTAGAGTAAAACACACCATCTAAAAATATAAGGACCATGTAATCAAATCTCTTATGAATGGACGGTAAAGATGCAAAAGGAAACTTCGCAACTAAATCAAGCAATCAAATAAACTCACTCAGAATGGTGCGTTTTTAATGAGCTCTTTCCGTATTCATCCATCACCCACGCCTATAAAAAGCTCTACTAGCCATCATGAAAGGGCACGGAGAAAAGTAATAAAGGGAGCGCCTCGCCTAGAGCGCACGACACACACACACCACCCATCAACACACACACATGCACGGAGAAGGGCAACAACACAAGCGCAGATCAATCACAACTTCTTAAATCAAATGACAGAAATTAGAACATGTGCAAGCCATGCCATCCAATACTAAACTTGACATTCAATGAAACATCAATTTACACCACCGTAAGAAAAAATTAACTAGTTTTGTGAACTATAAGCCTCACGAGTCTTCATCATGGTAGGGGCCTCGGAGGTGGCGTATGAGTATGGAAGACTTCATCGTTATTATCCGGGTCATGAAACTCGCCGCTCTTGTTGAGTACTTCCTTCATGATGAAGTAGGCGAGCTGTCCCGAATGCCTTGGATTTCATTTAGAACCATCCTCTCGTAGGCAACTTCAAACGCTATAGATAGAAAAAGTTTGTCTTAAGAGCTTATATAGAGAATGAGATGTGCAAATCAATGTGTGATGTTAGCGTGACAAACCTCTACGTCATTGTTTACTATTGTAGAGCCTAAGATTTCGCGCATGTATTGGCATAAGTACCCACATAAATTTGTTCCTCGGCGATCGCTTGTGACACTTCAAAAATTGAATAAACTTATACGACATTGAAGGAGTTATTGACTTCGAGGTGCGATATAGGAAAATTGTTTTTGTGCGCACTGAAATTTAGTACGGATTGTCGTGATTTATGGAAAGGACGGTGTCTCGAGCACTTTTACAATATGCTTTGAAGGCCCTATTCACTAGACTTGTCATATCTTTGTAGTCTTTTGGATCTTTGTCCCGCTGGGTCCAAGATCAGATCTTGCTTTTATCCGAGTAATTATTACGAGAATCCAGTGGAAACTACATACACATGTATGATGCCGTAGTCATTAGTCCTAACTCGAGCAAAGAACGAGATCAACAAGTAGTTGAACTAGCTAGTGAGCCACTTACTTGAAATTGTATGGTAAAAGTATGAACTCCTTGTCTTGGAGTTTGATGAGAGCGTTATATACGTAGTCCTCGACCTCCTTTGGTACTCTTTGACTTCCTACGGCAAACCGCTCCTGATCGAGGAACGCCACTAGCCCTTTGGTTCTTTTAGTTTGATCAACTCGTATCTACATAACAAATGATTTAGACATCACATTTATCAGATTACATGAATGTAGACAATGATTTTTATATTGACACTTACAAGTGACCAAAGATCTCATAAGAGACACGCCGAGGGCATCTTGATAGTACATGTTGTGCAACTCACGAATTCTATCATGAAGGAGCCAATCCCTCATGGTGGAAATGTTCCTCTCAAAATGGCAGTGATCACCTTCGGAGTACATGTTGGTTCGATCGCCCATATACCATTCATGTAATCGCTTTAGCTGCACCGTTAGACTATCAAGCTTCAAGGTGACAAACGGCTTCCCAATTGTATTTCATCTTTCTTCAAAGAACTTGTCCTTGGAGACCGCTTACCCTTACTTTTCTCGCACACAACATCATACTGCTCGCTTCGCTGACTACCGATATGGCTTGTCTATTCTCGCCATGCCTTCAGAGGAGGGTTTTAAGTCGGTCAACCAAGTTGTCCCACTAACTTTGTACGCTGATGTGTTGGTGATGATCGTGCGAGGTTTATCAGAGGATGTGCCGGCAGTTCACCGCAGAGAGGCCGGCAGGTCACCTCAGAGGGGCCGCAAGTTCACCTCGGGAGGAACATGCACTTCATGATGGTCCAAGGTGATGTCACGCTTGCGCCATCGATGAATGAGTGGACGGCACTTCATGATGGTCCAAGGTGATGGCCCGAGGTTGGCAAACTCGGGATTAACCGTGTCCACCGACCTTTGCATATCCCGACGCTTATCGCAGAGTTGTGCAATACACCTCCTTGGCATGGGTACGCTATGCCCGTACTCACCGAATGAATATGTTCATGACGGCAAAGTGAGCCGCACGTGTGGGGTCATGTATGTCGTCCACAGGATAAAGACCCATGTCCTGTTGTACAAGTGGGGCGGATGCGCAACTGCTGTGACGATTTGGAGGGCTGGTCGTAACAATGTTCTTGGCTTGCGACTGGCTCATGGATTGTTGTACTTGTCGTTGTACTTGTTGTTCTATTGTGCCTTGTAATTCTCAAGCATCTTTTCCTTCATCATTTCTATTTCGCAAACGCTTCTCTAGCTCTCTTCGACTCTTGTAAGTGTGAAGGTGCTCGGGAATCTGCCTTCCACTAACCTTAACCCCGACACCTCATGTCCGCTCAGGATGCTCCTTGTTTCCTGCAGGCACGTGTTAGTTCGCCGCTCTCCTATCCGTTGGAATGTTCCTTGGGAAGACTCGACGCACACCTCCCGGACCCTTTGCGACATTGCTTCGCCATCGCTATTTCAAGGATAAGCCCTACCAAACGTGACACTTGCCCTCGCTAGCACGTAGTGCTTGACTCGGTCCGTAGTCCGCCAATTGACTTGTACCACCGATCGTAATGATTCTCGCTTCCGCCTCTCCCATTGAGGGATTTTACCAAATGCACTCCACCCGCACTCAAGTCCGTGTGGATGGATGTTCCTTCTTCCGATGTTTATGTGATCCTCGCCGACTTCTTTGCGCTTCACTTTGCTTCATCGACACTAAATCATCCCAATATGGTTCTAAGTTTGGGTAGTCCCCGATGGCCGATCGGTTTTTCTTCACATAAGTAGTATTCACCGCCTTGAAGTTCCTCCATGCCGCATCCATGGTCATCAATGCATCCCGACGCACGCGTGTTCATCTTCTTTGGGAATTCAAGGTTTGTTTGAGCTCCGCCCATAGATCCGCTTTTATGGTCTCGGCACTTTGTGCCAATCCAAAAGGTGATTGGCACTCTCTCCTGCGATATACCCGCAGGTTGTTCTGCACTTTGCTACGAACTTTGGCGGTGCAATAGGGGCCCAGCCTTCCGAGACCTCCGAGATGGTATATCGGCCTTCGGCTTCTTATTTCTTCCTCGCCCACAGGTCTTGCCACGGTATGTCAAGATCGGCGCAACAGCGGTGGTTGGGTGGAGGTTGAGGAACTCGCTAGGGCTAGGCTCGTGCTCGGGTGGATTGCTCCTCCATATCGCCTTTGATGTGCGAATCGAAAGAGGTAAAGTATGGAACCATTAGAATTTGGCGGTCATTTGGGTTAAGTGCGAAGTTTAACTCAAAATCGAAAGAGGTAAAGTATGGAAATCTGTTTTTCATTTCATATTTCGTAAATTTTACATGCCATGTTTAGATACGCTGGGATGTGCGAACTATGTTGGTGGAAAAGTTGTGCACATGCACCTTTACGACGATGTTCTTCCAAGATAACGTTGGAAAAAGCCTAGCATCGACCTTTTCTATCTAACACAAGAATTTTCCTTATAATCGATAGCCAATTAGTATTTCTAAGTATGCAAAACCGTAATATATATGATGATACTCCTCCGTCACAAATATATAATGATGATACTCCTCCAATACAAATATATAATGATACCAATTGATGATCGCTTTATTTGATGGGTACAAATAATTAAGTACTTGTGTTTGCTGATCCGGATGGATGGATGCTTAACTTAATTTGGATTTCATAGCATTTTGTGTGTTTGTGTGTTGTGTTTGAGGTAATGAACTAAGAGAGAGAATAAAGATGGCTAACAAAAAGAGCCTCTACTGATAGCCCATTAGTATTGCTAAGTATGCAAAACCGTAAGCAAGTAATCCAGAATATAAATTACCACTTAATGTATAGATTTATTCCTAAGCAAAGACTAAGTCAAATTTGTTGCTAAGTATGCAAAATAGTAAGCAATTTATTCTTAGCAACACAAAGTCAAATGTAGCACAAGCAACAAGATAATCGCACAACTATCACACTACTATTTCTAATTTGATACTTGTTTATTGACAGATTATGCGGATGAATATGATATGGTTTTCCAAGATTTTAATGGTCTAAAGAAGACACTAGTCAACATAAGCAAATTTAGGACCTTGATTATATTAAATTACCCATCTGGATGTTTAACTACAACGAACCTGATGTTAAAAGGAAATCAAGGTAGTCAACTTAAAAGTCGATGGAATTAATATCAAGGCACCAACTTAAAAGTAAATAGTGGCAATGAAAATGTTTTAACCTTGGAGCAATAAGCCAACAATCGATTCCTAATCTCTCGCTACTAACACAAATAGTGTTCTCACTACTCTTATAAATTTTCGAATATTAAGCTTATCAAGAAAATGCATATGTATAATTACAACAAAAGATTAGAAAGTTGAGTAAACAATTACGCTTATACTTTCAATGAATGGATTTTGCTCATGTGCATACATGAGAAAATTAAAGACTGCACTGAATGCAGCAATACACAGCATTTCCCTTTTCTTTCTAGCTAACCTATTTAAAAATTAACATGTTACTTTTCGATTGCCATCATTTGATTCTAAAGAATCATATAATATACTAGCCCGGTGCAACATCCACAACCAAAATGAGATAAAAGTCATATCCACACACTTGGGATATCATGCACCACCACCAAAAGGATTTGAGTCCTCATCAATAATCCACAAACACAATGAGTACCCGACACCATCCTAAGTACATGCTTGTGCATCTAGCATCTTTAAGAATGTCATGATGATTCATGCACTCACTCGGCTGTCATGAATCATATGTCCGTAGTTCTATACAAAAATGGCAAAAGCAAAAGAAGTTAAACTGAGATTGACCACATTTCGTTGCCCGCTACAAGCCTACAATAGCTATTGCAAGATGAGCACTAGCAAAACCCAATCAACATGGCCAAATATTGGCCAACATCTCGCAAGTTACGGCTACAAACCAAACAAGCGGCGGGGGTCGGGGCGGAGTCGGGCGTAGCGGCGCCCCGGCGCGCGGGGCGGCGTCGGGCGGAGTAGGGGCGGCGCTGGGTGGCGCCCGGCGAGTAGGGAACAGCGCCGCAGCGGGCGCGCGAGCGCGGCGCGAGCGCGCGCGCGCTGGCTCGGTGAGAAGAGTGAAGCGTGGGAGTTTGTGAGAAGAGTGAAGCGGCGGAGTCTAAGGGTTTAGGCAACGGCGCTAAAAGCGACATTTCATATGTGGAAGATCCGTGGCGGTTCTTAACAAGAACCGCCATCGATAGATATTCTGCGTGGCGTTCTTAATAAGAACCGCCATCGATACATATATTATCCGTGGCGGTTCTTTATACGAACCGCCATCGATAATGGGACTGCGGGCGGTTCTTCACAAGAACCGCCATCAAACATATATTATCTCGTGGCGGTTCTTTGTACTAACCGCCATCGATATATATCATGGCGGTTCTTTTGAAGAATCGCCATCGATAAAATTATCTAACATAATTCTAATACAAGAATATACCCTACATAATCCTAATATATTAATGACCCTACATAATCCTAATATATTAATGACCCTACATAATCCAAATATATTAATGACCTTATATAATCCTAATAAATATTATATACCCTATATAATCCTCGCTAAATATTATATACCCTATATAATCCTAATATAGTAATGACCCTACATAATCCTAATGTATTAATGACCTTATATAATCCTAATAAATATTATATACCCTATATAATACTAATATATTAATAACCCTATATAATCCTAATATAGTAATATACCCTATATAATACTAATATATTAATGACCCTATATAATCCTAATATATTAATGACCCTATAATCCTAATACAGTAATGACCATATATAATTCTAATATAGTACTATACCCTATGTAATCCAAATATATTAATGACCCACATTTCCATTACTCCACACAAATGCATAACACCATATTTCCATTACTCCATACAAATGCATATTGTTTACATCACATTGCCATTACTCGTATATAGCTAATTATTTTCTTTCACAATTTGCCCTTCTTCATGATCGCCGCGATGATAGGTAGCTTCTCGAGTGGTTTCTTCCTCGAGCCCGATGTTACCATCTACGAAAGGAGGCAACTCGTCAAACTGGTTGTACTCATCCTCATCCACGACATTCTCAACTCCGACGATCCTTCTTTTCCCTCAAGAACTACATGTCGCTTCTTATCGCCGGTCGATTACATAGAAGACTTGTGCTACTTGCTTTGCAAGTACGAATGGTTCGTCTCAGATCCGACATGTTCGATGTCCAAAGTAGTTAAGCCGCATTTGTCCACCTTGACACCCTTTGGGAGTTGTACCCAACGACACCAAACATCGGATCTTAAAAATACAATAGTCGAGCTCCCAAATCTCTTCTATGAACCCATAGAAGCTAGTCTTCATCTTGCTGTGTTGTCATAGGCATCTATGCGACACCACTATTTTGGTAAATGCTTTACTATCCCGAGATCTCGTAAAAGGTATATCCATTTATGTCGATCCTTGCCATGTCAAGATTGTACCGATGGCCCTTTGCCAACCACCTCAACATAACACTCGTTTCTTTCCCACCATATGCTCTTTGAACCAATGATTGAACAAACGGTTATGCTCTTTTGTTACCCAAGCCTCGATCGTCCACAATTTTCCTCTCGTAGCTTATCCTTGTGCATGTCCATATACGAGGACACCTCAACCGATTGTTGTAAGATCGTGAAATGAGCTTTTCAACAATCCATGATCGTAAGAATTTGTTGATTTCTTCCAATCGCCCCTTTCCCGCCTAGCCTACCCTCATGGTGAGATACAGCACTCCTACCGGTTCCACTCTCCATGTAATCCACGCAAAACTTGATAACCTCCTCGCTTGCATAACCTTCCACAATGCAGCCTCCAACAGAGATCGACATGCGTATATACTTCTTCAGATACCCATGTACCTTTTGAACGGGTACATCGATGCAGAATACGGCCACATACATTTATCTCATTCACAAGGTGAACAATGAGATGAACCATTATATCGAAAAATGATGGAGGGAAATACATCTCTAGTCGGCATAGTGTCTTCACCACATCATTCTCGCAGTTCGTAAAGTCCGATGGGATCGATGACCTTCGTGAAATCGTGTTGAAGAAGAAACACAACCTCATGATTGCCTCTCTGACCTTTTCAGCAAAATACCTCTAATTGCAATAGGAAGCATTTGTGTCATCATCACATGACAATTATGAGACTTTATGCCGCTTAACTTCAAATCTTTCATCGACACCCGTTTCATGATGCTTATGAGTAACTGGATGGAACTTTCACACCATGCAAGCATTTGCAGAGGTCTGTCTCTCTTTCTTGGATAGAGTGTAGCAAGTCGGGAAGGTAAAGTCGGCCTTCCCGTTGTCTCGAGGATGTAGCTCACCGATTTTCATATCTTCCGTGTCCTTTCGTGCCTTCATCCGCTCTTAGTTTTGCTAGGAATATTCAAAGAAAATACCAATCAAGTCATCACATACATTTTTCTCTACATGCATGACGCCTATGCAAAGGTCGAACTTCTAAGTCCTTCCAATAGGGCAAGTTCCAAAATATCGATCTCTTCTTCCATGTGATCTTCTCAAGACGAGACCTCGATTTATTATTACTCTCTCCTTTCCAAGTACAACATTAATATCCTTAACCATATCATATACCTCTTCCCACGAGGAGGCCTTGAGCTATACCATCCTCTTTTGTCCCGTCGAATTGTTTCTTCATATTGCGGTAGGGGTGATTCTCGCAAGGAACCTCGGTGATGCATGTACACGCTTTTCCTCGAGTTATTGAGCCACACACGTGCGGTTTCATCCATGCAATGGGGCATGCTTTGGCCCCTTTTACAAGACGACCGGATAGGTTACCAAGGGCAGGAAATCATTGATGGTGCAAAACAACAATGCGCGTAGGGTGAAGTACTCGCTTGTACTCATCCCATACATGTACACCTTCATTCCACAAGATCACAAGATCTTCCACCAATGGTTGTAGATATACATCAATATCATTGCCAAGTTGTCTCGGCCCTTGATAAGCAAATGACATCATAATGTACTTTCGTTTCATACACAACCAAGGAGGAAGGTTATAGATACAGAGAGTCACGGGCCAAGTGCTATGAATACTACTCATATTACCGAAAGGATTCATTCCATCCGTACTCAACCCAAACCTTACATTCCTCGGTTCATTCCCGAAGTCCATCCTAAAGAGCCTATCGATGGTTCTCCACTGGGCAGAATCAGCAGGGTGTCTCAGCTTTCCATCCTTTTTACGCTCTTCTGAGTGCCATCGTATCAGTTGGGCATGCTTTTGTTTCCAAATAAACGCTTCAACCGAGGTATTACCGTAAATACCACACCACTTTAGCGAGCTCCTTTCTTCACCACGGTGCCTCTCGTCATGGCCTTTACGCTTGTATCGCGATGATTTGCACACGGACATACATGCATGTCTCAGATACTTTGCGATAGAGTATACAATCGCTTGGACATGCATGTATTCTTTCTACTTCCAATCCCAATGGACATACAACCTTCTTAGCTAAATAAGTGGTTATCGCAATACGCTTCCATCCGAAGCATATCCGCTAAGAGATGTAATAGCGCCGTGAAATTTTTATCGGACCAACCATTGCTTGCCTTCAATTTTAGAAGTGAAAGCACGGTGTGAAACTTTGTGTATTCCTCCTGCAACCCGAACAAAGGCTTGTCCGAGTCGCCCAACAAACCCTTGAATTGATTAAACTCTCTCGACTAGTGTAGTTCCTCTCGCATCGCGCAACATCCGAGCAAGATTATTATCGCCATCAATGTCCAACCTATCCTCATCGATCCATAATCGATGTCACCGCCATAATGCCTTCTCCATCATCCAATACGTTATCACCTTCATGTATGTTTTCCTCTTCACCGTGACTTGTCCAACGTGTATAGCCAAGTACAAAACCTCTTGAATCAAGTGCAAGTGGATGTGCTCTTTGTCCTAAAACATTTTCTCATTCTTGCAATCAATGCATGGACAATGTATGTACTCCATCTTCTTGTGCAACTTGTTCTCCTCAGTGCTCTTAGAAAAGCAGATACCCCATCGATGTAATCTCTACTGTAACTGCAGTTGCATTGTACATCCATCTCCATCCATCTAAAATTAATTAACATATAAAAATTGATTAAAACTAATCTAATTACTTATCATCTAAATGAGCTAGATAATAAATTCATCATCTAAAAATGATGAGCATCCACCTACCAAATTAGCTAAAATTTCATGTATATTAATATCCAATAATCTTAATTAAATAAATTTAATATATGTCCACACTAGTGGAACCAAATTAATAGTAATTAAAAACTAATCAATACTTTTCTCGTAAAGAAGCTAGATAATAAATTCATCATCTAAAAATGATGAGCACCCACCTACTAAATTAACTAAAATTTCATTTATATTAATACCCAATAATCTTAATTAAATAAATTTATTATATGCAAGATGTATATGTCCGTACACTAATGGAACCAAATTAATAATAATTAAAAAACTAATCTAATTACTTATCATCTAAAGGAGCTAGATAATAAATTCATATATATGCAAGATGTATATGTCCGTACACTAATATAACCCAATTAATAGTAATTAAAAAACCAATCTAATTACTTATCATCTAAAGGAGCTAGATAATAAATTCATCATGTATCAAATTAACTTAAAATGCAATTAATATTAAATATATGCTTAATCATAATTCATCATCTATAAAACGAACACAACATCATCTAATGAACCTAGCTAGGAAATAAATTCATCAACTACAAAATGGTAGCTAAATAAAAATAAACAAAATCTAAACTTTTCATCTCATCTACATATAAACCCTAATTAAACTTGGTTTAAAAATTAAATTGCAACAAGATTAACACAAATCAAGAGAGGAGAAAATAACTCACCAAGGAACAACTAGAGGAAGTACAAGCACAAGAATTGGAGAAAACGAAATCAAATTTAGAAGTTTTGGTTTGCTCTGGATGAAGAAGACCAAGATCGCATCGACCACCTATTTATAGGCAATATTATCAGTGGCGGTTTTTAACTAGAACCGCCACTGATAACATTATCTGTGGCGGTTCTATTCTCGAACCGCCACTGATAATGAAATAGAACCGCCACGGATAATCCAATAGAATCAGTGGCGGTTGGAGGATAGCACCGCCACTGATAACCTAGTTATCGATGGCGGTTCTACCCTCCAACCCCATCGATAATGTATTTGTTATCGCGGCGGTTCTATCTCGAACCGCCATCGATAATTCGTTATCAGTGGCGGTTCGAGGATAGAACCGCCACTGATATTTTTCCCGCCATTTTTGAAATAGAACCACCACTGATAATTATCTTTGTGGCGGTTCGAAAAAAAACGCCACAAATAGACCGTCACCTATTGCAGGTTTTGGCGTAGTGACGAGGACATCCGTATCTGACCGAATTGAGTAGATATTCGTATTCGATTTAAAACTACGAATAGGATTTCAGCACTATTTGATTCGTTTTCACCCATAAGTAGCGGGAATTGCATGAGACATGAAGATTAACTAAGAAGGCCTCCGCCTCCTAATTGATGAATTATTCAATTCTTAGAAAAAGGGAAGCATTCCACAAATGAGGATAAAAGGGGGTTGGTTATTGGAGGATAAATGGCTGTCATGGATCAATAACACTTTGTGGCAACCGCCAAAGCAAGGATGCATTCACCAAATGGAGCAGGGATATATGCTGCTATGCTTTATTTGGATGTGCATGAATCAATGCACAAGAAGCCGAAAGTTAGAGCGTGGCTAGGTATGCCTTGGCTAGCATCTTGCCAAGCCGGACCTGGGCTTGAGTGGTAAGATGGGTGTAATCGCTCGCAATGGGTAGCCCCTTGGCATCCACATACTTGACATTCGGAAGCTTCACTGCCCTCTGAGCTTTCCTCACAAGGTCGATGAACTTCCCCTGCCCGGTTGCGATCCCAACCTGCATGGCATGCGTGCGCAACGTCAAACACAGCTACATGAACATGAACATTAACTACAAACAAGGATCGATGAATTAGGGAGCATCGACGGCCACATGCATGGAATTAGTATATACATATACACGCGCGCGCGCGTGTGTCGGGACCCGAATATGCAAATCCGGACCCTCTGTGTATACTGCACTAGTCCAGGATCATGCTAGTGCACACAGGCTCAACATAAGTAAATATCACAATCATACATAGCGAAAACATTAGGAAAGACATCATATGATATATACTACTAGTTAAATGACCTCGTGGTCCACTTACATGACTATGCCTCGCAAGGTGAATAATATATTAAATCGCAATGAATGAAAACGTAGACAACCCTCGATATACCACAGTAATCGACAAGGCTTGCGCCCTAAACATTCGTCTCCTCTTGGAATCTTTCCTCCAAAGATTGATGTAGACTCTTCAACCGTGAGGTTATTGTTGGCAAGGGTGAGTACTTAAAGCACTCAACAAGTTGTGCATGTAATGCAATTCTATGTAACTATATGCAAGGCTTATTCCAAAGGATAGGCTATCATGGCTATTTTGCAACAGAGCAAGATTTACGAACAAATACAATAAATAGATTGTAAAGACGGTAAAACAAATAACAATAATGATAGATTCAACTTTTCTCAAGTAAACCAAGTTTCCAATCTTAAGTCAAATTCCATCTTCCATATGGCATTCGCCATCCCAACCAAGTTGTTCATTTTAATTAAACTAACCCTTAATCAGAATTCCGAGCATTGCTCAATACCGCGAGCACGGCTATCCGAATAGTTTCACACTCTGCAGAGGTTATGCACTTTACCCACACGGCATGATATTCTCTTTGCGCCGCCATTAGCACACTTCCTTTGGTGTGCCTACAGAGAAATCATGACAAAGCCTTTACAATGCTCGCTTAATCCAAGATTACCCGTTAAGGTTTCAACACCGTGGGTCTCGAAACCACAACCAGGGCCCCTCTTGCGCCATGTGAATTACACCATAACTCGGAACTCACACCACCAATGATAGTACTGTGTTAAGGCATTACAAATTAATCACTAGGCTGTCCCATTACAACATGTGGTTGCATGATTGACTCAGTCAAAGGCTTGCAAGGTTAAGTCCTTAGTGTGATCAAGGCAAGACATCCACATACCTCTCGCCCATTGGGCCCACCTTGGCATACTCGCCTTGCCACTTGCCCCAATCTAAGTGATTATCACCCGCTTGATTACCAAGCACCACGTGCCATCAACAATTCAACATCGCTGCGTGACATGACTCGCCACAACAACTCAATCTCATCGTGTGATTCCACATGACACACAAGTTCATAACATTGTTCCATATTCCATTAATCAAGATTAATTATCAATGATTCTGACACATGTGATGACGTGGCATGGCTAAGCAACTAATACGGACTAATCCTCCAATGTTGATCATAATTATTAACCAACTATATTGAACCAATCTAGGTGACAATGAATCATGGCATACAATGACAAGGTAGGGTATAGATCAATCTGTATAATAGCTAAGCCCAATCTATTTTGAAACAATTGTATTTTTGAAATATATGCAATATTATAAAACAAACATAGCAATTTTATAAACATGGGTTCAACATGATCAAAGCACAACTTGCCTTAGAATAGGTCCTGATCTTGATCTGAAGCTTGCTCTTGAGTTGTTGGATCTTCCTCCAAACGTCGCACAATTCAACGCCTACGCAGATCGAAGAAGAAAAGCAAATAAATACCAAAACAGAGAGCAATTGAACTCCAAAAATCAAATAAAATCCACCATTAAATAGATCTCAATTTTACAAATTTTTAGAAATTTGAATCACTCAAACCGAGTTACGATGCAAAAGATATAGTCTTTTGAAGTTTAAAATAAATATCAAATCAGAAATCGTAAATTGAATTTAACAGATTTGTTTTTATTCAAAACCGGTTTATGACGTCGCATGACATCAGCCCTGATTCAAACCAATCGACGACGCCACGTGTCCCGCATATAGACCCGGTCCACGGCGTTGGTTGGTTCACCGCAGACGCGCGTCCATGACGCCGATGCTTGCGCCGACACGCGGCAAGTCACGATTGGTTGCAACGACGGTGCGATCTAGAGCGCACGGGTTTGATCGGACGGCTACCGATCTCACGCGACGTGGCAGCACACCCGCCGCGGATCTAGATTTAACGGCCGGCGCTACGAGACGTTTCATCGTTCTTGCGCGCCGTGGCACGATCTAGACCCTTCACCGAGATCCGACGGCTCAAGCTTCAACGTGACGATGGCAACGCGGCGGCGCAACTTCACCGGACGTGAGAACGACGACCTCGCCACGACGCTCCGGCGATTTAAACGGCGATGACTCTTCACGGATCCGACGCGCGCGGTTTGGCGATCTCGATGGTGGCATCGTGACGGCGAAGATCAACGGCGGCGATTTAAACCGAGCGAAACCACCGCGCAAGGACCTCCACTCCGCGAAGCCTCGAGCGAACGACGGCGACACGAGCCTCGGGCTTTGGAAAAGATGCGCGCGCGAGGTAAGGGTTCCGTGTTCGCCGGCGCTTTAAATAGCCGTGACGGAAGGCGGTCCGCCGGACCAAGACGGCTCGTGGCGGCGGCGGACCGCGACGACTTCGGAAAGACGACGCGGCTTCATCCGGACGCCCACGCGTCGCTCAATCAACGCCCGAAGCGCCAACGACGCGGCGAGATCTCGCCGTTGGGTCTCGATCCAACGGCCGGGATTTCTTAGGCCTAGGGTTTTGGCCGGCGTAGGCCGACGGGCTATCTCGGGCCGCATAAAGGCATGGGCCGCCCACATCGCTCATCGCTTTTTCAAAAGGTTTTCAATTAAATTAATTCCTAAATTCGCTTTATTTATTTTAGGCAATAAAACTATTAGGAAAAATCCAAGAAAAATCTCAAAATACTTTGAGACATTCTGACTCAAATAAAATATTTTTGGCAAAACTTTATTTTAACTTTGCACAGATTTAAATAGATTTGAATACAAGGCAATAAACTTGATTTCAAATAAATCGAGAAAAATCCAAATAAATTCCAGAAAATCATAAATGCACATTTAAGCAATAAAACTTAATTAAGCCAAATTTTGGGATGTTACAAACCTCCTCTTAATGTAATCTCGACCCGAGATTCAAGGCTAACTAGAGAATAGGTTCGAAATTCGACTTCAAATCTTCTTCTCGCTCCCGGTGGCTTCACTCGTAATGATTGCTCCATCGAACTCGCAAAGCGAATAGACTTGTTTCGGTCTTGCGCCCATAACATCCAAAATTCGATCGGTTGCTCTTTATAAGTCAAATCTTCTTGCACTCTATTGCATCCAATGGGGTTTGTTCTGCTGGCACTCGAGACACTTCTTAAGCTGCGACACATGGAATACATCATGCACTCGCCAAGGATCGAGGCAACTCTAATCGATAAGCTACCTCTCCTCGACGGCTCGTAATCTTGAACGGACCGACATATCTTGGCGCAAGCTTCCTTTAACATGAAATCTTTTAACGCTTCTTAAGAGGGGTAACCTCGAGATACACATGATCTTCTCGTTCAAAACTCAAATCTCGACGACGATTATCTGCGTAGCTCTTCCGTCTTGAGTGTGCTATCTTCAACCTCTCTCGATCATTGCAACTTGACTTTCGCTTCCTCGAGAATATCCGCCCAAAACCAAACGCTTCTCCGTCTCGCTCCAATTTAACGGGTACGACTAAGCACGCCATACAACGCCTCAAACGGTGACATCTGCAGCTAGCTTGATAGCCGATATTGTAATCGAATTCGCATATGGCAAACTTTTATCCCATGACGTAGCATAAGCTAAAGCACAAGCTCTTAACATATCCTCTAAAATCCGATTTACTCTTTCACCGACCATCCGTCTGCGGTGATATGTCAGATCAAATCCGCATAAGTCCCCATTGCTTCATGCAACTTGTTCCAACACCTTGAGGTGAATTGGGTACTCGTCCGACACAATCTTCTTGGGCACTCCATGCAAGCATACAATCCTTGACTGCATAACTCCGCTAAACGATCTCCCAAGTAAGTGGGCTTTATCGGCTAAACGAGCGACCTTGGTTAGACGATCCACAATAACCCAACCGAATCGTGAACCTTTCTCGAGTCTTAGGTAAACCGTGATAAAGTCCATTCCGATTCCTCCCACTTCTATTCCGAATTTTCAACTACCGCAATAAACCGGTGGTCTTTGATGCATGGCTTTTACTCGACATACGTCGATAAAGCAACATGCTCACTACTTCACGCTCATATTAGGCAACCAAAATCCTCTTTCAAATCTCGTACATCTTAGCACTTCTGGATGAATTGAATACTCGTAATCATGAGCTTCTTCCAAAATCAACTGCTTTAATCTCTTTCTTATTCAATACATAGCTTTGACCTTTAAACTGTGTGGTTCCTTGGTTATCCTCGTAAAATCCTCACTAAGCCTTCATCCTTCCGACCCACTTCGATCTGATCTTCAAGCATTGGCTTAACTTTCAAAGCAGCTATAAATCCTTGTGAAACCACTTCTAATTTCAACTTTTGAAACTCTTTGCACAATTTCTATTGATCACTTGATATTGGTGTATTGGTACTATGGCCTTTACAACTTAAGACATCGGTACCACATTAGCCTTCCTGTGATGATAACGGATCCCAACATTATAATACTTAGTCAACTCCAACCATCCTCTTCGCTCCATGTTAAGGTCCGTACTTTGACTCTTATGGTCCGTACATATTTCCATCAATATGATGATGCAACAACTTCAAGCACGCACTATAGTAGCAATTTCCATTTCATGCGTAGCATAGTTTTCTTCATGTGGCCTCAACCGTCCTGACGCATAGGCAACAACTTTGCCTTTCTGCATTAACACACATCCAAGATTTGGTCTTGAGGCATCATAGTATATATCAAAATCGCTTGCACAACCGCCACACTAAGACGGGTGCTATCACAAACGCTTCTCAATCCCGTAAAACTCTTTTTGGTATTATGTGTCCATGCAAACTTCTTCTCTTAATGGCCTAAGCAGTCCCGGTTGTTCCCACGTAACATTGCTTGTGGTTGGATCCACGGTAACTCTTTTAGCAGTCATCTCATGGCAAGAAATTCAACTTTCTCCTTTCAAAAGTCACATTTGCTAAACTTAGCATACAACCATTGGTCTAGCCATCTTTCCAACACTAATCCCAACTGCTCGCATACTTTACTTTTGACTTGAAGCAAACAAGGACATCCCACCTATACACCATAACAATGACCAAATTCCCCATGGAACTCCATTCGTCATGTCCATAAATTCAGAATGGCATTGATCATTCTAGCGCATACATCAGAACCTCATCTCGCCTATCTGCGAGAAAACTCGACCTAAGAACATTTTCTCGCATGTGTTTCAACTAATGATAACTCGATCAAGATCTATTCTTGAGGACACTCACTCCTTTTGACTGATCAAACAAATTACGATCCCGGGCAATGAATACTTACCCTTTTAATCATCACTTCATTAAATGCTCGACGGTCGATACACCTCCTTAAGCTCCCATCTTCAAGCGAGCAGCGCCCCATGGTGACAATCGGCTCTAGCGAAGCATTTTTCTATGACTCTTCGACCGCTTCTTCATCTCAACTAGCTCATCAATAGGCATTCGATGAGGTATCTTTACTTTGGTGTCAGACGTGCACTAACTCACTAACAAACTTGATCTCTCGATCCGATGGGATTCTTAGGAAACACATATGGATATTCCCTAACAACCGCACATCTTCAAAGTCGACAACTTCCACGCTATTGACCTTCTCACGACCAACACGAACCGTAGTCGCTTGAAATTCCATTTTCCGCTTTCGTGGCTTTTAGTGACACACTTCTTTAACCAAACTCCAGATGCCTTTATGTCCGACGACCAATTCATTCCAGAGTGGCATCTTAGGTCCGATATCCAATATCGTAGCTAGAAACTTTTCTCCAACTTAACTCCGTTACATTCTAGGTTAGATCAAGCAATAGTGTACTTTCTCGACCATGATAAGTCCTCGAGCCGACAATCTTTACAACCACCATCGAATCGATCCTCGTTGCACACGCAACATCTTCAGTGAACCGTCAACATAGGGAATACTCAGAACATCCTTTACCATTAATGCTTTTATTCCAACACTTCACATATCCACCTCTCAACCATCTTTACTTTATTTATTTAGGCACGAAAATCTTTACATGGACTTCACCTCTAGTCACTTTTCTTTACAAACGAGGGTATGACACTTGCATCGGCTAAAATCATCGATCTAAACTTCCTCGATTGGTATTGGCGCCAAGTTTTGATCGAACAAAATTGAGATTGGCTTGCATCGTGCGATCACTTTCTTATGAGGGCAATTGTTAGCAAAATGCCCAGGCTTGTTGCAGGTATAACAAAGCTTAGGTCCACCTCTCTTCCTTGAGCATTCGTCGACTAAGGCAGTGTCTTCCTTCGACGCCTCTTCTTCAACCGATTCTCAGACAAACTTCTCTTGCGACTTTATCGCCACTCTTGGTGTTATGAACTTGACTGAGGTAACCTCCGGAAGGACCGCGTCTGTAGGAGATTCTAGATTCTTTCGCGGGCATTTCTTAACAAAATGGCCTTCCTCATGACAGTAGTAGCACAAACGTTTTCACTGTTGTGCCTTGCTGGGTACAGCTACATGCACATATTTGTCTTCTCGTGGCGTCGGGACTGGTTGTTTCATAGGGCATTTTCTAGACCAATGGCCTTCTTCATCACACAGGAAACATGCTGTTGGTGACTGCCAATTGCTTCTTTCTTGATGAGGGCCAACAGGATTAAGGTATTGTGTCCTTAGCTCTTCGAGTGGCACCACTTTTGCAACTGACGTTCCGCCTCTTCTTGACGACTCGGAGCAACTACGGCTCAAGATTCTTTTGCCGATCTGTCAATTACAGCGGTGACTATTGGATTCAGAGGACATTGAGTCGACCATGATCTCGGCCTTCACAAAGGTAACATGTGATGTCACTCATAGGACATTCTCCCAGAATGACTTCCTTCACATTGGAGCAATTAATCGCATGCTCGTCACGGTATGTCCTATCTCTCCACAAATAATGCACGCACGATCTTCTCGATTTGTTTGGTTGACAAAGACTTCGTAGAGCAACTCTTAGATGTTGAACAAGGTGCAAGAATAGTATTCGCTCCGATTTATCGTGACCATACTGTCTCTAGGTGAAGCAAAGAGATTACTAAAAGCAACAACAAATTCATTCCAAGTGATACTCGCTGGGCTTCATGAATAAAGACAATATTTCTTCCACCATTCAAGAATGATTCCTTGTAATCGATAAGAAGCATACAGACTTTCTCATCGTCTTCACACCGAGCAATGAGCAGCTTCCTCTCAATGGTCTTGAGCCAATCATCTACTTCGAGGGTAACTCATTTCGAAACGCCGGCGACGAGTCCTTATGAATTCGATAACCTTAAGTAGGAACGGAAATCATTGGTAGCGCTTGGGACACTTGGTTGACATTAGTTGGGTCACCATATTCTCAGATCCGCTTCATCATTGCATGCATCAACCGAGTCCGAGCAATCAAGAACTCTCTCAAACTCGCATATCCATCTGATCGACGGTTGAAGAACTAATCCACTATTGAGATTCTCCTTGGATTGATTTTCACGCCATCGATTATGTTGTTTCCACTAATCAACCATCCGCTTGATCGCTTCACGGGTTAGGGAAGAGGGAATAGCATAGGTAAGAAGCAGGATCCTAAAGCAGGAAGATAGGTTTAACCCAATAACGTAAGCAAACAATATTAATAACTTGGTATGGTTGCTTATATAAGCCTAAAAGCTCGCAACACATACCGCACACTCAAAGAATCAAGGAAGAACCAATTCAACCTATACACACAAAACTACCGCCACTGTGGGTAACACTTCTATCTTAAGCTGACGCGACTCCACACCGAGTCCCAACTAACTACTCAAGCATAGATCTTCTAGCTCTTGGAACGCTTCATGGATCTACTCCTTCCTTGAGCACGATGATCCCTTCTTCATGATTTCCGTGGTTGACAAGAAGCACTTGATACTTTCGCTATGATGTGGCACGTCAACTACCAAGACAACTCAGATAAGGTTTTTAACTCGATCCAGCAAGGGAGAGAGAAAGAAATTCAGTAGGGGAAAAGAGAGAAATTTTGACTAGGGAAGGAATAGAAGAATAAGATAAGTTAAGAACATATTATTCTTCCAAGTTAATTCTTTTCTTTAGAAAATAATTTTGAAGTTCCTATAGAGACGACTGACTATCTAGGTCAAGGCCTACAACAAGATGGCTCGATACCACTTCGTCGGGACCGAATATGCAAATCCGACCCTCTCGTATATCGTGACTAGTCCAGATCATGCTAGTGCACACAGCTCAACATAAGTAAATATCACAATCATACATAGCTAAAACATTAGGAAAGACATCATATGATATATACTACTAGTTAAATGACCTCGTGGTCCACTTACATGACTATGCCTCGCAAGGTCAATAATATATTAAACTGCAGCTGAATGAAAACGTAGACAACCCTCAAGATACCACAGTAATCGACAAGGCTTGCGCCTAAACATTCGCCTCCTCTTGGAATCTTTCCTCCAAAGATTGATGTAGACTCTTCAACTGGTGAGGTTATTGTTGGCAAGGGTGAGTACTTAAAGCACTCAACAAGTTGTGCATGTAATGCAATTCTATGTAACTATATGCAAGGCTTATTCCAAAGGATAGGCTATCATGGCTATTTTGCAACAGAGCAAAGATTTACGAACAAATACAATAAATAGATTGTAAAGACGGTAAAACAAATAACAATAATGATAGATTCAACTTTTCTCAAGTAAACCAAGTTTCCAATCTTAAGTCAAATTCCATCTTCCATATGGCATTCGCCATCCCAACCAAGTTGTTCATTTTAATTAAACTAACCCTTAATCAGAATTCCCGAGCATTGCTCAATACATGAGCACGGCTATCCGAATAGTTTCACACTCGCAGAGGTTATGCACTTTACCCACACGGCATGATATTCTCTTTGCGCCCGCCATTAGCACACTTCCTTTGGTGTGCTTGGCAGAGAAATCATGACAAAGCCTTTACAATGCTCGCTTAATCCAAGATTACCCGTTAAGGTTTCAACACCGTGGGTCTGAAACCACAACCAGGGCCCCTCTTGCGCCATGTGAATTACACCATAACTCGGGAACTCACACCACCAATGATAGTACTGTGTTAAGGCATTACAAATTAATCGCCTAGGGCTGTCCCATTACAACATGTGGTTGCATGATTGACTCAGTCAAAGGCTTGCAAGGTTAAGTCCTTAGTGTGATCAAGGCAAGACATCCACATACCCTCGCCCATTGGGCCCACCTTGGCATACTCGCCCCTTGCCACTTGCCCCAATCTAAGTGATTATCACCCGCTTGATTACTAGCACCACGTGCCATCAACAATTCAACATCGCTATGCGTGACATGACTCGCCACAACAACTCAATCTCATCGTGTGATTCCACATGACACACAAGTTCATAACATTGTTCCATATTCCATTAATCAAGATTAATTATCAATGATTCGACACATGTGATGACGTGGCATGGCTAAGCAACTAATACGGACTAATCCTCCAATGTTGATCATAATTATTAACCAACTATATTGAACCAATCTAGGTGACAATGAATCATGGCATACAATGACAAGGTAGGGTATAGATCAATCTGTATAATAGCTAAGCCCAATCTATTTTGAAACAATTGTATTTTTGAAATATATGCAATATTATAAAACAAACATAGCAATTTTATAAACATGGGTTCAACATGATCAAAGCACAACTTGCCTTAGAATAGGTCCTGATCTTGATCTGAAGCTTGCTCTTGAGTTGTTGGATCTTCCTCCAAACGTCGCACAATTCAACGCTCACGCGATCGAAGAAGAAAAGCAAATAAATACCAAAACAGAGAGCAATTGAACTCCAAAATCAAATAAAATCCACCATTAAATAGATCTCAATTTTACAAATTTTTAGAAATTTGAATCACTCAAACCGAGTTACGATGCAAAAGATATAGTCTTTTGAAGTTTAAAATAAATATCAAATCAGAAATCGTAAATTGAATTTAACAGATTTGTTTTTATTCAAAACCGGTTTATGACGTCAGCATGACATCAGCCCGATTCAAACCAATCGGACGCTGCCACGTGTCCCGCATATAGACCCGGTCCACGGCGTTGGTTGGTTCACCGCAGACGCGTCCATGACGCTCGATGCTTGCGCCGACACGCCGCAAGTCACGATTGGTTGCAACGACGGCGATCTAGAGCGCACGGGTTTGATCGGACGGCTACCGATCTCACGCGACGTGGCAAAGACACCCGCCGCGGGATCTAGATTTAACGGCCGCTACGAGACGCTCATCGTTCTTGCGGCGCCGCGGCACGATCTAGACCCTTCACCGAGATCCGACGGCTCAAGCTTCAACGTGACGATGGCAACGCGGCGGCGCAACTTCACCGGACGTGAGAACGACGACCTCGCCACGGCGCTCGGCGATTTAAACGGCGATGACTCTTCACGGATCCGACGCGCGCAGCTTTGGCGATCTCGATGGTGGCACCGTGACGGCGAAGATCAACGGCGGCGACGAAACCGAGCGAAACCACCGCGCAAGGACCTCCACTCCGCGAGCTCCTCGAGCGAACGACGGCGATACGAGCCTCGGGCTTTGGAAAGATGCGCGCGCGAGGTAAGGGTTCCGTGTTCGCCGGCGCTTTAAATAGTCGCGACGGAAGGCGTGTCCGCCCGGACCAAGACGGCTCGTGGCGGCGGCGACTCGGCGACGACTTCGGAAAGACGACGCGCTTCATCCGGACGCCCACGCGCCGCTCAATCAACGCCCGAAGCGCCAACGACGCGGCGAGATCTCGGCCGTTGGGTCTCGATCCAACGGTCGGGATTTCTTAGGCCTAGGGTTTTGGCCAAGTAGGCGCGACGGCTATCTGGGCCGCACAAAGGCATGGGCCGCCCACATCGCTTCATCGCTTTTTCAAAAGGTTTTCAATTAAATTAATTCCGTAAATTCGTTTTATTTATTTTAGGCAATAAAACTATTAGGAAAAATCCAAGAAAATCTCAAAAATACTTTGAGACATTCTCGACTCAAATAAAATATTTTTGGCAAAACTTTATTTTAACTTTGCACAGATTTAAATAGATTTGAATACAAGGCAATAAACTTGATTTCAAATAAATCCAGAAAAATCCAAATAAATTCCAGAAAATCATAAATGCACATTTAAGCAATAAAAACTTAATTAAGCCAAATTTTGGGATGTTACAGCGTGCCAGCACGACGCACTCATGGAGTGAATACTACTAACCTGGATGACGAGGAGATCGGGCATGGCGAGGTCGCGGCGGACGTCGCGGACCATGGCCTCCATGCGGGCCGTGTAGACCTCGGCGTCCTCGCGCCTGATGGTGTCTGCCTCCCCTGGTACCAGAGCATGGCGGCCAGCTTGCTGTCGCCGGCGCACTCGGCCAGGGCGGCCTTGGCGCGCGTGAGCATCCTGTCGTACAGGTTGGTGCCCCGGGACCAGTCGGCGATGGGCGTGCCGCCCTGCGCGCAGGGGACGAGGCCGATGGCGGAGCCGTGCGGGACGGCGGGGGAGGCCCGGACGGCGTTGGCGAAGGGCAGGCCGGGGCCGACGCCGAGGGCGGCGTAGACGTCGATGCCGGCGTGCAGCGGCTCGCGGGCCTCCTCCCAGCGGAGGTCCGGGGAGAGGCGGAGGACGCGCGGGGAGGGCGCGCACTCGGGCGGGACGACGCCGTCCCAGGTGCCGTTGGTGGCGCCGCCGCGGCCGCCCATATTGGACTGGCCCGCCAGGATGAACACCAGCGTCGGGGCGCTGGCGGCGGTGAGCGCTGTGGCCGCGAGCAGCAGCAGCAGCAGCTGTACTGGTGGGAGCATTGCCGTTGCTGTTGTTCCCATCGGTGGGTGGTTGTCACTTGTCAGAATTACTTCTCTTGGCTTTAACTAGCTGGTAATATATATGCTGCGTCTGATGATCTGATCTAAGCACCTTAATTTCTTTCTATCCAGGCCTAAGGTGGTGCAGCGCCGCACAAGCGGAATGTCTGACCTAAGCACCTTTCTACCTATCGAGGACGTCTTCTCTCACGTCATGACATGTCAGTCACGATCGACGACACTCTTGCGTTTCCTTTGATAAAGCGGGCCACCAAATGAAAGAGAGGAGGAGGAGCATAAACGAGGCCGGCGTGTGTTGTACGGTGCAGCGCCGCGGGAATAAACTGGTGACGGTGGATGGGGATGGGATCCAAGGAGCCAGCCAGAGAGTCAAGGACTCGTCCACTAGCTAACGACAGCAGCAGCCGCCATTGCTATCCTGTCCTGTCCGTCACAAGCGAAACGGGTATGAGCTGCCTGATTCATTGACTCGACGACGTCAAACGTGATCCACGTACGAGCAAATCCATCCTGAGGCTGGCTGGGTATCAATTCAATTCGAGTTAGAATCCAACTGTTTAATTCGGTAGCCTCTCTCTCAGCCAACGTTCAAAATCTCGTCGTCAAGATTTCGAAAATCTCGATCGAAATCTGAAATTTCGACTAGGCCAGAGATTCTAAATTTTGGCAGCATAAATTTTTTGAAAATTGCTACAATGAGTTCAAGATATTTTAGAGAGATTTCGCCGAAATTTCGGCTTTTTTGGACAGAAATTACCACAAAATAGAACAGTTTTAATGTTTTTTTAGGATCGGATCTCGCTCCAAATTTTTTATGGAGAATTGTAATAACTTTCATAAAGAATACATGTGAAAGTTTTGCAAAAAAAAAAACATATACAAATTAATAGATCTTTGATTTATGGTGTCATGAACAATTATGTGTGCCTTGGATACTCATCCATCCAAAGATATGATCATGTAATAAGGACAAAAGAAATGAACAAGTAAATTATACTATATATACCATGTTCATGCACGGAGTTAACAAACATTTACAATTCCATGCGTTGTATTAATTTCAGCGTGGCCACTTTATTGTATCGTTGACACTGAAAGGATCAAGTTGGCCTAGAGGGGGTTGTGAATAGGCAACTTTAAAATCTTTTAAGTCTTTAGAAAAAATTTTCTCAATAAAAAGAGCAAAGAAAAATAATTTGAATAGAAATTCAAGACAACTGTGTTTCAAGAAAATCGAATTGAAGAAGAACTTGAATGATTATGGACAATAAGATGAACACATAGAGATGCAAAGAATATTAGAACGACTCAAGGGTTTTTCACCGAGGTTCGAGAGACTAATCTCCTACGCCCCGCTGGAGCACGCCTTTAGAAGTATTACTCCACCAAATAGCCAATCTCAATGGCTTTTTGTTTTTTACTAGCTTGACTCTTCCACCACTCCGGTAAGGTGAGTCTCAACCTTTCACAGCAATGGTGACTGTGGAATATAATAATCCGGGTACCCGTGAAACAAACCTAAAGAAGAAGAGAGGACAGGCCTGATAAGAGGCCCGGAGAATAAACCACACGGCAGATACCATATGGAAAGGACACGTCGATGTACAGCTTGAGCGTGTATTTGGATATAAAAGATACAGTTGTAATCCGAGTAGTTGAAAGGGTAGATAAAGGAGTAAACTCTATCTTGTAACCGACTAGAATCTAACAACCGATCGGAATATCCGATCCGATCGGACTCGTAAGCCACCCCACCCCGCTATATAAGGGAGAGGCGTGCAACGATAAAGGAGAGAGCCATAGAGCGTAGCATACCACATATCGCCCGGAGCGCATTACGCTTCGAGCGTCCTAAGATCCAAGAGATCCATATAATCCCAGCACACAGGATTAGGGTGTTACCTCCATCGCTGAGGGCCTGAACCTGTCTAAAACCCATGTCTTGTGTGACCTTCGAGTTTGAGATTTAGCGCCACTTTATAAATTTATTGCCGACTACAAAAGTCGGCTAGTTGGCGCGCTGTAGGCAGCGCTTCAATCTTTCTTGCGCACTGATGGCAAGAATCGGCGATTCATCGCCACCTTCGCCCCCGCCAAGTCTTCGCCTCGCACTGGATTTCGTCGCTGATACGCACGGAGAACTTGTCCATCGGGATGGGGGCCTAGATCAATCTGAAGAAACCCAGGAGAAACCATCCCAGGTACATCACTCCGATTTACCTGAAAGACCAGTCGGCTTTGTTGGAAACGGCGGCGACTTTCGCGGCATCTTCTCAATCGAAGGACAGAAGACCGATCTCCATCAAGAGGATCGAGATGACGCGGGAGAAGATCACCGGCGTAAGGGTAAGGAGATCCAAGCGCAGTCTCTCCGAACCTTGGGGCGCAATGTCCGTGAGGATATTCTGCAATCCAAATTCGGGGATTAGCCCTTCTTCCGTACGCCGATGCAGAACGTCGTCGCCTCGAAAGCACTCCTTGACACACTGGACCCAATGATCGCATCGAACAGTCCGGCGGCCCCGATCGTGGCGCAGATCAAGGCCATGGTGACGGCGGCAGCAATACAGCAAAATCAGGAGAAGCCTATTGGAGAAGCACATTCGCGCCCTCATCCGACTACTCGTGTCGCCAGCAGTCGGATCGCAACCGCCGGAAAGCTATCGGCGCCACGCACCGCCACCAAGACGCCGACAGATCCTTGATCGCGACCTTCGCCAAGATATCATGGCTAGGCGACGGAGCGAAAGAGGAAGAAAGACGTGGACACCACGACGACTACGACCGTTCGCGCCGCCACGATCGGCGGGATGACCGAAGACATGATGACCACGACGATCGCAGACTTCGTCATCGCCAGGGAAGGAACGAAGATGAGGGCCAAGTCAGCGATTCGCTACGCATAGCTTCGCCCCGACATCGCTACCGAATTAGAAGATCACCTCTACAAGATGAAAGATCTATTGATGGGATCCGAGCATTCACCCCCGACTACCGAGTGATTTGGCCCGAGGGTTTCAATCCTAAAGGCATTGTGAAGTTCGATGGAGAGCGAGACCCGAGGCTTGGCCGCAGTCTATGCTTTAGCAATCAAAGCCGCGGGGGGGAATCAGACCGTCATGGCAAATTACTTACCGGTCAACCTCAGCCCTTCGACGCAAACATGGCTCACGGGCCTCCCTGCCAATTCGGTAGACTCCTGGAGTGACCTGTGTGATCAGTTCATCACTAACTTTCAGGGAACCTATGAGAGGCCCGGTACCCCATGGGACCTCTACCAACTCCACCAGAAGAAGGATGAAACGCTGAGAGATTTCATCCGGCGCTTCATGCAAAAGAAGAACACCGTCAGAGACATATCAGAGGCGGTGGTGGTGGCGGCCTTCCGTATGGGTAAGTGATCCCGACTTGATTAAAAATGTCAAGGAAACCCCGCCCGTGAAAGAAATGTTCGCGTTAGCCGACCTAAGACGCCACGGCCGGATGCTCGGGCAGAGCGACGAGAAGATCATCCCCCACAAAAGAGTAGGGGAGAAAAGCCTGAATCCTCTAGGCACAAGGACAAAAAGCGCAAGGGCGAGGAGCTGGTCGCGATTGCCGAACACAACCGGCCCCGAGCCCCTCGGAGAGAGGCACCCGACTACAGCACCGTCATGGAAGCGATCTGTCCTTTCCACCCAAAGGGAAAACATGCCGCCAAAGACTGTTTCACCCTGAAACATTTTGCGCGCGAAAGTCAACGGCAACCAATCCCAGCCAGGGGCGAAGTGGCTCCAGCAAAGAAGAAGGAACTCCCGGATGAAGAAGATTTCCAAGAACCCGAGCAGGAACTAAATTACATCTACGGAGGTTCAACTGGTTACGAGTCCAAGCGGAAGCAAAAACTTACCACTCGGGAGATCAATGCGGTGGAACCAGCGACACCACAATATCTAAGATGGTCAGAGGTCCCGATCACCTTTGACCGAAGAGACCACCCCAGTCGGGTTCCATATCCGGGTAAGTTTCCTCTTGTACTTGACCCTGTCATACGCAGCGTGAAGCTCAAGAGAGTCCTGATCGACGGCGGAAGTGGGCTCAATGTCCTCTTCGCCAGGACTTTTGACGATATGAACATCCTCCGCTCAGAGTTGAGGCCAAGCATTCAGCCCTTCCACGGAGTGATTCCCGGGGCTTCCTCTTTTCCCCTTGGACAGATTTCTTTGCCCGTCACGTTCGGAACCAAGGATAACTTCCGAACCGAATACATCAATTTCGAGGTGGCTAATTTCGAGACGGCCTATCATGCCATCTTAGGAAGGCCAGGATTAGCCAGATTCATGGCCATACCTCACTACACCTACTCAGTACTGAAGATGCCGGGACCCAACGGGGTCATCTCGCTTCGAGGCGACATCAAACAATCCTCACAATGTGACCGGGAAAATCACGAGCTAGCTGAGTTACAGGAAGCGAATCTCCAGGTCAAGAATATCCAATCTGAGGCCGCCGTACTCCAAGATGAAGGGGAAGTTCCATCGAAGAAGCAGGCCACCTCGGGAATCAAACCCGGTGAAGGAACCAAAAGGATCGTTCTTGACCCGTCCGACACGTCTAAAACGACCATGATCGGGACAGGGCTCGAGGGCAAATAGGAAAGCGCGCTCGTCACCTTCCTCCAAGCTAACAAGGATATTTTCGCCTGGAAGCCTTCGGATATGCCAGGTGTACCAAGGGAGGTGATCGAGCACTCTCTCCACGTTAACGAAGTCAAAACCAGCCAAGCGAGGCTTCGCGGTTTGCTCCCATCGTTTAACGCCATAAAACAGAAATCACGAAACTCCTAGCCGCAGGTTTTATCAAAGAAGTGTATCATCCCGATTGGTTAGCAAACTCTGCACTAGTTCAAAAGAAGAATAAAACTTGGCGCATGTGCGTTGATTATACCGATCTCAACAAGGCATGCCCGGGACTTCTTCGGCCGCCCCGAATCGATCAGTGGTTGACTCGACCGCGGATAGCGAAATTGAGCTTTCGACGATATTTGGGCTATCATCGATTCGTCTCAAAGAAGAAGATCACATCAAAACGCGTCGCTCATCACGCCTTCGAGCTTATCGCTACACCACGATGGCGCTCGGGCAAAGAACGGCGCAACTTATCAACGCAGCGATACAATGTGTTTTCACGCCCAACTCTGACGCAACGTGGAGGCATATGTAGACGATGTTGTTGTGAAAACTCGGGAGAAAAAGATCTTATCATCGACCTAATAAACCTTCGAAAGCCTAAGAACTTTCAAGATGAAGTGAATCTCAAAAGTGTGTTTTCGGAGTTTCTTCGAAAATTGCTCGGGTTCATCGTGTCACAACGAGGCATCGGCCAAACCGAGAAAAAGTTAGGCCATAGCAAATATGGAACCACCGACTTGCCGTAAAGATGTCCAAGCTTCTTGGGTGTATGGCCGCTCTAAGCGTGTTCATCTCCGATTGGGAATGCGAGGATGCCTTTCTTCAAATCGCCAAGAAACAAGAAAATTCCAAAGGACATTGGAGGCGCAACAAGCATTTGAAGATCTCAAGAACTTCTCACAACACCTCCCGTATTAGTCTCACCAATGCCGGAAGAACCCCTACTACTCTATATCGCGGCAACAACTCACGTAGTCAGTGCAGCGATCGTCGTGGAAAGAGAAGAAGCGGCTCACGCATACAAAATCCAACACCCGTATATTTTATCGTGAAGTCTTAAGTGAATCGAAGGTGCGATATCCACAAGTACTGAAGTTGTTATATGTCGACTCCTCACATCTCGCAAGCTTAAACATTACTTTCAAGAGCATGTCATTTGGTGGTAACCTCCTTCCCAATCGGAGACATACTTCACAACCGTGGAGGCCACCTAAGAATTGCCAAATGGGCAGTGGAACTCGGAGCTTTCGACATTCAATTCAAACCTCGCACGGCTATCAAGTCTCAAGCACTCGCTGATTTTACAGCCGAGTGGACGGAATTGCAGCATCCGGCGATTACTGAAGAACTCGAGTATTGGACGATGTATTTCGACGGTTCCCTCATGCTCAGCGGCGCGGGGGCTGGTATAGTACTCATATCACCAAGCGGGGAAAGGTTGAGTTAATCAAGTGCAGAAGGAATGGTCTTGTATCGAGGACAACATGGCAGCGTATTGCCAAGAAGTGCGCAAGCTTGAGGGCAACTTCGACGGACTCGAACTCGTTCATGTGCTCCGACGAGATAATGAAGCTGTCGGGACCCGGATTTGCAAATCCGAAACCCTCTGTGTATACTGCACTATTTCAGGATCACGCTAGTGCACACAGTGGAAACATAGATGAAATATCATTCCATACAACGAATTAACTAAGAAGAAGCAAATTATTAATATTGAATAAAGCAAACGACCTTATGGTCAAAGTTTACACCATTATGCCTTAAGGGCTTTAAGAAACAAATACTATTGTAGCGGAAAAGATAACTTGAACCATTCGACATGCCACAGGCAATCGTCTGGGGAACGCCTTCCTAATCCACGTAGTCTTCATAGAATTCCTCTTCATGAGATTCATTGTCTCCTTCAGCAACTGATCAACAATGGCATAAAGCCGTGAGTACAAAGGTACTCAGCATGCCGTAGGGAATTGATGCAATATATTTATGCACGGCTTGACAAGGATGGCTTTATGGTTCATTTGCAGAAAGCAATAACTTGAATTGAAATACAATAAATAGATTGAAAGCATATTTATGAAAACATAAATAAATAACTGGTAGATCAATGATAGACAATAAAACAATAGTGAACTCCCCGTGCACATCCCATCAATTCCACATTCCACATTCCACATTTTATGAAACACTCTATACCCCGTGTGAAATTCCCGGGCTTGTCCATGACCGCGGACGCGGCTATTCGAATAGTTTTACACTCTGCAGAGGTTGTACAACTTTACCCACAAGACATGAACATCTCTTTGCGCAATCGATAATAACACACTGCCTTTGGTGTGTCGCGGAGATATCATGACAAAGCCTTTACAATGCACAATCTAAACTCGGTACTGCCCGCTAAGGTTTCGCCCGTAAGGCCCCCTCTTGCGCCATGTGAATCTACCCGTCCATCCCGGAACCCACAACATCAACTGGCAGTACTCAAGGCTAGATCTTGCAAATTAATCAGCTAGGTCTGTCCCATTCCAGACATGTGGTAGTACGATTAGGCCCAGTTCAATGGCGCACAAGATTAAGTCCTTAAGTTGTCTCAGGCAAGACATCCACATCCCAATGTGCTAGAAAGCACCCCCTTTACTTCACGATCACTTGCCCGAGGGAAAACAATTCGTTCAACCAAGACCAATGGCAAACCCCGCCATGGTACAACAAATTTACAAAAAGTGGCTACCGCCACGATTCAATATCTCATTAAGTCGATTAACATTATTCAACATGTGATATGAATCCCAACGATATCTAAGCATGTCTAAGCATAACTACGACAACCCACTTTGTTGGTATAATGACTATGTCCAACTAGTAATGTCCCAACCTAGGTTTATCAATGGATATATGGCATTCAATTGATCAAAGTGGCATAATGTCAACTAGGTATACATCTATTCCCATTAAATAAACATTGATACGCAAAGTAGCATGCAATTGTATAAAAGTAAATTACTTTTGCAAACATGGGATCAATATGATCAAGGTTACGACTTGCCTTGCTGATCTAGTGCTGAATCTTGGTCTTCGAAGTCTTCGTTCGCTCCCTCGGAATTAGCGTCTACCGGAAAAGAAGTAACGAAACTAAATAAATATAAAACAGAGACTCAAACAAACTCAAAACTGAAAATAAATGGCTCTGGAAGATAGATCTTGATTTTACAAAAATTTAGAAACTTGAATCGCCTCAATCGGAGTTCGTATGAGCGAACGGCCTCCGAAAGATTAAATTCAGAGAAAATACAGAAAATCAGAAAATCAGAATTTCTGGATTTATTTTTGTACTGAAAAAGCGATTTATTGCGCAACGCTGACGTCAGCCGGCTCACGGTGGACTCGGTCCACGGCGCGGCTCGGTTCACCGTGCACCCGGCGCACGGCTGACGTCATCGCTGACGCAGCAGAATGACGCGGCGGCTGACGCAGCAAGCCACGCGGCAAGCATTTGGCGGAAGGGCAGATCGGATCGGACGGCTGCGAGCTGAAGAGACGCGGCGCGATCTGGGACGCCGGAGCGGGATCGGACGGTCGAGGTCCTTCGACGGGTTGCGACGGCGAGGCGGGCGGCGCGGCTTACCGGCAACGGAGAAGAAGACGAGGACCGCGGCGGATGAGACCGGATCGGGCGCGAGGCAAGACGGACCGGGGAGAGGATGACGCGGGGAGCTCGGGGAAACCAACGGATGCGGCGGAGGAGCACCGGCGGCGACAGAAACGGCGGCGGAAGAGCTCGGGCGCAGCAAGAGACTCCGGCGAGCTCGCGCGGCGTGACGGCGAGTCCTCGGGCGGCGAGGGAGAGGGCAAACGAGCGGCGGCACGAGGGATCCTCGGGAGGGCGCAACGGCTTAAATAGGGGCCTCGACGGCCGTGTCCGACCCGGACTCGAGGCGCGGCGCGCGGATCGAGCGGCGGCGGCGGCTAGGGTTCGCGGAGCGGCGCGCGGAGCTGGGCCAAGCTGGGCCGAGCGGAGCGCAGCTGGGCCGAGCGAAGCGAGCTGGGCCGGCGGAGCAGCCGACGCAGGGCAGGCCGACGCGGGGCAGGCCGAGGCGGGCGAGCAAGCAGCAGGCGGGCCGGGAAAACGGCTGGCCACAGAGGATTCGGCCCGAGAGGGTTTTCGAAAATTCAAAACGTTTTCTGATTTTAGAATTTACCAGAAATTCAAATAAACTCAAACAATTTCAAATAAATATCAAATAAATTCAGAAAATCCCCAAAAATACAGAAAAATTCCTTGGAGCACAAGGAACCCAACAAAACTGAAATTTTGATTTTGATGAATAGTTTAGCCAAATTAAATCCTTTCATTTATGGAAAATTCAAATTAAGGTAGAATTAATTCCAGAAAATGCAAATGGTTATTTTTGAATTCAAACATTCCAAAACTCAAATTTTGGGATGTTATAGAAGCTCGATTTAACTAGCTTAAATGGGATCTTGCCGACAAACAGCATCAAATAGGAATCTTTGTAGAAGAAATTCACAAACCCACGATTAGTGCACTACCAAGATCGAGACGACCGATAGAGAAAAAGGAAGGAGCAGAAGTCTTGCTTCTCACCCAGATTGGACAGCTCCATACCTAGACTACCTGATGGAAGATAAGTTACCCGAGGATCGTGTCCAAGCCGAGCGGATCATGAGACGAAGCAAGAGTTATGTAGTCGTAAGAAAGGAACTATACCGAAAGAGCTCTTCAGGCATACTGCGACGATGCATATCGGAACAAGAAGGGAAAGATCTTCTTAAAGAAATTCACTCGAATTTATGAACCATTGGCGTCAACAACCCTGGTCGGAAAAGCTTACCGCCAAGGGTTCTTCTGGCCGACTGCAGTCACGGATGCAGAGGATATTGTAAGGACTTGCGAAGGATGCCAATTCTTTGCACGACAGATGAACAAGCCAGCACAAGAGTTGCAGACTATCCCGATCACGTGGCCTCTTGCCGTCTGGGGGCTTGACATGGTGGGACCTTTGAAGAAGGCACAGGGAGGATATACACATCTCTTCGTTGCTGTTGATAAATTCACAAAATGGATTGAAGCCAAACCAGTCGCCACCATCACCGCGGCAAAAGCCAAAGAATTTTTTCAAGAAATCGTCGTAAGATTTGGCGTACCCAACCGAATCATCACCGATAACGGTACCCAGTTCAGAGGCGAAGAGTTTCAAGATTGGTGTGAGAAGCTGGGCATAAAGATCTGCTTCGCATCTGTCGCGCACCCCCGAAGTAACGGACAGGTTGAGCGAGCCAATGGCATGGTGCTCCAAGGCATAAAAACAAGAATCTTCGACCGGCTCCAGCCATACGCCACTCGATGGGTCAAAGAATTGCCTTCGGTACTCTGGGGGCTACGAACCACTCCCAGCAGAGCAACCGGGCAGTCACCTTTCTTTCTAGTATACGGCACAGAAGCAGTCTTACCAACTGAGTTAGAATTCGGATCCCCGCGGGTTCGGAGTTATTAAGAGATCGCCTCAGAAGACAGCCGCCTTGAAGACCTAGACAGACTGGAAGAAGCTAGGGACATCGCAACAATTCGATCAGCGAAATACCTTCAAGGATTGCGACGCTATCACGGGCGTAACATAAAAAGCCGAGCGTTCTCCAAAGGGGACTTAGTCCTGAGGAGGAATCAAAAAAGCGAACATAAACTTTCCCCAAGCTGGGAGGGACCTTACGTCATTGATGAAATAGTTCGCCCCGAAGCTTACAAACTCAAGCGCGAAGATGGCACACTTCAACAAGAATACGTGGAATATAGAACGGCTACGTCGCTTCTTCACTTAAATTTCACATCTTGTCTTGTTCCCCCATGAATAAAAGACAGACTTGACCATCGCTTATAAAATTCCATATATACACGAATACTTCGCTTCCATGATAAGGCCCAGGGACATGCGTCCCAGACCATGTCCCAGAGCCCGGGGGCTGAGTCAGTCGGACAAGGTTTCCAGTCAAAACCAAAAACAAAGTTATAAGTTATCGATTCATATGCATCTTATGCCCAAAAAAATAACGCAGGGACAGGGAACGCTTTTTATACATTCAGTTTATAGTTCCAGAGTCTCTACTATAGAAACCGTGGTGTCCCTGACCTCCTCCCAGAGTTCAGCAGCCCGGTCTTCGTCTACATTGCGGGCGTAACCTTCCTTGATGGCCTCAAGATCCACTCGGGGGTACAAGGATTTGGTAATCGCCAAAGCTTGACTAGCGCCGCTGGCCGCCGACTCCTTCAGTAGGCTCTTGAGCGCCACAGGAGCTTCCTCCAGCCGAGAGATGACTTGATCCCTGTTGAGTGGCCTCTCACCCATGGGTTGAAGCGAACTCAGTAGCGGAACAGAAACCTCCTGGAATTTAGCGCAAGACACCTCGACGATTTCCAACTTCTCGCTGAAAACGGCATATTGCGCCCGAGTCTTGAGCTTATAACCCGCAAACAAAGGCATCGTGAAAGCGATGTAAGCTCGATAAGGCCAAGCCGTCGGTTGTACCTTCATATTCTTCCTCCAGCTTCTCCAGCTTCGTCTTAGATTCCTCCGCGATTTTAAGTCGATCCTGGAGTTTTGCAAAAGCGGAACCCCAAGCTGTCAAAGAAGACAAGAAAGGTTATGAAAAGGGTTGCCAAAAAACACGGCATAAGCCCGACAAGTAGTTACCTCGGAGGGAACCAACCGCATCCAGCTTCTCCTGGCGCAAGACACCCTGCTCCGCCCGCAACGCCTGGACCTTGGACCGAAGGGTCCGCAATTCGCCAGTGTACTCAGCCTTAACGCGTTCCAAGTCAGCCAAGTACTCCTGGCGCGTTCGGATTTCAGGAAGCATTCTCTTAAAGTACTCGGATTTTAGCTCAAAGCGCTCCCCTATTTTCTGCGGCCACCGCGGAAAAAAGAAAAAGAACATTCACACCACAAACTATGGAGCCAGGTATTTAGGGGCCGGAGGAAAAGTACTCGCCCGGGCTGCGCGTGCGCAGGCCGCAGCATGAGTATAGAATTCGTTCCTCTCCTTCTCCTCCTCCTCCAGGTCATCCACGAGTTTCACGCCTTCATCCCCATCAATCCATGCGGTCTCCGTTATAAGCCGGGACGAGCGGGGGCTAGAGGGACTCGATCGATTTCTTCGACCTCGGGGAACGAGTTGGAAGCCGATCCCGGAGCGGCAGGGTCCGGTACTGGAGGAGGGGTCAGGGACGGAGATACGGGGCCGGGAGGAATCCCGGTATCCTCAACGGTAGTCCCCGTCACTTTTTCGGGAGCTTCTGAGGGCTCAACCCCCGCCGAGGTTACGAATGAAGTCCCGATGGGAACTTCGATCGAAGGATCCCTGCGAATGGAGATTGTCACCAAGCCGAAAACAGGACGCAGATGAAGATGCGACAAGAGAACAAACCTGCCAGATTTCTTCATCCTCATTGGCGGCTTTTTTTGAGCAGTCGGACCACCGCTGGAGGAACCACTCGGGATGCCACCAGTCGGCCCTCGGGGCTCCTCTCGGGAACCCAGATCCTTTTCCTCGGGACGAGACCCCATCGTCGGATCGTCGAGGGGAGAGGTTGAAGACGCTGGAGCCACCGCCGGAGGATCCCGAATTTGGAAGGCGCCCGCCGGACGTCGGGGAGACACTGAAGCCTCGGATAGTATCGTTTTTCCCTTTTTTGCGGCAGGATCACCCGCAGGAGATCTCGCTCGTCGCTTCGGGGAACGATCTACGCGAAGAGGCATCTCCGGAAGAGGAGCAACGCTGAAGAACGCATTACGGTCCTGGAAGTAAGTTCAAGGGTAAGGAGATATTCACAGGGTGAGTATAATGGAATTACACGGATAAACACGCTTACCTCAGGACGAGGCCGCAGAGCGGTGAAAGACCTTGGACACCTGACAGAGGAAATCTCGACACTCGGGATGAAGAGTTCTGCGACCCAAGCATAGATTTCCTCCTTCGTCAGTTCATCTGGCCGCTCACGCATCGGGTCATTTCTACCTTCATAGGCAAACCCCAAATGAACCCTTTCCTTCAACGGTTGGGTTCGTCGAGCAACAAAATGGAGGGCTAGGCCTACCCCGGTGAGACCATTTTCCTTCAATTGCATGATCAGCCCCAGAAGATCGTTCACCTGGTCCATATCGGCGGAGTTGGGGGTGGATATCCAAGAAAGAGAAGCTTTAGGCGGAGCCCGCGAAAGAAGGTAGGGCCGCGTCAAGGTTGGAACAATAGAACCACTCGCGATGCCACTCTTATTGGAGGTTTTGGAAGGGATGGAGAAATAACTCTTCTTTAGCCCTTCCCGCAATTTAAACCCAGCGCCGCCCACGACCTTTGGGTCGCTCTTGGAGGGATAAGGCTTCAAAAGATATAAATGGCGGAATAGGTCGAAATGAGGGCTGACACCCAAAAAGGCTTCACAAAGATGGACAAAGAGAGAAATTTGAAGAATAGAATTGGGGTTTAGATTCGCCAATTCGATTTCATAAAAGAAAAGAAGGCCACGGAGGAAAGGGCTAATTGGAAGACCAAGACCGCGATATAAAAAGGATTCGAAGATTACCGCCTCCTCGGAGCGAGGGGTCGGAACGGATTCACCGGCGGCAGGACGAGCGGAGATTAGAGTTAAATTTGGCAAAACCCCATCATCCACCATGGACTTCAGCCTCTCTTCAGTTGTTATCGAGACCATCCAATCCCGCGGTGAAGGTGGAGGAGGGGTAGAGGAAGACATTCTCACCAAAAGGGCGGAGAGACGAAGCGAAAAGGCTAGAACAGCGAAGGTTGGATTTGCAGACGGAGATTTCAGGAGACAAGAAAGTTAGAGAGGAGAAGAAGTAGTCGAAAGATGAAACGACGGGTGTTATACGGCCCGGCTTTTTTAAAAAAAGGGAAGGGCAGTAAGGTCACTGAAGAGTCGACGGGAAAAGATTGTGAAACGTCTCGCCCGTTCAGTTCGTTCATAAGTGATTTGCAGACCTGACGCCTCGACTTACGGGATTTGACAGGGTTTGACCAAATCATGAGCAAGCCACGTCGACCTCTAAGATAAGTGCTTTTCCCGCTCCCCCAGTTAATTAAAATACGGATGGTTTTCAATCTGAACAAAAGATGTATTTTCTTGCGATGTGTCCCACAATGGGCCTTTTGAAACCACGGTAGAATTATGTACAGTGGAGTTAAAACCCAAAGGGACACGGCTTCAAGAGTATGCCCCCACGAGGACCAAGGACACTGTGCAAAGATTTTAAACGAGTCCATAAGATCTGAAAGGGTATCACTCGGCCAAGAGCCACGTCAGTGATGCGCTCCATGAGAGCCCTAAGCCGTGTCCGACTTCAGTCGGGAAAGGGTATCACTCGGCCAAGAGCCACGTCAGTGATGCGCTCCATGAGAGCCCTAAGCCGTGTCCGACTTCAGTCGGGAAAGGGTATCACTCGGCCAAGAGCCACGTCAGTGATGCGCTCCATGAGAGCCCTAAGCCGTGTCCGACTTCAGTCGGGAAAGGGTATCACTCGGCCAAGAGCCACATCTGTGATGCGCTCCATGAGAGCCCTAAGCCGTGTCCGACTTCAGTCGGGAAAGGGTATCACTCGGCCAAGAGCCACGTCTGTGATGCGCTCCATGAGAGCCCTAAGCCGTGTCCGACTTCAGTCCGGAAAGGGTATCACTCGGCCAAGAGCCACGTCTGTGGTGCGCTCCATGAGAGCCCTAAGCCGTGTCCGACTTCAGTCGGGAAAGGGTATCACTCGGCCAAGGGCCACGTCAGTGCCGCGCTCCATGAGAGCCCTAAGCCGTGTCCGACTTCAGTCGGGAAAGGGTATCACTCGGCCAAGAACCACGTCAGTGATGCGCTCCATGAGAGCCCTAAGCCGTGTCCGACTTCGATCGGAAAGGGTATCACTCGCCAAGGGCACACGCTGATGCGCCCATGAGAGCCCTAAGCCGTGTCCGACTTCAGTCGGGAAAGGGTATCACTCGGCCAAGAGCCACGTCTGTGATGCGCTCCATGAGAGCCCTAAGCCGTGTCCGACTTCAGTCCGGAAAGGGTATCACTCGGCCAAGAGCCACGCCCGTGATGCGCCCATGAGAGCCTAAGCCGTGTCCGACTTCATCGGAAAGGGTATCACTGCCAAGAGCCACGTCGTGGTGCGCCCATGAGAGCCTAAGCGTGTCCGACTTGATCGGGAAAGGGTATCACTCGCCAAGGGCCACGCTGATGCGCCCATGAGAGCCCTAAGCCGTGTCCGACTTCAGTCGGGAAAGGGTATCACTCGGCCAAGAGCCACGTCAGTGATGCGCTCCATGAGAGCCCTAAGCCGTGTCCGACTTCAGTCGGGAAAGGGTATCACTCGGCCAAGAGCCACGTCAGTGATGCGCTCCATGAGAGCCCTAAGCCGTGTCCGACTTCAGTCGGGAAAGGGTATCACTCGGCCAAGAGCCACGTCTGTGGTGCGCTCCATGAGAGCCCTAAGCCGTGTCCGACTTCAGTCGGCAAAGGGTATCACTCGGCCAAGAGCTACGTCAGTGGAACGCTCCATGAGAACCTTAAGTCATGTCCGACATCGGTCAGGAAAAAGGCGTCATTCAGCTAATAATCACATAAACGAAACGCACCAGGTAAACCTGAGCTGTGTTCTAGGGATTCAAGTATCGATTGACTACGAATCAGGATGGCCTTGTTACATTCCGGGGGAGACTGGAAGCCATGCTTCGCAACAATCAGATGACAAATCGGCTGGCCAAGGTTCGCGAAGTGCCTCCGAGTTGAAACCTAAGTTATGTCGGCGATGTCTTTTTTCAAGAAGAAGCAGCACACAAAGTCTAAAAATACTCAAGAATGGAATTATTATATGGCCAAAAGATGGATGAGAAACTTTTCTACAAGATGTACTTCTTCGTTATGTACAATATATTTTTTCAGGCACTATGCCCGAGAGATTGTATGCAGAAAAGGAACTACACCTCCCTGCGGCGCGCCTGGCCAAGTGCTTCAACAAGGGGAATCCTAGCCCTGCTAAGGGCAGGGACGGCCCTGATGAGCACATTGACGACCTCGCCATCGCGCCTCTTCGCCGATTCCTCCAGCAGCTCGTCGAAAGCTCGGTCGAACTCTTCCCATCGTTTGACCAGCCTAGGGTCTACCTCTGCGTAATGATACCACTGAGGCATTATGAAGATAAAAGTTGGAAGTAAAAAGCGGAGAGCGAAAGGCGGAGAAATATATTCTGAAGTGTTGGAACGCCTTTTTATAGGCGATTTGATGAAATTGGAATGAGCGCCGGGATTTAAAGCGTTGGGAGCTGAAGAGACTTGAGAATTAATGCGATTCCGGAAGACGAAGGATTTTCTTCAGCAAATCGAGTGGGCGCAGGAAAACAAGGCGACCTCGAAGACCGCCCTGATGATTGTTATGATTAAAAGGCTTTGAGCGGGAAAGATAGTAAGTCTATTATTTTTCGTGACGCAAAAAGAAGTTCGTAGAGCTAATCACAGCGAAGACTGTTCAATAAAGGGTTGAGTTTGAAAAAATAATCGGAAATCGAGTTCTTCATAATTCGCCTGTGGTATAAAAATCTTCGGTTGGATAGTGAAACCAGTCGGAATTTCAGGCAGAGAGTATGGAACAAAGCAGTCGGATCATGAAGCACTCGGGGGCTACTGTGGAATATAATAATCCGGGCACCCGTGAAACAAACCTAAAGAAGAAGAGAGGACAGGCCCGGAGAATAAACCACACGGCAGGATACCATATGGAAAGGGACACGTCGTATGTACAGTTGAGCGTGTGTTTGGATATAAAAGATACAGTTGTAATCCGAGTAGTTGAAAGGGTAGATAAAGGAGTAAACTCTATCTTGTAACCGACTAGAATCTAACAACCGATCGGAATATCCGATCCGATCGGGACTCTGTAAGCCACCCCACCCCGCTATATAAGGGAGAGGGCAGGCAACGATAAAGGAGAGAGCCATAGAGCGTAGCATACCACATATCGCCCGGAGCGCATTACGCTTCGAGCGTCCTAAGATCCAAGAGATCCATATAATCCCAGCACACAGGATTAGGGTGTTACCTCCATCGCTGAGGGCCTGAACCTGTCTAAAACCCTTGTCTTGTGTGACCTTCGAGTTTGAGATTTAGCGCCTACCCCATAAATTTATTGCCGACTACAAAAGTCGACAGTGACCTTCCACAATCCCTTTTGGATAGGTCGCACCAACAACTTCTCCAACCATCTAGGAACAACTGTTACCAAGAGTAATAGACTATCCACAAGCCCTGTCTCTTGGTTCACTAGCTGGATGCAAACTAGACTTAGCTTGGAGCAAACACTCTAAATGTTCAGAATGAATGTTTGAGGTTTATGAGTTGAAGTTCAAACTCTTTGATGGAATGAAAGCTCATAAATGCTAAAGATCACAGAGTTGTAAATGATTTGAACGATGTCAACGGTGTCCACAATGTCAAGGATGTGTGTGTGCAAAGCTTTATCTGTTTGTGAACTCAAGCACTATATATACAAAGCATGAACAAAAATAACCGTTGTACCTGCCATTTGCCCGTTGGGGTTTGGCAGGATGGATGAGACAGGTCAACTACTGTCTTTTTTATAAGTATTTTAAGGTTTATGAGTCATATGATGAAATATATACACACGCCGGACTGAAAATGTTGGTTCGGCGTAGAAGGGAAAGCCGCTGGTTTTTATCAGAGAGAATCACGTTTGCGCTGGATCGAAAAAGTTGATCCGACGTACAAAGACAACATACGCCGGACTTGAAGACAAGGATGAATTCAGATCGGTCCATTGTGAACGGTGTACGATCGGTTGAAATAAATCAGATGAGAGTTCTTAGCGTCGGAGTGAAAAAGTCGGTCCGGTGTACATGGTGTGCCTCGGTTAGAACTTGATACTTGATTTTTCAACGCCGAACTAAATGAAGTTGGTTTGAGAAAGAACTCTTTTTGGCCAAGACAGGGAAGATATGAATTTTTGAATGAGAGATATGAAATGTCCTATGCTCCAAGTAATCTTAGTGATTTTTGCATATGAACCAAGATTATTACTTGTGTATAATCCCTCTTAATAGTACGGTTATTCTAGCTATATGGCTTGAATCAAATTCCCAAGCTAAAATATAGCCATATAGCTAAGGTGTTTGAATTAGCTTGGGAATCAAATCCCTCTTAATAGTACGGTTATTCTAGCTATAATGTTTGAATGATAAAGACTACTTTATCCTCCCCCTAAATGAATGCCTGGGATGAAATTTATTTGAGAACATAAAGAAATATAAAAGTCATCCAGAAAGACTTCTTCAGAAAGTTCAGATTAACTTGAGGTAAAATCAAACAAATTATAAACAAGTTCAAGCAAAATCCATAGATCATAAAGATTCAGATATTTTATCTGAATCTTTAGAGGCTTCTTGATATTTTATCCTTCTTGCTCTGTTCTTAGAACTATTTATTTGTCCTACCTATCAGCGCTACAGTAGCATCGTTAACCTCCGGCGTCTGTTTTATTTTCACGTATCTCTCGTCTTCAATGTCCAAAAGAAAAATATTCATAACTTCCTAATTGCTGCATCAAATCAAGTGGGAGCTGAAGCATCGTGACGACGTCGTATTGGAGATCAAATACCTTGCCGTTACCCATCCTTAATCCGAGCGAAACGGCTACAATTAAGCATTAATGATAATTTATTACTCGGTCATTATCTCGGGCGTTTCTTTACCTCACCGGACGTGCGGGTACTTAAAAGTTTCGTCTTGCGGTCCTCTACCCCGTGCTCACCTTGTCCCTTTGATTCACCTTGTCCCGGTGAGCTATATCAAATTCCATTCGCGCCATTTTGTGCATATTGTGGCAAAGATCAAAAGCCCTCAAGAAAATCTGGGTTTCATTTCAGGACGGCAACGAATTTCACGTTTGAACACCGTCGGCCTAACCATCTTTGCGGCGTCGATTTGTCATCTCCAGTAATCCTCATCGAAATCTGATTTCACTTTTGGATTCGCAGCGTCGAGCTCTACATGATGCTCACCTTATCTTCCACATTCCGCTGGCCGGCCGCCCCTTGGCCCTCTCTCCCCATGCCTAGCATCTCTCTATTATTCACGAGTGAATAGTACCACTACAGTGTTTTTTCCTTTTTGTGATTTTTCTTTCTAATCCAACTTCAAATAACCCGTTCTCTTCCGTCGTAACTCCGAATAGAGTGATTCAAATTGCTAAATTTATCTAAATTCATCCTCTATCTACCTGTATTTTTATTATAATTGTTAGTTTCTATTTATTTTATTTTATTCATTTCGTGCACCGTTTTGCGCGTAGTCGAAGAAGCGGTCGTTGTCGTCGATGCAGGAGAAGACCTCCAGAACAGCGCAGCGCACTTCATCGATGAAGGCAAGTCTCCTTGACGCACGTTGATCCCATTGTTTATAACTGTTTTATAAAATGTTTACAACTTGCATGGCTATTTATATAAACTGATGATGTTAAAATATAGAATGTTAGTTATGCCCATTTCGAAATAACATCCTTGCTGTTTGATTACCATGACTTTGTAACCTTAAGATTTAATCATGAAATCATGTATTATGTGATTAACCTTGTTTCGTACGATAGACTATGCTTAGGATTGACGTTGATCAAAATGCCTATGGTGAGATAAATTCTAAAATGTTGTTGAAATGTGTTTTATCAAAACTGTAGCAAGGTGATTGCTGCCGTGATTGCAAAATAAAAGTAAAATAAAAATTGTTTAGATTGGGGCGGAATGGTTTGTCGGGCAGGTGCGGATGGAGCACTGGTACCGGTTTGTCCATTCTAAGCAATACCGTGCAACCACAAGTTTATAATGGGTACGACCTGGCTGAAACCTAACTTAGACTCGCTAGTTGTTGGAATGTGAGTGCCGGATGGAGGCAAGTCGTATTTCTCACACGGCGCAAGAGGGGGCTTCTGTACTGGGTGGATGGAACCCTAACAGCGGTGAAACCTCTGCGGGTGGGTCGGGTTAGGCGTATACATTGTAAAGGCCTTGTCATGATCTCTTTGCCGGCACACCAATGGAAGTGTGTTCGTAGCGCTTGGCATTAAAGAGATGATCATGTCTTGTGGGTAAAGTTGTACACCTCTGCAGAGTAAATCTATTCGAATAGCCGTGCCTTCGGTCAAAGGCAAAGCGAAGAATGCTTTCATACTGGTAGACTTGGTTTTGGTTTTCAAAGTAACTGATGTTTTGGGATTCGGGAGTGGTTAGAACTCTCGAATGTTTATTTGGCGGATTGAGCCAATCAGGTAGACGGAACATGTTTTGATCATGATGGATAGAGTCATGAGCCAGTATATTAGCGATGGTGGTTAGAACCTTCGCTAAAATAATAGATATATTCTATTGTTAAAATATTTGTTAAAATTTAAATTGTGAAAATTATTATTAAGTATAGTTCGATGAAACTTGGCTTTATACAAAAGAACCCTATTAAGCCTTTCCTTGGAAAGCCCTACATGTTGCATTTTTCCAGACTTGCGGAGTACGTTTGTACTCACTTGCTACACAAAATTTTGTCATCAGAGAATTACCAAGATGCAGTCGAAGACAGTGAGTTCTATGGCGAGGAGTTCGTTGGAGATCGCCAAGATAATTAAGCGCGCTCCCGTAGTCGTCGCCTGTGGTGTCTTTTGGGTTTTATCTTGTTGTTTTTGTTTCCGCTGCTGAGAACTCTGGTCATGTGGCCAAGAGATGTAATAAATAGCCATGTGGCTGGTAATTTATACTTACGCTATTTTTTTTTCCTTTTCCTTCTGTTCTGGGTATGATCATCACTGCTTCACTGTGTGTATTAGCAACTGATCTGGGACTAGTACAGAAATACACAGGAGATTCCGGATGGTAAATACGGGGTCCCACAGAAGTGGTATCAAAGCCTGGACGATTGTAGGACGCTACTTAGTTAGAATGGCAAAGCCTTAATGATTAATATTTTTATAAAAATATACTTATAAATTTTTTTAAGTATACTTATAAATTTTTTTAAGTTCCTTTGCTTCTACCTTTTCTGTCTTAGCGTCTGGTCTTTACCTCATCCTTCATTTGAAATTTGTTTACTGACCTTGTCCCGTTTCAAAATTTTTAGATGTTAGTTTACACCACCTTTGCCGCATCGGCTGGAGGATTCTGTGAGGAGTTATCTTTGATGCTTCAGGAGTTGGGATTTCCTCATCGTCCGAAGTATCATTGCACTTCTGTGCCCAGCCTTGGTTATAATTCATGGAAAGTCAAGTTGCTTGTCTACGCCAGGCATCGACGACAGGTAGAAGATCGTCCTCACTACTTCACCTCGGAACGACTGATGCTTGGAGATGCGCTTCAGGATGCTGCTAGAGAGGCTCTCATCCACTTGGGTGAGAGTTATCGTGTTTAGCTGGACGACACCCCGTACAGGCTCTTTCCCCGACACCAGGTTGGGAGGAGTCACAGCCAGTTCCAGAGCTTCGAGTTGGAGACTAACCCGATGATAGTGCGCATGGGTTCGCTCATCCGGGCGCAGGATGACGCCTATGTTCACATCTCTTTTGAGCTCCAGGACGTGCGTAGGGAGCTAGCTGCTGCAAGGGAGGAAAACCATCAGCTTAAGGAGACTCAGCGAGCAACAGTTCCACTTCCTCTTCTGGCCCCTGTGCAGGAGGCACACCGGTAGCACCGCCTCCATTCCCTGTTGGTGAAGAGCTTCCGCCTCGGGGTTTAACTCCCGACGCCCCGCGAGTCAAGCGTCGCAGAGGTCCGCTGCTCCGTGTGACCGCACGGAAGTCCGTGCACCGCGAGCCATCCTTGGGGATTTCCCTAGGATTTTTGGCTGCTCCTGGAGAGCCAGGACCTTCTTGTACTGCTGGCCCTTCCTACAACAGGAGTGAGGAGGATCCCTCCCCTCGTGTTTTTTAGGAGAGCGGGGGAAGTAGTTAGTCTGGCTTAGCACCCTTCCTTTTGTTCACGTTTGGAACGATGAATAAGTTGTGCGATGGATTGTATCGTGCTTTTATGCATTTGTGATATAGCCATTTCCTTTTTTAAAAAAAGCTATTTTGGTTTAAATAAAGATTTTAGTTGGAGTTTCCTTTCTTTTGTTGTGTTTTTGTTTCGGTGGATGTTGTTTAGTGCCCTGTTTCTTATCTTTGTTTTTCCCTCTTTCCTCGTGCTTTTTCCGTCCTTGGTTTCAGATGGAGAACCCTGGCAGAGGTCGTGGCAGAGGAAGAAGAGGAGGCCGCGGTCGTGGTCGTGGAAGAGTGCAGATTCAAGAGGAAGTTCTTGTGGAGTAGCATTTCCAGGAAGGTAACCAAGTACCGCCACCTCCAGCACAGCAGAACCAAGTGCCACCCCCACCCCCGAACCAGCCGCCAAGCATGGAGCAGATGATGGCCGTGCAAATGCAAATTCTACAAGCTTTGACGCAAAATGCACTGAATCTGCCTCAAGCAGTCCCAGCTCAGGCCGCAGTTCAGCCACCCCAGTCTAAGTTCGGGGAATTCATGAGGACAAGACCCCCAACTTTCGCAGGATCAGTGGACCCTTTGGAGGCTGACGATTGGTTAAAAGATGTAGAAAAGATGCTTTACTTAGCCCAGTGTGATGAATTTGAGAGTGTCTTATATGCCTCTCATCAGTTGAAAGGAACCGCTGCAAGTTGGTGGGAAAATTACCTTGCTGCCCACGAGGAAGCCCAGAGCATCACTTGGAATGAATTTGTGGAAGCTTTTCGGGCTACCCATATTCCCAAGGGGATTATGGAAATGAAGAGGCGTGACTTTCACAAGCTGCAGCAAGGAAACCTTTTAGTCTCAGAATATCTGAATCGGTTCACCCAGCTTTCTCGTTATGCTACCGAAGATGTTGCCACGGATGAGGCTAAGATTTGGCGCTTCATGGAGTGTCTTGACCCCAATATCAAAGTACAACTGGTATCAAATGACTTCCCTTCATTCCAGCACATGGTGAACAAGGCTTTGATCCAAGAGGATGCTAAGCGTCAGCTGTTTGAATCAAGAAAGAGGAAGTTGATGTTTCAAACGTAGCGTGGTGCCAGTAGCTCCAAACCCCGTTTCTTTCCAAATTTCACCCAAAGAAAGCAAGAGCCACCAATACTTCCAGGACCCCAATGTCCACTCCTCGTCAGTTCACTCAAGCCCCTGCTAATAATACAGGAAATCAAGTTCAGAAGAGCAACGCAACAACTGCAGGAGTCCAATGCTTTAACTGCAGGGAGATGGTACATTACGCTAGTAATCGTCCCCGAAGCGCCAGTCGTGACCCCGCCTGGTTCAACTCGATCTACTCACTTGCGCCCAAAGACCAGCTCTAGGAAGAGGAACGCCGTAGACTCCGCATACTTCTCGCACCATCGGAAGAGGACGTGTTAATCACGTCACTGCTGAAGAAGTTCAAGACGCACCTGATGTGGTGTATGGTAAGTTCTTTGTCAACTCAGTACTTGCTTCAGTATTGTTCGATTCTGGTGCTACGCATTCTTTCATATCAGAATATTTGGTCAGAAAGCATGGTTGGGGTACAGTTCAGCGTAGAAACCCTTTATTAGTTCAATCTCCTGGAAAAAAATTAAAAACTACTCCTGTTTGTCCAAAATCGGATATAGTTATAAATGGGGTAAAGTTCCTAGCGAACTTAATATTATTGAATACCAAGGGAATAGAGGTAATCTTTGGGATGGATTGGTTAACCAAGTTTAAAGGACAGATAGACTGTGCTAATCGATCTATCTCCCTTACCAGTCCTGATGGAATTTGTGTATAATTCGTGTCTGATCTTTCCTCAAAGAAGGGTAGTACCCTAAACAGTTTGAAATGTACAACTTTGGAAAATATGCCTATAGTAAATGAATACCCAGATGTATTCCCAGAAGATTTGCCTGGTATGCCACCAGACCAGGACATTGAGTTCATAATTGAGCTTGTACCTGGTACAGCTCCTATATCAAAAAGGCCTTATCGGTTACCTGCTAATGAATTAGCAGAGATGTAGAAACATATTGAAGAACTGCAGGAGAAAGGATTTATAAGACCAAGTTCATCACCTTGGGGTTCACCGGTAATCTTCGTTAAGAAGAAGGATGGCAGCCTGAGAATGTGCATAGACTAAAGATCACTGAATGAGGTCACAATAAAGAATAAGTATCCTTTTGCCAAGGATAGATGATCTATTTGATCAGTTGAAAGGAGCTCAGGTTTTCTCAAAAATAGACTTAAGATCGGGATATCATCAGCTCAAGATAAGAAAAGAAGATATTCCGAAGACAGCCTTTACTACCCGTTATGGATTGTACGAGTTTACAGTGATGTCCTTTGGATTAACAAATGCACCATCATACTTCATGAATTTGATGAATAAGGTGTTTATGGAGTTTTTGGATAAGTTTGTTGTCGTTTTTATTGATGACATTCTTATCTATTCCAAGAATGAGAAAGAGCATGAGGATCATCTGAGGATAATTTTGGGAAAGCTCAGAGAGCATAAGCTTGATGCTAAATTCAGTAAATATGATTTTTGGTTGAAGGAAGTTGCTTTCTTGGGTCATGTCATTTCTGCTGGAGGAGTAGCAGTAGACCCTGCAAAGGTGAAGGATGTTTTGGATTGGAAGCAACCCAAGTCAGTTTCGGATATTAGAAGTTTTCTTGGATTAGCAGGCTATTATCGGCGTTTTATTGAAGGTTTTTCCAAGATAGCGAGACCTCTCACTCAACTCTTGAAGAAGGAGAAGAAGTTTGAATGGACGAAATCTTGTGAGCAGAGTTTTCAGGAATTGAAGAAGAGGTTAACTTCAACACCTGTGCTTGTTCTGCTAGATATTCAGAAGGATTTTGAAGTTTTCTGTGATGCTTCAAAGCTAGGTTTTGGTTGTGTTCTGATGCAGGAAGGAAAAGTTATAGCGTATGCTTCAAGACAACTGCGACCCCATGAGGAAAACTACCCAACTCATGACTTGGAGTTAGCTGCAGTTGTTCATGCACTCAAGCTTTGGAAACATTATCTTATTGGTAATCGATGTGAGATTTATACGGATCATAAGAGTTTGAAATACATTTTTACTCAGCCGAATCTCAATTTGAGGCAGAGAAGATGGTTGGAATTAGTTAAAGATTATGATATTGGTATCTATTATCATCCCGGAAAAGCTAATGTTGTTGCGGATGCTTTGAGCAGGAAAAGTTATTGCAACAATGTTATGGTTCAGAAAGTCACCAAAGACTTCATGAAGAGTTCGACGCCTCAACTTGGAATTGGTAAATGAAGGTTGCGTTTTCAATGTCGAAGTGCATTCAACCCTGGAAGATCAGATCAGAGAGGCTCAAAAGAATGATAGTGGTATCACATACCTAAAAGATGGTATGAAGAAAGAAAAATTTCCTGAATTTTCTGAAGATGAGAAAGGTACTGTCTGGTCAAGGAAAAGAATAGTAGTCCCTAATCAAAAAGAGATCAAGGATGTAATTTTGAAGGAGGCCCATGATTCAGTTTATTCTATTCATCCGGGAAGTACCAAGATGTACGCAGATTTGAAGGAGAAATATTGGTGGACCAATATGAAAAGAGAAGTTGCTGATTTTGTGGCACATTGTGATATTTTTCAGCTTGTTAAAGCAGAGCATTAGAGACCAGCCGGTTTATTGCAACCCTTGCAGATTCCTGTTTGGAAATGGGAAGAAATTGGAATGGATTTCATTAGTGGACTTCCCAGAACTAAGTCTGGATATGATTCAATTTGGGTCATTGTGGATAGGTTGACAAAAGTTGCACATTTTATTCCGGTAAAGACCACCTATTCTGGCGATAAACTTGCAGAGTTGTACATGGCTAAAATAGTATATTTACATAGAGTGCCAAAGAAGATTGTGTCAGATCGAGGGTCCCAGTTTACCTCGAGGTTCTGGCAGAAATTGCATGAAGTATTAGGCACAAATCTGAATTTCAGTACTGCTTACCATCCTCAAATAAATGGTCAAACAGAAAGGATAAATCAAATTTTAGAAGATATGCTGAGAGCTTGTGCATTGACGTATAGTGCCTCTTGGGATCAGAATTTGCCATATGCAGAATTCTCCTACAACAACAGTTATCAGTCAAGTTTAAAGATGGCACCTTTTGAAGCTCTTTACGAAAGAAAATGCCGAACACCGTTGTATTGGAAAGAGACAGAGGGTGGACAAGTAATTGGGCCTGACATTCTGAAGGAAGTAGAAGAGCAAGTCAGAGTGATTCGTTAGAATTTAAAAACAGCTCAGTCAAGGCAGAAAAGTTATGCTGATAATCGTCGCCGGGATTTGAGCTTCGCACCTGGTGATCAAGTGTATCTGAAAGTTTCACCCCTAAAGGGAATGCGTCATTTCAGAGTCAGCAGGAAGCTTGCACCTCGCTATATCGGTCCATTTCCAGTGGTTGCCAGAAGAGGAGAAGTTCCTTACAAATTAAAACTTCCTTCGCAATTGTCAGATGTGCATGAAGTCTTACATGTTTCTTAGCTAAAGAAATGCCTTTGAGTGCCTGAAGAACAGTTGCCATTTGAAGAGATGGAACTGAAGAAAGATCTCCCTTATCTCGAGTATCCGATCAGAATCTTGGATGAAGCGGAGCGTAGAACCCGAAGCCGTGTGATCAAGTTTTCATTCTGAGAAGGAAGCAACCTGGGAGCGAGAAGAGGATCTTAGAGCCGAGTTTCCCGATCTTTTTCTATCTCCGTCCGAATCTTGAGGTCGAGATTCTCTCTAAGGGGGTAGGTTTGTAACATCCCATTTTCGGTTCTTTTATTAAAAATTAATTTAAATTAATTAAATCAAGGATTTGGGTTTTCTTTGGAATTTTAGTTAACCTGACATTCCTTTCCATCCAAAAATGGAATATATTGCATTCGCGTCCGGAAATTCCATTTTCATCCGGATATCCAAAATTCAAATCCAATTTCAGAATTCTCTAAAAATTCTGAAACCAATTTTGTTAGGTTCCAAATATTCCATAGTATTTTTGAGAATTTTTCCAATATTTTTAGAGGCTTCTTGCTATTTTATCCTTCGCGCTCTATTCTTAGCACTGTTCATTTGTCCCACCTGTTAGTGCTACAGTAGCATCGTCAACCTCGAGTGTCTGTTTTATTTTCACGTATCTCTCCTCTTTAATGTCCAAAAGAAAAATATTCATAACTTCCTCATTGCTGCATCAAATCAAGTGGGAGCTGAAGCATCGTGACGGTGTCGTACTGGAGATCAAATACCCTGCCGTTACACATCCTTAATCCGAGCGAAATGGCTGCAATTAAGCGTTAATGATAATTTATTGCTCGGTCATTATCTCGGGCGTTTCTTCACCTCACCGGATGTGCGGGTACTTAAAACTTTCGTCTTGCGGTCCTCTACCCCGTGCTCACCTTGCCCCTTTGATTCAATGCCGTTTTCCTTTCCAAAACTCGCGAAAACCGCAGCCCAACATCGGCCAAAGACACCGGCGAGCCAACTTTTGATCCGGTGAGCTAAATCAAATTCTGTTCGCGTCATTTTGTGCATATTGTTGCAAAGATCAAAAGCCCTCTGTAACAGCCGCAAAAATCATATAATAAAGAAAAAGGAAATAAAAATCTTTTGTGTATTATTTTCGAAATTTCTGAATTTTTTTTCTGGATTTTCTGTATATTCTTTTGGCTTTTCTTTATGCAAGAAAGTGAAACAAAGAATATGGTAAATAGAAAATGGTAAAAAGTAAAAATGTTAATTCAACAAAAATTTACCAAAGTTCACAAAAATATCTGAGGGCTCTCCTCAGCTTGCTTAAGGCGGTGGGTACGCTGAATTAGTAAAAATAAATTTTAATCAAAGATAATCATGAGTAAATATCTCAGGGTAAAATGGTAAAACAATTTGGTAAAACTATTTGTAGGTCATCCTGACCCAAAATTTTTATCTTGCCGACAACAAAACAGTATCAACATCCAGTAAAAATATCAAGAATTTACTAATTAATTTTTAATTTTAAAAATTCAAAAAACAGTGAATGAATAATCTGGAAACAGTAATGTCAGAATTTTAAAAAATTAAATATTAATAATTAAAATCTGTAATTTTTACGGAAGGTATAGAATACCATTTCAAACTATCATAACAATTTTTGTAAAATAATAACTTCATTTACATCGCAAATTAAAAGAAAAACTGAGTGGGCAGTGCAGCAACTGTTGCAATGTCAGAATTTTATAAAAATTTGTATGCATCATAAAATTGCAAAAATTTTTTAGAAGGCTGGAAATATCCTTGCCGACCTATGGTAAAAAGTTTATAAAATTTTTCTTTGTTTTGACTGTCAAAAACCCCGTTTCTATCCCGTTCAGTCGTGAGCCTTCTCCAGAGTTCTTTTCTTGCCGTCGCTGACATGTGGGCCCGGGCTGTCAATGAGCCAGCTCAGCCGACAGTCGCTGCCACCTGGTCCCTGCGTGTCAGCCTCCCAGCCGCGTTCTTCTCCCCTCTCCCCGCTCTCTCTCGCGCGCAGAGATGCCGCCTCTCGGTTCTTCGCGCACCGCCCGCGCTAAACCGCCTTTGAGCCCATATAAAAGGCACCTCTCTCGTCGCAGCCGACCCAGCTAGCCCCTGTGCCAACCATTCCGCCGCTGCTATTGTCATCTTCTCCAATTCCGGCGAAAACCCGAAAGAGGGCAAAACCCCAAATCTTCTGCCACAGTCCATTTCGTTCCAATTCATTTCACCCGAAACTCCCTCGTGCCTGCAGGAGCTCATCCCGAACCCCATCCGAAGACCTTTCTTTCCCGGCGAGCTTCTCCGCCGCGTTCTTCCTTCCGCCGCCGCCGCGCACGGTGAGAGCCTTCCTCCTTCATTCATTCTTCAAAGCGATTGATGAAATTGGTTCCTTGAGTCGCGCAGGTGCCCATCTGAGTGAGAATGAAGCTTGGTTAGCTCTAGTTTTGCGTCGCCGCCGACCATTGCCGCCGCCCACACGATGGCGTGCGCTGCGAGCCTCGTGCCACCGCCGCCACCAAAGTGTGCGCACGGGTGCCCTGAACCTCAGGGTGGAACCCATTCCACCCCGGAGGGCTTGCTCCGCCGTCGGCGAGCTTCGCCAGAGCCGCCGCCTAGCCTCGTCGGTGGAATCCGCCTTTCCGGCCACCTCAGACCGCCGCGCAACCGCCCACGGTTCGCACGGATGCGTGGCTTCGAGTGGAATCGATCCGTGCCTCCGACGCTGTTCGCCGCGGCGAAGCCGAAGCCAAGACCGCCTGGTCGCCGCCAAGCGGGCCCAACTGTCGGCCGCTGCGCTTAGGCTCGCGTCGCGTCGCACGACCAGTGGACCCGCTGCATGGGCTTGCTTGCGCATGCGTGAGTCGCCGCCGGGTCCCACTCGTCACCGCCATGCAGCCTCTCGGGCTCACAGAAGTTGCGCAGCGCGTGCGCACGCCGCTGCCACCTGGGCCCGGCATGTCAGTGCCTCAGCGCGGTTCCGCCCGAAATGGAAAGCGCGTTTTCCGCGCGAAAGCGTACTTTCCATTTTCGGCAGTTTTCTGATTTTTAGTATTTATTCAAAACCTAGACATTCAAATAGCCATATCTTTTGAATCACATAACCAAATTTGATGAAATAAATTCCTAAATTCATATAAAATTCAGTAGATTCATAATATACAAAAATATTTCAAAATTGAATTTTATTTGAAATTCGAATTCAAATTCAAAAGAAAGGTTAGAAATATGCCATACATGAAAATTTTGCAAATAACCTCCAAATTTAGTAAAATAAATTTTATTAGAATCCTTGTAATCTCAGGAACCAGAATCTATAAAAATACTTAGGGTGTGTTGTAAGAAAAATTTAAGTTATAAAATGAGTAGAAAATAATGCAATAATGGTTTAAATAGATTAAATCTTTAAATGGCCAATGAAAACAAATAACTCATGTAACTATTCCTGAATTCGTGAAATCATTTTATTTGAATATTTCCATCTGATTCCTTTTTGTCCTTATTGAAATTTGGTATTTACTATATGTCGCCATACGACGTGTAGAATCCGACGAACCCGGTGTATTCGACGACCAGGAGTTTGAAGTCGAGGATACTCAACAAGGCAAGTAAAACCCCTTTGATCATATTGAACCCAGTTTTATAAATGTTTTAATTAAATGTTTTACTGCATGCGTTACTTTTATTAAAGCCTGCTATTTTGTGGGTAATGGTAGTTGTACCTGTAGTTTCATAGAACTTCCTTGATAAGTATGGATTTGTGAACCTTGATAACCCTAGAATAACATAGACAGTACTTGATGTCAATTTGAGTTGCTCACACCTAGTGTCATGCTTAGCCATGCTTAAACAAACACAAAACCTTAACATGATTAAAAATGTTGGATATGCCATTTAATGGGTATGACCTTTCTTTATGATTGGTATTTTGGATGAAATGAAAATAAAACTATGGTTTAGATGCGGGCAATTATTGGCAATAGCCGAAAGTGCATGTCTTTGCACGTAGTGTAGGGTGGAGATTATTGCCCGTGTCGGATTAAGGACCGAACTATGGGTTATTTTCAAGCCAAGAATATTCATACAACCACAAGTGCTGGTATGGGACAACTCTAGCTTATTAAGTTGTTTAAAACTAGCTTTGCACTTGGAAGGCCGGAGTAGTACGAGCTGTTTCTTAATGAATTGCTCGACGGGACGTCCAAACCGAGGTGATCATAGATTAAACGTCTACCAATATAACGGTGTACACCATAATGTGGGTAGTTCCATCATTTCTATGCTCTGAGTTCTTACACCACAGAATGGGTTTATCATCACCGTGCTGGTGCAAAGTTAGGTTTAAAGAATGTAAAAGTTATAACATGACTCTCTGCGGCACACCAAAGGCGGCAGTGCAAATATCGATTGCTCAAAGAGTCAGTCATGTCTTGTGGGAAAGTCAGATACCTCTGCAGAGTGTAAAACTAATCGATTAGCCGTGTCCGAGGTTATGGACACTTGGTAAAGTCATCACATAGTTAGCTGTTTTGATTATTTTCTTAAACTATGGTCTCTACCATGTGTTGCTAATTTTCCACTTGTGTAGTGGAAATGGTTTTAAATATGGTCATAATACTCAAGCATTTGTGAATTATTAATTTTTACTTCTCCTTACTTCAGTATTCAATTGCTTTTGTTTAAATTCCATTTTGCAATCTATTATTCCGTATTTACATTTCAAACCAGCTTTATGCAAATCAACCTTATTAGCCTTTCATTGGAATGGCCTGCATGTATTCTAGGATTTGCATAAGTCTTGCGAGTACGTAAGTACTCAACTTGCCACTGTTGATGTTTTTAGGTGAAGAAACAGATTTCCCCGACGATTCTTACGTTGATGCAGGATACGAGGAATTTAACGATGACTTTTTCTAAGGATTTTTCCTTGTCAGTTGCCTATGGAACAATGGGATAAATGGCATACTATAGGAGTTTGTCTCCACTGCAGTTTTACTTTTGGTTTTGTAAAAATAATATGTAATCTTACTTCCGCTGTGTAATAAAGTTTGTGTATGACTGTGATATCAATTTGTGTTTGTGCGCATTTAGCTATCGATCATGGGACTAGTATCAGATGCACATGGTATCCATTTTTGGTATTCATTTATCAAAAATGGGGGCCTTACAAGTTGGTATCAGAGCCATGCTGACTGTAGGAAACCTTAGGTAGTCTGGGAGTAATAAAAACTTAAAACTTGACAATAGGATCCAAACGAACTAAAATTTTGAATTAGGACATCTTACCTATCTATTCTTTATATGCATGAAACTTCTCTTTTGATTATGCGTATACCTATTAATGACTCTTTTCTGTTTTTAAATTTCTACTAGAATCTTTTCCTCCAAAAATTACTTTACTGTCTTACATTTAATCAGGAATACTAATTCCTTGTTAAATGTGCAGATGGGCGGATATACCCCATGTTACACTTCCACTAATAGGGAGAATTCTGGCATGGCAGGGATTCTTGCTCGTTTGCTAGAATTCGCCCATTTTCCCCAAAATCCACGATATATAGTATTCCACGCGGCAGTTAGCTCTGTCTCTGTGGAATACATAGCTAGGGTGGATATCCCTACCCGAGATGAAGATAGTGAAGAGTTTTTGTCTTTTGAGGGTCCTGGATCTTCCCTCATGATGGCCATAAATGAAGCCGCCTATATGGCCGTTGTCAGTTTGCGCCACACCTTACCTGAACTGGCAGTGGTATATAGGAGGATTCCTTCCCAGCCACCAGGTGGGGAGAATAGCTATATGGATGCCACTGGGTTACAAAATTCCACCCTGCGTAACCAAGTGGAATTCATAAATGCCTCTGACCAGTATTGCCATCAGGCAGTAACTGAATACAGGGAGGCGCGTCGCCGTATAGCATTCCTAGAGAATGCCATCGCCCCCTGTGTTGACAAAGGTATTGTTCCTCGCTCAGTTCTAGGGCAATTTCCTCAGACACCTGTGCCCGACGACACCCCAGCACCACCTAGGTGTCGCCAGGCGAGGATGTCAGTGATAGGGAGTCACCCTAGATTGCCGAGCATCCAGGTAGACCCCCATAGTTTTCCTCCGCGGCGCCCCCAGACGCCGCAGGAGCATCGCTATCGGGAGACTCCTTATCCCCCTGACGCCGAGAGTTCTAGTCGTAGGGATAGTAATAGTCCATGAGTTTGCTAGATGATGAGTAGTGTTAGAAGAAGTTTTTGGTTGTGCCCTTTTATGTAGTAACGTTAAAAAAATAAATGTTGGGTTTTGTTGTGAATATTATAAAGTTGAAATAAAGCTCTTGTTTAATATTGTTTTGTGTGTTTTTGGTTCCTACTCGTAAATATTTAACTTTCGGTTAATATTTTTACGATGTTGTGATCCTTAACAGTAATAATCAAGTGGTGCTTTTAAAACATTTGGTAACAATTAAGATTAAAATTAAATCAGATCTTATCTGTTAATTCATTAATAATCTTGTTCCAGATGCCTGTTACCCGATCTTTGGATGAGATTCTGGGGAGTGAGGAAACCCCGAAAACTCACCCGCGGCGAGTGACTTCGGCCACTCCAGCCCAGCCCAATCCAGTCCATCCGACGACAGTTCGAGGATCTTCGTTGCGTCGTCCAAGTCGTCGAGATTCGCCGCCTCCTCAAGTTCAAGAAGAAGAAGTTCCGGAGGGGCAGTTGCCAGGGCCACCAACTATGGCCCAAGTGCTTGCGATGATAGAACAGGGTCGCCAGACGAATACCCTGTTACTCCAACAGTTGGTCCAGAATACGGCCAACCTAGGAGCTGCAAGTTCTAGGCCCGGTGTTGGTGAAGCCTCCCATCAGTCCAAGTTGGGAGAATTTTTGAAGACTCGGCCTCCCACCTTTTCATCTTCATCAGATCCCCTGGACGCGGATGATTGGTTACGAGCTATTGGGAGCAAGCTGACCATTGCTCAATGCAATGATCATGAGAAGGTCCTTTATGCATCGTACCAACTCCAGGGAGCCGCTGCGGTCTGGTGGGAAAATTTTCAAGCGGCAAGGCCCCAAGATCAAGAGATTACTTGGGATGTTTTCCAAGAAGCTTTCAGGAAGACGCATATTCCCTCGAGCTTGGTGAATTTGAAAAGACGGGAATTTCTTGACTTGCGTCAAGGAAAAAATATGTCCGTAATGGAGTATCTTCACCGCTTTAATTACCTTGCTCGCTATGCGTCATCAGAAGTCAGTTCAGAAGCCCGAAGAATTGAGCACTTCCGGGACAATCTGAATAATGAAGTTAAGCATCTTCTCGCCATTCACGACTTTCATGACTTCCAAACACTCGTGGACAAGGCTATAATCGCCGAGCATAGTTCGCGTGATGTTATGGAAAGCCGAAAGAGAAAGTGGATGGCGCGGAAAGCCGCCGGTCCAAGTTTGCCGAGGCCGCGCGTTGGTCCTCCGACCAATGTTCGACCTCCTCCGCCTCGTCAGCAGCAGCAGCAGAGGCGTCAAGGTCAGGCACCCCGACCCCCGCAGCCTTCTGCTCGACCCTCGAGCGGCAATGAAGGGAAGACTTCGGGGACTCAGAATCAAGCCGCCGGTGTGACCTGCTATCATTGTAAAGAGCGTGGGCATTATGCAAATGCCTGCACTAAAAGAGGTCAAGCGCCAGGGCAGCAGTCGTCGCAGGGAGTTCAGAGGCCCCCAGGTCGACCTTCAAATGCTGGGAATTCTCAGGTTATCAAGCCTGCTGCAGCTCTTAATCGCAATGCGAGTAGTGGTCGTCTTCATCATGTGACCGCTGAAGAAGCAAGCGAAGTGCGAGATGTGGTACTGGGTATGTTTCCTGTGCACTCGGTACATACTTTGGTATTGTTTGATTCTGGAGCATCGCACTCGTTTATTTCAAAGAAATTTGCCAACCAGAATAACTTAGAAATTGATCTCCTCTCTACCAAAATGATAATCTATTCCCCTGGTTCAGTCATGAATTCAATTAAGTTTTGCCCTAAGGTTAGCATTGAGATAAATGGAGTCGTGTTTCATGCCGACCTTTTCCTTATAGAAACCTCAGGGTTAGAAGTGATCCTTGGTATGGATTGGTTGTCTAAGTTCAAAGGATGCATAGACTGTGCCAATCGATCCATTTCTTTGGTTAGCCCTGAAGGGATTCCAGTTCATTTTTCTTCCATCCAAAGTTCTTCAAATTCTCAAGCTTCTCTTTGTTCAGCCATAATGAAAGATCTTAGCCAGATTCCAATTGTCTCCGAATTTTCTGATGTCTTTCCGGATGAATTGCCAGGCCTGCCTCCAGATAGGGATATAGAGTTTGTCATAAACCTTGTTCCTGGGACAGCGCCTATATCCAAGCGTCCTTATCGAATGCCCCCTGATGAGTTAGTCGAACTAAAGAATCAAATTCAAGAGCAATTAAGAAAAGGTTTTATTCGACCTAGTTCTTCTCCTTGGGGTAGTCCAGTTCTTTTTGTGCCCAAAAAGGACGGTGGAATACGCATGTGCGTGGACTATCGCGCCTTGAATGATGTCACCATTAAGAACAAATATCCTTTGCCTCGTATGGATGATTTGTTCGATCAATTGACTGGTGCTCAAATCTTTTCGAAAATTGATTTAAGACATGGGTGCTATCAATTGAAGATCAGGCCAGAAGATATTCCTAAAACCGCTTTTACCACTCGTTACGGTCTATATGAATATACCGTAATGTCTTTCGGACTTACAAATGCTCCTGCTAATTTTATGTGCCTCATGAATAAAGTTTTCATGGAGTATTTAGATAAGTTCGTAGTGGTATTCATCGATGATATTCTTGTCTATTCCAAATCCGAAGAAGATCATGCGCATCATTTGCGTAAAGTCCTTGAAAAGCTTCGAGAGCATAAGCTTTATGCCAAATTCGAGAAGTGCGAATTTTGGCTAAAAGAAGTTGCTTTCCTTGGTCATATTCTTTCGAAAGGTGGTATTTCCGTTGATCCCAGTAAAGTCAAAGCTGTTCTAGTAGGAAGCCCTCATCTGTTCCAAAATTCAAGTTTTCTGTGCAGCGGGATATTATCGTCGCTTTATCGAGAACTTCTCCAAAATCGCTCGTCCTTTGACTCAGCTCCTCAAGAAAGAAAAGAAGTTTGAGTGGACACCTGAGTGCGAAGAAAGCTTTCAGCAATTAAAGAAAAGGCTAACAACAGCACCTGTGCTAGTGTTACCCGATGTCCACAAAAGCTTTGATGTTTATTGTGATGCCTCCAAGAATGGGCTTGGGTGTGTGCTTATGCAAGAAGGAAAAGTCGTAGCTTACGCCTCTCGTCAGTTGCGACCTCATGAACTCAATTATCCGACTCATGATCTGGAGTTAGCTGCGGTAGTGCACGCTCTGAAAAATTGGCGTCATTACCTGATTGGAAATAAATGCAGTATATTCACCGATCATAAGAGTCTGAAATATTTCTTCACCCAGCCTGATCTAAATTTAAGACAACGAAGATGGCTAGAGTTGATAAAAGATTACGACCTTAGCATTCAATACCATCCTGGTAAAGCCAATGTCTTAGCAGATGCTCTAAGTCGAAAGCTTCATTGTCTTTCGGTTTCATCTTTGACCGATCAATCCGATCTGGTAAAAGAGTTCCAAAAGCTTAATTTGGGAGTTGTCGAAAGATGTTGTTTGGTCGCATTAGAGGTGCAACCAACCCTTAAGTCCCAGATTAAAGCTGCTCAGCTCAAGGATGAAGCAATTATCAAAATCCGTGAAGAATTGAAGCAAGGAAAGGAGTCTAAATTTCATGAAAGTTCAGATGAAGTGCTTATGTTCGAAAATCGAATATATGTTCTTGATGACCCAGAATTGAAAGAGTTGATTCTCAAAGAAGCCCATGAGTCTCCCCTCTCAATTCACCCTGGAAGTACAAAGATGTATCAAGATCTTCGATGGGAATATTGGTGGCCCGGTTTGAAAAAGGATGTCGCTGCATATGTCGCAGTCTGTGATGTGTGTCAGCGTGTCAAAGCCGAGCATCAACGTCCCACAGGACTTCTGCAGCCTTTGAAGATACCAGAGTGGAAATGGGAAGACGTTAGCATGGATTTTATTACTGGTTTGCCAAGAACCAGGAAAGGGCATGATTCCATATGGGTAATCGTTGACCGTCTAACTAAAGTGGCTCACTTTATTCCGGTTAAGACTCATTCTGGAGATAAGCTTGCCGAGTTGTATCTGGAGAATATTGTCCGTCTTCATGGCGTCCCGAAGACAATTGTTTCTGACCGAGGTTCCCAGTTTACTTCTCGTTTCTGGGAAAGTTTGCACCGTCTTCTGGGTACTAAGCTGAATTTCAGTACGGCTTATCATCCTCAGACTGATGGACAAACGGAAAGGACCAATCAAATTTTGGAAGACATGTTAAGAGCCTGTGTGCTATCATACGGCTCTAATTAGGAGAAAAGTTTGGCTTTTGCCGAATTCTCTTATAATAACAGTTTCCAATCTAGTCTGCAAGTGTCGCCTTTTGAAGCGCTGTATGGAAGGAAATGTCGAACCCCTCTTTTCTGGTCTGAAGTTGGAGAAAGAAAATTCTTCGGCCCAGATCTTATTCAAGAAGCTCAAGAGCAAGTGGACATGATCAGAAGTCGACTAAAAGAAGCTCAATCTCGTCAAAAGAGTTATGCCGACAATCGTCGTCGTGAACTCAGTTTTGAAATTGGTGACCATGTCTACCTTAAAGTCTCGCCTCTCCGTGGAGTTCGTCGATTTCAAATCCGTGGGAAATTGGCTCCTCGATTCATTGGACCTTACCAGATTATTGGAAAGATGGGTGAGATGGCATATCAGTTAGAATTGCCACCTCAACTATCTGACGTCCATAACGTCTTCCATGTATCTCAGCTTAAGAAATGCCTTCGTGTTCCCTCCGACCTCGCTGATTTGGAAGGGATAGATCTTCAGCCAGATTTATCTTATCGGGAGCATCCAGTTCGTATCTTGGAGGAAGCCGAACGACAAACAAGACCATCAAGATGTTGAAGGTGCAATGGAGCAATCATACTGAAGACAAAGCTACCTGGGAAAGGGAAGATCATCTTCGACAAGAGTTCCCCGATTTCTTCTAGTCATCTCCAAATCTCGGGGACGAGATTTCTGTAAGGGGGTAGATCTGTAACAGCCTCAAAAATCATAAAATAAAGAAAAAGGAAATAAAAATCTTTTGTGTATTATTTTCGAAATTTCTGAATTTTTTTCTGGATTTTCTGTATATTCTTTTGGCTTTTCTTTATGCAAGAAAGTGAAACAAAGAATATGGTAAATAGAAAATGGTAAAAAGTAAAAATGTTAATTCAACAAAAATTTACCAAAGTTCCCAAAAATATCTGAGGGCTCTCCTCAGCTTGTTTAAGGCGGTGGGTAAGCTGAATTAGTAAAAATAAATTTTAATCAAAGATAATCATGAGTAAATATCTCAGGGTAAAATGGTAAAACAATTTGGTAAAAATATCTGTAGGTCATCCTGACCCAAAATTTTTATCTTGCTGACATCAAAACATTATCAAACTCCGGTAAAAATATCAAGAATTTAATAATTAATTTTATAATTTTAAAAATTCAAAAAACAGTGAATGAATAATCTGGAAAACAGTAATGTCAGGATTTTTAAAAATTAAATATTAATAATTAAAATCTTTAATTTTTATGGAAGGTATATAATACCATTTCAAACTATCATAAAAAGTTTTGTAAAATAATAACTTAATTTACATCGCAAATTAAAAGAAAAACCGAGTGGGCAGTGCAGCAACTGTTGCAATGTCAGAATTTTATAAAAAATTTATGCATCATAAAATAGCAAAAAATTTGCAGGAGGATGGTACTAACCTTGCCGACCTATGGTAAAAATTTTATAAAATTTTGCTTTGTTTTGACTGTCAAAAACCCCGTTTCTATCCCGTTCAGTCGTGAGCCTTCTCCAGAGTTCTTTTCTTGCCGTCGCTGACATGTGGGCCCGGGCTGTCAGTGAGCCAGCTCAGCCGACAGTCGCTGCCACCTGGCCCCTGCGTGTCAGCCTCCCAGCCACGTTCTTCTCCCCTCTCCCCTCTCTCTCTCGCGCGCAGAGACGCCGCCTCTCGGTTCTTCGCGCACCGCCCGCGCTAAACCGCCTTTGAGCCCATATAAAAGGCACCTCTCTCGTCGCAGCCGACCCAGCTAGCCCCTGTGCCAACCATTCCGCCGCTGCTATTGTCATCTTCTCCAATTCCGGCGAAAACCCGAAAGAGGGCAAAACCCCAAATCTTCTGGCACAGTCCATTTCGTTCCAATTCATTTCACCCGAAGCTCCCTCGTGCCTGCAGGAGCTCATCCCGAACCCCATCCGAAGCCCTTTCTTTCCAGGCGAGCTTCTCCACCGCGTTCTTCCTTCCGCCGCCGCCACGCACGGTGAGAGCCTTCCTTCTTCATTCATTCTTCAAAGCGATTGATGAAATTGGTTCCTTGAGTCGCGCAGGTGCCCATCTGAGTGAGAATGAAGCTTGGTTAGCTCTAGTTTTGCGTCGCCGCTGCTCGGCCATTGCCGCCGCCGCCCTCGCACGGTGGCGTGCCGCTGCAGAGCCCCTCAGGCCACCGCGCCGCCACCAAAGTGTGCGCACGGGTGCCCTGAACCTCAGGGTGGAACCCATTCCACCCCGAAGGGCTTGCTCCGCCGTCGGCGATCTCCGCCAAAGCCGCCGCCGCGCCTCGTCGGTGGAATCCGCCTTTCCGGCCACCTCAGACCGCCGCGCAACCGTCCCTGGGTTCGCACGGATGCGCTGAAGCTCGGAGTGGAATCGATCCCGTGCCTCCCGCTACTGTTCGCCGCGAGGCGAAGCCGGCCTGCTCGCCTGGTCGCCGCCTGCGGGCCCACTGTCGATCGCTTCTCACTGGCTCGTGATCGCATCGCCGACGATGGACCCGGTCATCGGTTGCTTGCGCATGCGTGAGTCGCTGCCGTCGGGTCCCGCCATCGGCCCGCAGTCAGCAGATCCCCGCAGTTCACAGCGTCAATTGCAAAGACGCGGCGCACGCGCACGCACACTGGCCCACTGTCGGCGCCTCAACAGCGTTCCGCTGAAATGGAAAGCGCGTTTTCCGCGCAAAAGCGTAATTTTCATTTTCGGCAGTTTTCTGATTTTTAGTATTTATTCAAAACCTAGACATTCAAATAGCCATATCTTTTGAATCACTTAACCAAATTTGATGAAATAAATTCCTAAATTCATATAAAATTCATTAGATTCAGAATATACAAAAATATTTGAAAATTGAATTTTATTTGAAATTCGAATTCAAATTCAAACGAAAGGTTAGAAATATGCCATACATGAAAATTTTGCAAATAACCTCCAAATTTAGTAAAATAAATTTTATTAGAATCCTTGTAATCTCAGGAACAAGAATATATAAAAATACTTAGGGTGTGTTGTAAGAAAAATTTAAGTTATAAAATGAGTAGAAAATAATGCAATAATGGTTTAAATAGATTAAATCTTTAAATGGCCAATGAAAACAAATAACTCATGTAACCATTCCTGAATTCGTGAAATCATTTTATTTGAATATTTCCATCTGATTTCTTTTTGGCCTTATTGAAATTTGGTATTTACTATATGTCGCCATACGACGTGTAGAATCCGACGAACCCGGTGTATTCGACGACCAGGAGTTTGAAGTCGAGGATACTCAACAAGGCAAGCAAAACCCCTTTGATTATATTGAACCCAGTTTTATAAATGTTTTTATTAAACGTTTTACTGCATGCGTTACTTTTATTAAAGCCTGCTATTTTGTGGGTAATGGTAGTTGTACCTGTAGTTTCATAGAACTTCCTTGATAAGTATGGATTTGTGAACCTTGATAACCCTAGAATAACATAGACAGTACTTGATGTCAATTTGAGTTGCTTACACCTAGTGTCATGCTTAGCCATGCTTAAACAAACACAAAACCTTAACATGATTAAAAATGTTGGACATGCCATTTAATGGGTATGACCTTTCTTTATGATTGGTATTTTGGATGAAATGAAAATAAAACTATGGTTTAGATGCGGGCAATTATTGGCAATAGCCGAAAGTGCATGTCTTTGCACGTAGTGTAGGGTGGAGATTATTGCCCGTGTCGGATTAAGGACCAAACTCTGTGTTGTTTTCAAGCCAAGAATATTCATACAACCACAAGTGCTGGTATGGGACAAATCTAGCTTATTAAGTTGTTTAAAACTAGCTTTGCACTTGGAAGGCCGGAGTAGTACGAGCTGTTTCTTAATGAATTGCTCGACGGGACGTCCACACCGAGGTGATCATGGATTAAACGTCTACCAATATAACGGTGTATGCCATAATGTGGGTAGTTCCATCATTTATATGCTCTGTGTTCTTACACCACAGAATGGGTTTATCATCACCGTGCTGGTGCAAAGTTAGGTTTAAAGAATGTAAAAGTTATAACATGACTCTCTGCGGCACACCAAAGGCAGTGTGCAAATATCGATTGCTCAAAGAGTCAGTCATGTCTTGTGGGGAAAGCTGTATACCTCTGCAGAGTGTAAAACTAATCGATTAGCCGTGTCCGCGGTCATGGACACTTGGTAAAGTCATCACATAGTTAGCTGTTTTGATTATTTTCTTAAACTATGGTCTCTACCATGTGTTGCTAATTTTCCACTTGTGTAGTGGAAATGGTTTTAAATATGGTCATAATACTCAAGCATTTGTGAATTATTAATTTTTACTTCTCCTTACTTCAATATTCAATTGCTTTTGTTTAAATTCCATTTTGCAATCTATTATTCCGTATTTACATTTCAAACCAGCTTTATGCAAATCAACCTTATTAGCCTTTCATTGGAATGGCCTGCATGTATTCTAGGATTTGCATAAGTCTTGCGAGTACGTAAGTACTCAACTTACCACTGTTGATGTTTTTAGGTGAAGAAACAGATTTCCCCGACGATTCTTACGTTGATGCAGGATACGGGGAATTTAACGATGACTTTTTCTAAGGATTTTTCTTGTCAGTTGCTTGTGGAACAATGGGATAAATGGCATACTATCGGAGTTTGTCTCCACTGCAGTTTTACTTCTGGTTTTGTAAAAATAATATGTAATCTTACTTCCACTGTGTAATAAATTTATGTATGACTGTGATATCAATTTGTGTTTGTGCGTACTAGCTACTGATCATGGGACTAGTACTGTATGCACATGATATCCATTTTTGGTATTCATTTATCAAAAATGGGGGCCTTACACCCTCAAGAAAGTCTGGGTTTCTTTCAGGACGGCGACGAATTTCACGTTTGAATACCATTGGCCTAACCATCTTTGCGGCGTCGATTTGTCGTCTCCGGTAATCCTCTTCGAAATCCAATTTCACTTTTGGATTCGCGGCGTCGAGCTCTACATAATGCTCACCTTATCTTCCACATTCCGCTAGCCGGCCTCCCCCTGGCCCTCTCTCCCCATGCGCCATGAAGGAGCAGCTCTCTGTTATTCGCGAGTGAACATTACTGCTATAGTGTTTTTTCCTTTTTTGTGATTTTTCTTTCTAATCCAACTTCAAATGACCCGTTCTCTTCCGTAGTAACTCCGAATAGAGTGATTCAAATTGCTAAATTTATATAAATTCATCCTCTATCTGCCAGTATTTTTATTATAATTTTTATTTTATATTTATTTTATTTTATTCATTTCGTGCACCGTTTTGCGCGTAATCGAAGAAGCGGTCGTCATCGCCGACGAAGGAGAAGACCTCCAGAATAGCGTAGCGCACTTCGTCCACGAGGGAAAGTCTCCTTGACGCACGTTGATCCCATTGTTTATAACTGTTTTATAAAATGTTTACAACTTGCATGCTATTTACATAAACTGATGATGTTAAAATATAAAATGTTAGTTATGCCCATTTCGAAATAACATCCTTGCTGTTTGATTACCATGCCTTTGTAACCTTAAGATTTAATCATGAAATCATGTATTATGTGATTAACCTTGTTTCGTGCGATAGACTGTGCTTAGGATTGACGTTGGTCAAAATGTCTATGGTGGGATAAATTCTAAAATATTGTTGAAATGTGTTTTATCGAAACTGTAGCAAGGTGATTGTTACTGTGATTGTAAAATAAAAATAAAATAAAAATTTTTTAGATTGGGGCAGAATGGTTTATCAGGCGGGTGCGGATGGAGCACTGGTTCTGGTTTGTGAAAGCCGCCCTAATCAATTTAAGGACTGACACTTTTGACTATCCGTTCTAAGCATTACCGTGCAACCACAAGTTTATAATTGGTACAACCTGGCTGAATAATTTGTAGAAACCTAACTTAGACTCGCCAGTTGGAGGAATGTGGGTGCCGGATGGAGGAAAGTCGTATTTCTCACACGGCGCAAGAGGGGGCTTCTGTACTGGGTGGATGGAACCCTAACAGCGGTGAAACCTCAGTGGGTGGGTCGGGTTAGGCGTATACATTGTAAAGGCCTTGTTATGATCTCTCTGCCGGCACACCAATGGAAGTGTGTTCGTAGCGCTTGGCATTAAAGAGATGATCATGTCTTGTGGGTAAAGCTGTACACCTCTGCAGAGTAAATCTATTTGAATAGCCGTGCCTTCGATCAAAGGCAAAGCGAAGAATGCTTTCATACTGGTAGACTTGGTTTTGGTTTTCAAAGTAACTGATGTTTTGGGATTCGGGAGTGGTTAGAACTCTCGAATGTTTATTTGGCGGATTGAGCCAATCAGGTAGACGGAACCTGTTTTGATCATGATGGATAGAGTAATGAGCCAGTATATTAGAGATGGTGGTTAGAACCTTCGCTAAAATAATAGATATATTCTATTGTTAAAATGTAAATTGTGAAAATTATTATTAAGTATAGTTCGATGAAACTTGGCTTTATGCAAAAGAACCCTATTAAAGCCTTTCCTTGGAAAGCCCTACATGTTGCATTTTACCAGACTTGCGGAGTACGTTTGTACTCACTTGCTACACAAAATTTTGTCATCAGAGAATTACCAAGATGCAGTCGAAGACAGTGAGTTCTATGACGAGGAGTTCGTCGGAGATCGCGAAAATAATTAAGCGCGCTCCCCTAGTCGTCGCCTGTGGTGTCTTTTGTGTTTTATCTTGTTGTTTTTGTTTCCGCTGCTGAGAACTCTGGTCATGTTGCCAGGAGATGTAATAAATAGCCATGTGGCTGGTAATTTATACTTATGCTATTTTTTTCCTTTTCGTTCTGTTCTGTGTATGATCATCACTGCTTCACTGTGTGTACTAGCATCTGATGTGGGACTAGTACAAAAATACACAGGAGATTCCGGATGGTAAATCCGGGGTCCCACATTTATACACACATGTGATTAGTTCATCATACACGTAGATCAAACACAAAATAAAGGTAATCCTTACTGAGAGATACAAATATAAGCAAACACATAACTTACTAAAAATTTAATAAAACTTAGATATGATGTCTCTAGAAAAAGTATATAACACTTACATGTAATGAATCAAGATTTATATTCTTTGTTGAATTATATTTAAAATAATAAATTATGTATTTATGAGTTTTTATGCATTTTTTCTTCTTATTTTAAATATTTTCCTATTAAGAATAGGAGTGTTTGAATTTTTGAGAAAATTAAAATCTGATAAAATCTTGAAAATAATTTTTTAAATGATAGATTATTTCTGGAACTTTCTCAAAAAATTTTGTAATTTTTGGAGTTGATTTGCTAATTTTAATAATTGAAACTTGCTTTATGGATTAATTAAATTAGAAAACAATTCTGAAATTAAAAACCTTTTTGGGTCAAAAGAGTACTCTTGGCCCAGCCCACATGTATATCCGGATATCCGATCCATCAATATCTGGATTATCCGAATCCGTATCTGTATCTGACGGATAGTGAGCTAGTGAATTCGTATCTGTATCCGATCCGATACTATTCGACAAATATTCGATCCGACAGAATCCGTATCGGTCGGAAACTATCATATCCGTTTTCATCCCTAAGGAGAGGGACATGTTCTGTAGCTAACTACAAGCATGCACAATGTGAGGAAGGAGATCGGCTCTGGTGCAGGCTCTTGTTTTTACTGTAGATTATGAATTCTGATTCTAAAAGCTAAATAAAAAACAAATAACCCTATTTTAGGAATCGATTCTCATAATCTAGCCTACCCATATACACTAAGGCCCTATTTGGTAGAGCTCTAGATCCTACCTTCACCTCAAATTTGAAACTTGTAGGCTAAAATAAAGTGAATTAACTTTATATTTTTATTCTAAAATATAAATAAGATGATCCACCTAAACACTCCTAATATACCCATAGCTCCAGCTCCACGGATCTGGTAGAGCTGTACCAAACACATCCTAAAGTCCACGCAATCCACTTCATATGTGCTTCTGTGGATTCTGAGGAATACAAATATGAGAATGCCACTGAAAATTTTAGGTAATTACCCACCAAATGCCATCCTAGAATCTAGAATCCAAAACCAGTTTCTCTAAAGTCACAGTCCAGAATCAGCTTTTAGAGAATCCAAAGCAAAAACAATCAAGCCCTAAGATAGGTGTAGAATCAACCATATTTAGCCAAGTGTCCTACTAGGGATTTAGGATCAGGATCTATCAATTAAGTTTTAGTATGAAATATTATCGTTAAGTTTTTTGGTGAAAAAAATCTCCTGTCCCCCCTTATTTGTTTCCTATTCCTGTCATGGCTTATGCATTGCTTCTTTTCTTTTATTTGAGGTATTGCAGGCGTTACTACTTATGCCAGCAGGAGCAAACAGATTATCAAATTCCATTCGTTCAACCGTCTCATCATACTGTTTGATACATAATTTATATTTGCGTCCATGATTTGATGGGTGAAGAAAGACGAAAGATCAAATTTGATGATTCATGAATAAAAAGGGCAGATGCCTCCATTAAATCTAATCTTAGTTAATAGACCGTGGGCCCTATTAATAGGACACTTAGCAAATTATATATATAGTTAGTCCTGCGCATATTACGTCCACGGCTCCCTGCACCCAGAGCCGTGTCGTGAAGGATGGCTGGACATGTCACTCTCACATCACCACCTGCTAAATTTGCCATTTCTATCTCTAATTTTTAGCACCCAACTTTAGCAGCTGGACATCTAATTTTTTCGGATGTTCTGAATTTTTTTTCTATGTGTGAAATATTTTTTCCTACGTGTGAAACATTTTCCTTCGATAATATTAAAAATGTGTGTGCGAAAAAAAATATTGCACACGTTGAAAAAGATACTGCACACGTTAGAAAAAAATGTTGTACCGAACGTCCGATGAAACATTATCAGATCGAACGTCCGGCTCCTAGTAAATAGAATGAAAAAACTCTTCCACGTCCTCCCTCTCTCCTTTCCGGCTATTCTTTCCCCCCTCTTTCTCTTGTTTTGGAACCGACCCATGTACATGAGCTTGGCTCCTATTTTTTTTCTTAGCATTGCATGGTTAATCACCATCTACTTTTTATTTATATTTTAATATTTATGCAACCGTCGAGAAAAGAAGTATGGAAGTGTAATGGTTGGTGCCAAGTACATAGGGCACTCTCTCGTCAGCTCCTGGACTGTGAGCGTATTGCTCATGCCCTAATATACCTCGTCAAGTCTATACAAAGAGCTAGCCCAACCTTAACGGCTATATATGTTTGAAGTGAGTGAATTTCTTAGGAATCATATGGCCTTTCATGATTTAAATACGTGACGGGTAAGTTATGAGCCTTAAGATAGCTACACTAGTTAATCAATTATTCCCATCCCTCAGAAAAAATAGGGGAATTTAATTTCCTGGCATCTTGGCCATAGTTTTATATATATGTCCATTATGATAAATCAAATATAGACATATCTTGAATGTACGAATTAGCGAAAAAAGTATAGGGACCTAATAGGTGGCGTGTGTATGACTACAGACATAGAACGCAATTTAATACAAACTTTGTTTCGAATAGATGATGTTTTAGGATTTTGCACTTCAACTAAGGCATATATATGAATGACTAAATCGTCATCCTTCATTAGCTCACTTATTGCTTTTAGCTAGTATGTGTTAGTCTAGTCCACAGTAATAAATAACATTACAAATAATGAATGATAGGAGTATGTAAAGGAAAAAATAGTTAAAAATTATCTCGAAATTGTAAAATGACATATATTAAGGGAGAGAGTATCCTCCTTGTATTATTGCAATTTGAATTTTTAACTAGCTAGGAGTTAAACCGAACACTCAGTTTGGCAATAACCACAGCCACCTGATCTACGGTTCGATTGGAGTCACCACAATCGGTTGGCTAAGGTCTCCCGGATTAATTGGCTAGCTTCCAAGATTGCTCTCCTGAGATATATATTTATGTGCCTCCCAGTCCTGCATGCGTTTGCTTATTTGCAGCGTTCTAATCTAATTAGTTTTGCTCCTGATCGACCATCATCTTTGTGAATGCGCACTAATTGGAAACGTTGAACATTGGAGTATAAAACTAATTAAAGCGCTGATGCGTACGTGCATCGCACGCGCGCCACTACTAGCAAAACATAATTGCCAGGTAATTAGTCTGCCACACGTGAAATTAAAATAGCAATATATATAGTAGATCAAAAAGTGGCATAATTTTGAAGCTGGCCATAGAGAAAATGAAAGGAAAAAAAAAGACTAACAAAAAGAAGAACTGTGACTTGCGTATCCCATTTCTATACCTTCATCAGTAAGCTTCTGTATATGTGTCATGCAGATCAGAAGAAGCAAGCATAAGATGATTTCAGACTGAGAAAGCTAGGGACCTCTTTTGAAATTAATTAGCACCACACATATCCATCGACAACAATCCCTCCGATTTTGTTCGTTTATTTTGACATGCACTTAATTATAAAGTCAACATAGTTTTGCATAGAGTGCCTTAGTTTATCTAACATGAAAAAGTCAGTTACACTGCTACTTGAGGACAGATCGAGTCTAATTAGTAAAACACTTGTATTATATTCAGGGACTTGTCCGGGTTCTCTTATCTAGCTAATAGCTAGCCTAGTACGTCTAAAAAAATCTAGCCTAGTAGTAGCATGCATGACACTCGCACTAGATACGACCTGAAGATTGACAGCTAAACCCGTATGTACGTACTTACACGCATAATTTCAAATAATTAGTTAAGCTGGTCGATCGAGGTCATTATGGATCGTTTTTTATGCGGTGGTCTCGTCGAAGTGATCAACTTACCACACGCACAAAAGTCCAAACTTGCCGCTAAACGAAACAAACATACATGCATTTCATCTCTCTTAGAGACAACATATTAGTGCTCCTTCCGTTTACGAACGCATGTCATTCCGGTTTTCAAATTTTATTCTTAAATACATATCATTTCTGCAAACAGCTTTTAACTGTTTTTTTCGAAATACATACCCCTACCATTGATTATTACCTAATATTATTTATTAGGTATGTATTGATCCCCATTTTCACATAAATGCAAAAAATGAGAATCTATGTGTATACAATACTAGTCCCATGATCAGTGGCTAGCACGCACATTTACAACAATTGATATCACATCCATACTCTTTATTACAAATGATAATGGCAATTTATACAATAAGGTCTTACAATACAGAGTGAAATACAGTGGAAAGAAGCAAGAGTCTTATAGTGTGCCCATCCAACTCTCAGTCAATTGACAAGGTATAATCCCAGAAAAGCTTCATCGTTAACATTCCCGAATCATGCGTCAAATAAGTTTCATCGGATTAATCTGATTCTTCACCCTAAAAACAATGAATAAGCAAGGGTGAGTACTTTCATACTCCGCAAGACTTTTGCAAAACTTATAATATATGCAGGCTATTTCAAAGGAAATGCTACTACGGTTAGTTTGCATAAAGCAGATTTAATAAATAAAATAACAGTATGTAAGTATGAATAAGAAAAATTCACAAACCTCGGTATCATAACCATATCCACAAACCACAATTTCTACCAACACCCGGTAGAATCCAAAGTTTTATGAAAATGAAAACACCTAACTAGTGCTGGCGCACCAAGACTCCCATAACCGTGGGAACGGCTTTTCGAAAAGTTTTACGCTCTATAGAGGTGTACAGCTTTACCCACAAGACATGTCTGACTCTTTGTGCAGATCATTAGCACACTTCCTTTGTGCCGCAGAGAGTCATAACATAACCGTTACATTACTTAACCCTAACTTTGCACTAGCCCGGGACGAAAACCCATACTATGGTAGAAGAACTCAGAGCATAGAAATGATGGAACTCTCCATAGCATGGCGTACACCGTTTTATCAGCAAACGTGACTCCCAACACCTGGGTGTGGGCGCCCCTCCGAGCAATCCATTACGAAACAGCTCGTACATCTCCAGCCTTGCAATGTGCAAAGCTAGTTTTAAATAACTTAATAGGTTAAGGCTGTCTCATACCAGCACTTGTGGTTGTACAGTAATTCTTGGGTTTAATGAATACTGAGTTCAGTCCTTAATCCGACACGGGCAATAATCTCCCCTACACTACATGCAAAACCTGCACTTCCGGCTATTGCCAGTAATTGCTCGCATAAAAACCGTAGTTTTATTTTCATTTTTAATCCAAAGTACCAATCATAAAGAAAGGTCATTTACCCAACATTTTGCCATATCCAACATTTTTAACCATTTAAAAAGCATAAGGTTCTTTTAAGCATGGCTAAGCAAGACTATCAAGTGTGAGTGACCCCAATGTTGGCATCAAGTATTGTCTACCTTATTCTAGGGTTACCAAGGTTCACAAATCCATACTTATCAAGGAAATTCCATGTGTTTACGGGTATAGCTACCATTACCCACATACAGCAGAATTTAATGAATATATGCATGCAAATAAAACATTTAATGAATACATTGTCGGGACCGGATTTTCAAATCTGAACCCTCTGTGTATAACCTGTGCTAGTCCAGGAAAAGCTAGCACACACAGTGGAAACAGTGATGACAACACATCCGTATCACGAAGCATATAGTATTAATTAAGCAAAATAGTATTAGCCTTATGGCCAATTATTACAAATAAGCAGCATCATGGCTTGAGTTCAATAAGAAACAGCGGAAACGAAACAACAGTAGCAGGATAAGCCCATCCATTCGCCCAACAGGCAATTGACTGGGGTTCACGTCCTAACATTCCGGATCGCCTTCATCATAACCACAAGCATAGAACTCGTAGTCACCATCAACTTCTGCGGACTCTTCTGTGAAAAGTTGGGGATGTTCCAAGGGTGAGCACAGAATGTACTCCGCAAGTCTTGGAAACATAATGCATGATAACTATATGCAAGGCTAAACAATTGAAGGCATAATATGGCTCTTTTAGCATAAAGCAAAGTTTAAGTGTAAATACCAATAGTAATTTCACAAAGCATCATTCGACCAAAATGTAAATAGCATAGTAATTGAATTTGATATGACCACTAAAGCAGGTTCTAGCTACCTGACTGGCTCCATCTACCAAACCATAACCCGAGAGTTCCATCTGCTCACGGATTCCCAAACCACCATTTTCATTTAAAACAAAACCATAAAATCTACAATGTGCAAGTGTACCTCGCCTACCATTGACCGTGGGTACGACTACTTAAGCAGTTTTAACTCTGCAGAGTGTGTACACTTTACCCACAAGACATGATCGACTCCTGTTGTCATGCAATTAACACACTTCCTTTGGCGTGTCGGCAAAGAGATCATGACAAGGCCTTTACAATGTACAACTCCATTATTAACCTCGCCCGCTAAGGTTTTTTAGATCAATTCCCGCTAAGGTTTCACCGCCGATGGGTTCTAGTTGCCCAGTCGGAAGCCCCCTCTTGTGCCTACCATCATCTGGCACTCACCAACTGGCGAAGCTAATAATGAGACGCATAAATTATTTAGCCAGGTCGTACCCATATAGACTTGTGGTTGTATGGTAGTGCTTGGTCCATGATAACACATGCTTCAGTCCTTAATTGACTAGGGCGGAACATTCACATACCAAGGTCTCGTGCTTCCTGCACTCGCTAAACATCCATCCGCCCTGATCTAAACCATATTTTTCACTTTATTTCATTTAAATAACAACAGCAACACCAATTGTCGTGACTTCACAAATAAGTTTCAACAATGTTTGAAATGATTCCCATAATGGCATAATACCGAAACGTTTAAGCTGGACTAAGCAGTTCTACCGTCCTATGCTAATATACTGGTTATCTCTAAATAAAATATCTAGTATCATCTAGGGTGACAAAGGTTCATCATGATTAATGTCAATGAGGGTATAACAAAGCTGGCATTTAACTAAACCGTAAAACTATATTTAAAATACATTGCATAAATTAAGCATGCATAATTTAAAACAACATAAGCTTTTCATAAAATTTGGGATCAATATGTTCAAGGAACACTTGCCTTCGCTGCCTCCTGCTAGTTCTACCTCCGACTGCTGATTCGCTTGAGCTTCGACTGCGTCGTCTACACGCGAAGCGAGAGCAAATAAATAAAACAAATTCAAACAAAATTCAAAAATTGAAAAGAATGGTGCTGGAAGATAGATCTTGAATTTAGATGAATTTAGAAATTGAATCACTGGAATCGGAGCTCGAACGAAGGAGAACGGGCTCCTAGAAGTTCCTCGGATAAAAAAATGAGAGAAAATAAAGAGACTGACACGTGGCAGACTGCGATTGGTTGGAATTACTGGTTTTTCTGGAAAATAAGAAAAAGAAAAAAAATGCCAAATGACATGTGGGGCCCACATGTCAGTGGCTTTGGTCCACGATAGACCGAGAGCACCGAGGGGGTCTGGGGGTGACGTGGCAGACCGACCGACGTGGGGTGCCACGGGGGAGACTAGGGCAGACGTAGTAGCCATGCGGCTATCACGCGGTGGTTGACACGGTGCTGGAGGTGAAGCGGCACAGCTGCCACGCGGCGCTGATGTGGCGGGAGGCGGGGCGACGCGGCGCTGACGTGGGTGGCACGTGGCGCTGATGAGGCACCAGCGTGGCACGAGCGGCATGAAACAGAGCGACTTGACGGCGGTGCGGACTCACCGGAGCCGAAGAAGAAGACCTCGGCCGCGCGCAAAAACGCGATGAAACGGCACGGGGCTTCGGGCAAACGGAGGAGGACACCACGGGGAACTCGATGAGACCAAAACCAGCGGCGAAGGCTCACCGACGGGGAAGAAAAATAGCGGAGAAGACCATGGGCACGGTAGAGAACAACGACGGCTAGGGTTTGGGTTTTGGCGGCGCACGGGAGACGATCCTTGGAACAAAAGAGACGGGCGGGTGTGGCGCTACTTATAGGCGCGGACGCCGAGGGAGTTCGGCGGGGTTACGGCACGAACGGCTTGGAAATCGCGGCGGCGGTTGTGGAGGTTCGGCACGGCAAGAGACCGGCTTGGAGACGACGGCGCCGGCCGCTAACAGGCGTGCCCCGCGCGTCAGCGGGCGACGGGCCGAGCGGAGCTGGGCTGCGCGAGAGAGGAAGTGGGCCAGACCGGGCCGAGAGGGAGATGGGCCGAGCGGCGGTGAAAAGGAAATGGGCCGCGCGATGGGAATAGGAGCCGGGCCATGAGAGAATTCGGCCCGATCGGAGAAGGGAAAAAGAAAAAGATTTTTCTGTTTTAGAAAATTCCACAAAATTAGGAAAAGCCAAAATAAATAGAAAATAAATTAGGAAAAATCCCAGAAAATTCTTAAAAATAATTTTAAGCATTTTGAAACCAAATAAATTATTTTGAACTTGTTTAAACTTATAATTTTGATTCAGATAATTTGCTAGCACTAAAAGAAATTTTAAATTCACCAAAATTTTAAAAAGGCTAAAAAATGGAATGTTACAAACCTCCCCCCTAAAAGAAATCTCGACCCCGAGATTTGGACAGACTAGGGAAAAAGGCTGGGGTACTCTTCTCTAAGATCTTTCTCTTGCTCCCAGGTTGCTTCCTTTTCTGAGTGGTTGCTCCACTGAATCTTGCAAAACTTGATTGTCATGTTCCTTGTTCTGCGTTCTGCCTGTTCCAAAATTTTGATCGGATACTCTGGGTAGGTGAGATCATCCTATAGCTCAACATCCTCAATCTGCATCTGCTCTTCTGGTACCCTAACACACTTCTTCAGCTGTGACACATGGAACACATCGTGCACATTCGATAACTGCGACGGCAGCTCTAACTGGTAAGCCACTTGTCCACTTCTAGCTAGGATTGGGAATGGTCCAATAAATCTTGGTGCTAACTTTCCACGAACTTGAAATCAACTTATCCCTCTAAGAGGTGAGACTTTCAAGTACACATAGTCACCAGGAGCAAAGGTTAACTCTCTCCGACGATTATCAGCGTAGCTCTTTTGCCTAAACTGTGCTATTCTCAATCTTTCTTGAATCATTTTTACTTGTTCTTCAGCCTTTTGCAAAATATTAGGACCAAAGACTTGGCAATCACCTATTTCATTCCAACAGAGAGGTGTCCTGCACTTTCTTCCATACAAGGCTTCAAATGGCGACATTTGCAAGCTTACTTGATAACTATTGTTATATGAGAATTCTGCATAGGGTAAACTTTGATCCCAACTTGTCATATTGGATAACGCACAAGATCTTAACATGTCTTCAAGGATCTGATTCACTCGCTCAGTTTGTGCATCAGTCTGAGGGTGATAAACTATGCTGAAATTCAGGTTGGTACCCAATGCTTCTTGCAACTTTTGCCAGAATCTTGAAGTGAATTGAGTGCCTCGATCTGAAACAATCCTCTTTGGCACACCATACAAACACACGATTCTTGTCATATACAATTCTGCGAGTTTATCTCCTTGATAGGTTATTCTCACAGGAATGAAATGCGCAACTTTTGTCAATCGATCCACTACAACCCATATTGAGTCATGACCTAATCTGGTTCTCGGAAGTCCTGTAATAAAATCCATTCCAATTTCTTTTCACTTCCATTCAGGTACCTTTAACGGCTGTAGCAATCCTGCGGGTCTTTGATGTTCAGCTTTAACTCGCTGGCATACATTACACATAGCTATGTACTCTGCAATTTCATTTCTCAATCTTGGCCACCAATATATACCTCGAAGATCACGATACATCTTAGTATTGCCTTGATGAATTGAGTACGCTGACTCATGCGCCTCCTTTAAAATCATCTACTTGATTTCTTTTTGATTTGGCACATAAATACTTTTTTCAAGCCAAACTGTTCCTTCTTCATCTTCCAAAAATCCTGGGGCTTTACCTTCCTTTATTCTATCCTTGATCTTAGCAGCTTCTTTATCTGACTTCTGCATCTTTTTAATCTGATCCGTCAAGGTAGGTTGAATCTCCAAAGTAGCTACGGAACCTTCCTCTATTAGCTCCAAATTCAAACGCTGAAATTCCTCGTGAAGAGCAGGTTGATCTTGAATCGTCAAATTATTGCAGTAGCCCTTCCGACTTAAAGCATCGGCAACTACATTAGCCTTGCCAGGATGGTAATGTATTCCCACATCATAATCTTTGATTAACTCTAACCATCTTCTTTATCTCAGGTTGAGGTCTGCTTGAGTGAAGATATACTTCAAACTCATATGATCTGTGAAAATTTCGCATTGATTCCCGATGAGATAATGCCTCCACAACTTTAGTGCATGCACAACTGCAGCCATTTCCAAGTCGTGCATTGGATAGTTTTCCTCATGTGATCGCAATTGCTGTGAGGCGTATGCAACTACTTTGCCTTCTTGCATCAAGACACATCTAAGTCCCTGTCTTGAAGCATCACAGAAAATCTAAAAGTTCTTTCGAATATCTGGTAAAATAAGCACTGGGGCTGTAGTCGTTCTTTTCTTTAATTCTTGAAAACTTTGCTCACAAGATTCAGACCATCCAAACTTCTTTTCTGTCGACGATCTGGACCGCCTACTGTAGACGATCGGGACCGCCAACCGCAAAAGAAGGGGGGAAAATCGTGTAAAGGGGCGAGGCCCAAAGTCGTGCTCGTCCGGGAAGGAGGGAGCGTCGGCAGGCGCACAGCTCGGGGAAGAAGGACAAGCGAACAGGGGACACGGCGTTTATACTGGTTCGAGCCCCCTGGTCGGGTAATAGCTCTACTCCAGTCTTACCCTGTGACGCCCCCACTTTGCCTGACCAGGCCAGGACCAATGGTAGCACCATAGAGTAGAGTGCGCCAGGATCAGGCTAAGGAAAACAACACATGCACGGATAGAAATTTCCACCGAATAGTACTCGGGGATTATTCTTAAAGTACATATAGTCTTGTGTTTTATGTCCGCTACGGTGATTTCTACACCGCCCGCCTAATATTACAATATTATTCTAGATGCCTCCCTCCTGAGGGTAGATTTATTCCGCCAGGTCTTGGTCGTCAGCCTCCTCATATTCATATCCTCCACAAAGCAACATCGGTATCATCATAAACATTCACATCATCATGAAATTCACCTTCTATCTCATCTGGTTGGGTGCACTCAACAGGTTCTGAAAAACAACAGAGAAAGCAAGGCTGAGTACACCAGTACTCAGCAAGCCACGGAACCTTTATGCATGGGTATAAAAATATACTTTTCGGCCACCGAGCCGCTACTCCAAAGTAGTACTTTATCCAAAGTACCCTTTTACCCATTTGTTAGAAATCGTCAAGTTTTAACTTTTAAATTCTAATGGCAGCAAAACAACGTGGGGTCTTACATCCTGTGTTAGAGGAAAACCCACACAACGCACTTCCAAACCCGGAAGCTAGGAGTGATATCACATTTGACTCTGATTAGAGGTGTACTGCTTTGCCCATAGCAACACTTTGGCTTATTGTCACAGTGTGCTTCCTTAGGCACACTAATAAACCAAGGAAACAGAACGTTTGGCCAACCGTACTCTGACCTCTGCCATACCACCTTGCCTCACCAAAGGCACGCGGATCGAGACTCCTCCCCCGATGTCTCGCCCTAGGGTGACTGCCCTCATTTGACACAGTCACCTTTCTCACATTGGCAGAGTGAGCTACTTGTCGGTTACTTTGTTCAGCCCGCCCCATACCGGGTATATGGTCAGTACGGCTTGCGCCGATTTTGAGGTAAGTGCAAGTTTGGTTTGTCTTTAAATGATACCCTATGTGGAGGAGCCCTGACTTTCATAGCAACCCAACCGGGGTTGCTCATACCCTGAACTCCTCCACCCGTCATTTACTCCATAACCCCACCAAGGTTATGGTTCTAACACTGGATCTAGCCGATCCAGTTAGTGTGATTTAATTTCTTTTAGAAATTAACTTTGGAGATGAATGGAAGAGTTTTAAAAACCCCAAGCCACAAAATCAGTTCACAAGACATGGTCGAAGGGCGACTTGCCTGGATGTATGACCACAGAGCTGTCCACCGCAGGAAGTGGCTTTAGCTGCCTTTTGTTGTTACCGGAAAGCTTTTCTAAAAAGAGAACCAAAGATTTTAATATTCAGAATTCTCAATTTGGGTTTAATTTATATCTTTATCTAAGGGGCGATTTGTAAAACAATTTTACTAATGTCTATAATTGAAATTTGTAATATTTTTTTATACTCATTTATATACATTTGATTTGAAGCTAGGTCATCAATTAATTTCGAAAAATAAAAAGAGAAAAACAAGAAATAAATCTTGGATTAGTTTTCTATTGTTTTTCCATGACTTATTTTCTTATTCTGACAAATTGGTTCAGATAAAACATACATTATATTATTTTACAATTTCATTCATGTATTTATTCCATCAATTTATTTATTTATATATCTTAAGTGTTTTTTTTCCGGCCGGCCCCCTCAACCTAACCCTAACCCTATCCCCTCTCTCTCTCTCTTCTCATTTTCCCCACCCGGCCGCCGCATCTGCTCCCCCCTCTTCTCTCGCCTCTCCTCTCCCTTTCTTCTCCCTGAGCGCCGCCGTTGCGCCTCCCTCACCTCCCTTTACGCGTGCCGCCACCTCCCGGCTAGGGGTGAAAACGGATCGGATACGGACGGATAATAGCTCTACCATATTTGTTTTCATATTTTTTCTCGGATACGGTTACGGATACGGATAGTCCGGATACGAATACGAATACGGATAATATCGAATACAGATACGGATCGAATACGAATCGAATCGGATACGGTTTCGAATATTTATCGGAACATGATAACCCGTTAGATTGTACATAAAAAATCAACAAAAATATATAATTATTTGATTTGATCAAAACATCATTGAAAATTGAACAAATATAAGCATTATCATTCACTTAGATAATAGTTAAATACCATATCGCAAACAAAATTGTATAAGACTTAGTTTATTACACACATACGATTAGTTTATCATACGCGTAGATCAAAACACAAAATAAAGATAATCCTTGCTCTGAGATGCAAATGGAAGTAAATGCGTAACACACTAAAAGTTTGATAATACTTAGATATCATGTCTCTAGAAAAACTATATAACACTTACATGTAATGACCCAAGATTTATATTCTTTGTTTAATTATATTTAAAATAATAAATTATGTATTTATGAGTTTTTATGCTTTTTTAGCTACTTATTTAAAATATTTTCCTATTAAGAATAGGAGGTTTTGAATTTTTGAGAAAATTTAAAATCTGATAAAATCCTGAAAATAATTTTTTAAATATTAGATTATTTCTGGAACTTCCTCAAAAAAAATTGGTAATTTTTGAAGTTGGTTTGCTAATTTTAATAATTGAAACTTGATTTATGGATTAATTAAATTAGAAAACAATTCTGAAATTAAGTAACCTTTTTGGGCCAAAATAGTAGTTTTGGCCCAGCCCACATGCATATGCGGATATCCGACCCATTAATATCCAGATTATCCGAATCCGTATCCGTATCCGACGGATAGTGAGCTACCGAATCCGAATCCGTATCCGACAAAAAAAAATCCGTATCCGTATCCGATCCGATACTATCCGACAAATATCCGATCCGACAGAATCCGTATCTGAAAATATCCGAATCGGTCGGAAACTATCCGATCCGTTTTCATCCCTACTCCCGGCCTCCCTGAGCGCGCCGCCACCCGAGCTCCTCCACTGCCCTCTCAACCCCGGGCGTCGCCGCCTTCCTCAGCACCACCAAGAGCTACCCCCATCCATGGTTTCCCCCCTTGCGCCGCGCCAGCCGTCGGCCTCTCCCCTGCACGCTGCCGCCTTCCTGCGCCACATCTCCATCGGCTCCAATCCGTGGACGCCCGGTTCCCCTCCCCTTTCTCCGCCTTGCTCTCGGCCCTGAGCACCGCCCCCCCTTTTTTTTATTTCTTACTACATTCTACCCCTTCTTTTCACCATTTCCTCTACTTGCCCTAGGTCGCCGCCGAGCTCGTCTGGCCCCCGCGAGGAGAAGGTCCATGGCCAAAAGCTCGCACCTGCGGTGGCGCTACAGCCGGCCACGTCGGCAATCACTGCTCCCTCGGCTAGGAATTCGGCGCCCCCAAGCTAAGTCCTAAACCCAGCCCCTTGACAGAACCATTTTAGTTTACTTCTTTTGGTGATATGAATGGTATGTGTATTATGGTACTTGGAACATTTGTGAATACCGGTTTATCTATGATTTGGCCTTTTCACATGATTGCCTATCAAGCAAATTTTTGTTTCCAGCTGGTTGTTTTATACTTCGTGCTCATGGTGTTGGTATGAGAAGTACGTGCGAAATTGTATCTGAGATTATGTTTGTGTTGAGTTGTGATGTACTGAGATCATAAGGGCATGCTAGATTATTTATAAGAAATGGTTATCTTAAGCTTGATTGTTAGATTCAAGGCTTCAGTGCATGTGATGTTGTTGTGCAAACAGAAATGTATATGTATACTTGTAGATGTATTCATTAAAGTTTCTAAGCAGATTAATTTCTAGTGATGAAAACTGAAGTTTGTGATACTGAGAATACTTCATCTAACTTGACTTGATATTATGGTGAATACATTCCTATCTAGTCTAAATATTTGAGCTTGCTTGGCTTATGCATTTTGGGTAATTTAAGAGTACAAGTCAGAGCAGCCCTTAATCTTGTTAGATCTTTTAAATTATGGAAGCTTGGGCATCTCAAAGGTAGAGTTGTTGTTCATCTGCTTGGTTAGATCACATTCAAGATTAATGTATGCTAACTCATTATACATTTATCTTGGTGATCCAAACTGAGTACTTTCGGATTGATGGCTAAACATACATATATATACTTTGCACTGAAAAGACTATTTTGCTATTGCATTCAATGGTCCAGTCAAGGTTTCAGTATAGTTGGGAGAAGTATATTTGATACCAACTGCATTTACTAAGCATGGTGAAAAGAAAGACAAGGGCTGAAACTTGGAACCTGATCTGCAGGGAAAAGAAGATGAGGTGTCGATGGAGAAGAGGATGGGAAGTAGCTGCCGATAGCTTTCCCCTTTCTCGTGGGCGCCTTTACTGCTACCAGCAGAGGAGGACAAGGAGTACTACTGCTCTAGGTGAGTCAATAAAGTCTCGCCCTTACCATCCTGTCTTATATATATACTGCAGTTCTTACCAGAAGTGGAAAACTGAAGATTGATTTTTTTTTGCAGGGAAAATCTGTGGGCTAGAGCAAGGTGGACTGCATGCAGCCAAAGTTCTGCCATTTGGTAGCCAGCATGGGTAAAAGAGAGTGCTGGCGCCAGTTGCAGGAATGGGTAAAGTGTGGGCAAGGTGAAAGGTGGTAGATAGCCAGCTGGAAGGGTCTGGGTGGCAATAGCTAAGGTTTAAAATTTTCTGTTGTAAGTAGCAGTTAGATGAATGTCGGTTTTAACAGTGTACGTCGAGTTTCCATTTGGTGGTATTATGACTGGATGCTTGATCAAATGTAATTAGCAATTGGTACTATAAAACCAATGTCAAGGAAATGAAATCTGAACTTGTTTTAGTTCTTTGATGTTCGGAAGGGACAATAAAGGGGTTATATTTTTGGGTATTTGCTGACCTGACACATATGAGATGATGATATGAGTTGATGTTGTATTATTGAGTAAGTGGTTAAAGATGTGAACATAAAAGGTTGATATATAGATATATATTTTGTAAGCTTCCTCAATTGCTTAATGTTGATGCAGGGTTCAAGTATTGACATTGGATGATTTAAAAAGTATGAGGTTATATTTTGATTGATAAATCGATTTCCTAAAAAAACATTGTCTAAAAAGAAGTGATTTGCATTTGATTAGACTCAAAGAGCATGAGCTAAGCTGCAACATTGAAATAGTATGAAGACTTTTGAATGGAGTCATAATGAGTGCTGCTGATCAACCTTTATTCCAAGACACCGAATTGATGAGCAAACACATATTAGAGGAACATGGTTCTAGGAGAGAGGGTTTTGGGCAGGATTTCACAGCCTCTCCTCCTTAAAGAAAATTTCGTCCTCGAAATTTCTTGCATTATACCTCAAACAGATATGGGTATTTGGTCCTTAGGTCATCCTCTTTTTCCCATGTCGCTTCTCGGACTGGATGATCTTCCCACTGCACCTTGCAGTACTTAATTGTTTTATTTCTTAACTCCTTCTCGTCCATGTCGAGTATCCGACTTGGACGTTCCTCATATGCTAGATTTTCTTGGAGTGGAAGTTTATATTCTGCAACTCTGTCCGTGGGCTCTCTTAGACTCTTTCTTAGTTGGGAAACATGAAACACATTGTGGACACCTTGAAGGTGTGCTGGTAAGTCCAGTTGGTATGCTATTGGCCCCATTTTTCTCAGGATCCGAAAAGGTCCAATATATCAAGGACTTAATTTTCCATGTATCCCAAAATGTTTTATTCCTTTCATTGGTGATACCTTCAGATATACGGAATCACCAATTCCAAAACTTATATCTCGACGTCTTTGGTCCGCATAGCTCTTTTGTCTGCTCTGAGCTATTTTTAGCCTTTCTTTAATTACCCGAATTTTCTCTTCTGTTTCTTGAATCAGGTCAGGGGCTAGGAGCTTTTTCTCCCTAGTTTCTGTCCAACATACTGGGGTTCGGCATCTTCTGCCGTATAAGGCTTCAAAGGGTGACATACCAATGGTTGCCTGATAACTATTATTATAGGCAAACTCTGCCAATGGTAAAAACTTGCTCCATGTATTGCCGAAGTCCAACACACATGCTCTTAGCATGTCTTCTACGATCTGGTTAACTCGTTCAACTTGACCACTGGTCTGCGGGTGGTATGCTGTACTGAAATCTAGCTTTGTCCCAAGTGCTTCTTGCAACTTGCCCCAAAATTTGGAGGTGAAAATTGAGCCTCGGTCAGAAACAATCCTAGAAGGTGTTCCATGCAAGACTACTATTCTTTGGAGGTATATTTCTGCTAGTTTTTCTCGGGAGCATCCTTGGGGTAATGGAATAAAGTGTGCCGACTTGGTGAGTCGGTCTACCACAACCCATATAATTTCTTCTTTCTTGTTGGTTCTGGGTAGGCCTGTGATAAAATCCATGTGGATTTCATCCCACTTCCATTGAGGAATTGGTAGGGGTTGCAGCAAGCCTGGGGGTCGCTGGTGTTCAGCCTTAACCCTTTTGCAGGTGTCACATTCATCCACATATTGGGCAATTTCCCTCTTCATATTGTTCCACCAGAATGTCCCCTTGACATCATGATACATTTTTGTACTTCCCGGGTGTATGGTATATGGGGTGGAGTGTGCTTCGTTAAGTATCAACTGTTTGATATCAGAGATGTTTGGCACACATATTCGGTCTTTACACCAAAGGGACTCATCCTCCGCCAATTTGAATTCTGACGGTTCTCCTTTGAGTATTCTTCCTTTTTCCTCCATAATGAACTTGTCCTTACTCTGCTCCTCTTTAATTTTCTCCATCAACGTAGGTTTTATTGTCAAGGCTGTTAAGATATGAGTTGGTGGTTCAGTTGTAAATTCTATTCCCGTTCTTGCTAAATCTTCTATCAATTTTTGGTTGAAACTCTGAAGCTGGAGATGATTGCAAGATGCTTTCCTACTGAGGGCATCTGCTACCACATTTGCTTTGCCGGGGTGGTAGTTAATACCCAAATCATAACCCTTGATCAGTTCTAACCATCGTCTTTGCCTCAAATTTAATTCTTTTTGGGTGAAAATATATTTGAGGATCTTATGGTCTGTGAATAGCTCACATCTCTGCCCATAAAGGTAGTGGCGCCATAATTTCAAGGCGAACACTACTGCTGCTAACTCCAAATCATGAGTGGGGTAGTTTTGCTCGTGTGGCTTTAGTTGACGGGATGCATAAGCTATGACTCTGCCATCTTGCATCAGCACACACCCTAACCCTATTCGAGAAGCATCACAATAGACAGTAAAGTCTTTGCCCATCTCGGGTAGTGCTATGATTGGTGCAGAAGTGAGTCGTTTCTTTAATTCTTGAAAACTGCGCTCACAAGCTTCATTCCAGTTGAATGGGTTATCTTTTCTGAGGAGTTTGGTCATGGGAGCTGCTATTCGAGAGAATCCCTCTATAAATCTTCGGTAGTATGCGGCTAAGCCAAGGAAACTACGGATCTCAGTAATATTCGTTGGAGCTTGCCAAGCCAGTACTGCCTCAACCTTGGTTGGATCTACAGATATTCCTTTTCCTGATATGATGTGCCCCAGGAAGGAGACTTTATCTAACCAAAATTCACATTTCTTGAACTTGGCATAAAGTTCCTTTTCCCTTAGGGTTTGTAGAACTGTCCTAAGGTGATTTGCATGTTCTTCCATGCTTTGGGAATATATCAGGATATCGTCAATGAATACTACCACGAACTTATCCAGATATGCCATTAGCACCAGATTCATTAGATTCATGAATGTCGCTGGTGCATTTGTAAGCCCAAAGGGTACCACTGTGAATTCATGGTGTCCATACCAGGTTACAAATGCGGTCTTCAGTATATCTCCTTCTTTTACTTTCATCTGGTGATAACCAGATCGGAGATCTATCTTAGAGAATACTCGTGCCTTTCTTAACTAGTCAAACAAGTCATCTATCCTTGGCAACGGGTATTTATTCTTAATTGTCACTTCATTAAGTTCACGATAGTCCACACATAATCTCAAACTCCCGTCCTTCTTTTTAACAAAGAGAACTGGAGCTGCCCAGGGAGACACACTTGGCCGAATAAAACCTTTTTGTTCTAGCTCAACCAACTGTTGTCTTAACTCCTCTAATTCTCCTGCGGCCATACGATAGGCTCTTTTGGATATGGGTGCTGTCCTAGGCTTAAGATCAATTGTGAACTCTACCTCTCTATCAGGAGGCATTCCAGGTAACTCTTCAGGGAACACGTCTAAAAATTCTTGAACTACTGGAACATTTTCAGCTCCCTCAGAGAGCAATGCGGCTAATATCCTTTGGCCTGGGGGTAAGTTGGTTTTCTTGCCCCTAAATATGACTCTTTCATTATTGGGTCCCTTTAGTGATACTGTCTTTGTTTCACAGTTGACAATGGCTCCATGTCGCGTCAACCAATCCATCCCAAGAATAACATCTAGTCCACTTAAGTTGATAGAATAAAGATTTGCCTTAAATGGGGTCTTTAGAATGATGAGAGGGTGGTTATAGCAGATGTGCTGTGCTAGGATTGGACCACCCGGTGATTGAACATTTATTTGATTGAATAAGGGAGTGGACTGTATATCATGTTGCTTGACAAAATGCTCAGATATAAAGGAATGCGTGGCACCAGGGTCAAATAAGACCAGCCCTGATGCTGGAGGAATTTGGATGTTACCCGTGATTACGTCGGTAGCAGATTCCGTTTGAGTGGCGTCCACATGATTTAAGCGGACAGGTCCACGAGCAAGTCCTCCACGTCCAGGTCCACGGTTGGCTGGTGCATTCCCGCGCACAGGCGCCCCATTCTGAGGACGAGGTGCAGACCGCTGCATAGGAGTTGTTCCAATTTGGGTTGGCTCCTTTTGCTTTCCTTTATCTAGACATTGACTCTTGTAGTGGCCTTTTTGTCCACACTCAAAGCAATAGACATTGGACCTTGGGCAGTCACGGGCCAAATGAGGTCCACTTCAATAATCTATACCCCTTATAATGCACCTAAGCAATTTTTCTTACGTCCACTCTAAATAATGCACCTCATTAGAGATGGCCCAATGTTCGTGCACCCAAAGAAAACGTCCCGTAAACTTGCATTCATCAAAATGAACGTCTCAGATCTTTCCTCAGTTTTACTCACCCACATCCGATGGCCATTATTTAGTGTGTCTAATCATCCCTGTGGCCCACAACAGACCTCCCTCACCTACATATTTAGAAGGAGAGCGAATCAAACAAGGAAATAAATAAGGAGGATCCGCATTTGAATTTTTTACTGACCAAAATTGCACGTACTACATATTTGGAAGGAGGGTAAATCAAACAAAGAAATAAACACGAAGATCCACATGCAAAGAAACAAGACTTGAATTTTTTATTGTCCTGGCATTGTGATCGTATTTTTTTCCGGATATGACCCTTCTCGAGACTTTTTTACAGATCTAGCCCCATAGAGCCTAATTTGGTATACGGAGAGCGTTGAATTTTTGTTTTATTTTTATCTAAGGAACCAAGCATGCGTGAGTGTCGCTTAATTTTTTCAATTTTTCTCGTGGAACCGGTGGTCGGCGAACATCATTTAATTTTATCTTTTTTTCTTGCGGATCCAGCGGTCGGCGAGCGCAGTTTATTTTTCCGAAATCATCCATGTGGCCCACAACAGACCTTCTCTCACCTCCAGCATCAACAAGGAAAAGGAAACAATCGTCTTGGAATCAAGGAAAAAGAAATAAACGTCCTGAAAAAAGAAAGGACCATATATTACGTGCTGGGAAAAGGAAACCGCGGGAAAAAAATTCTAGCACCTCTCTGCTGATTTTTTCTGTCTCAAGGCTACAATCGCAAATTCATCGCCCGAGAGCCTGATTCAGAAAAATTATAACGACGATACTAATATAGTAAAAAGTTCGAGCCTGAGCGTTGGTAAATAATACCGCGCCATCCGCTCATTGAATTTTTTATTTCGAGGCTACAATCGTAAATTCATCGTCGCGAGTGATTGAAAAAAATTATAACGATAATGCCAACACAAGAAAAATTTCGAAAAAAAAAAAAACAATCAAGCGGTGTTCGCCCGCTTAATAATTTTGGCAAAAAAATAAATGCTCGGTGGTATTGAAAAATTCAAGCGTGGGAGAAAAAAATTCAAGCGGTGCCCGCCCTTTGAATAATTTTGGAAAATATGGAAAAATAAAGCGTGTCGCGACGGCTGGATCCGAAGGGAAAAAGATAAAATTAAAAGTAGCTTCACGCCACACCGGTTCCGCGAGAAAAATTGAAAAATTTTAAATAAAGACTCACAAACCGCTGGTTCCGTGGATAAAAATGAAAAAAATCAGCGCTCTCAGACACTGAAATTAGGCTATATGGGGCTAGATCCGTAAAAAATCTCGAAAAGGTTATATTCGAAAAATACGATCACGATGCAAGAACAAGAAAAATTCAATTCGTTTCCTTGCATGCGGATCCTCCTGCTTATTTCCTTGTTTGATTCGCTCTCCTTCCAAATATGTAGTACATACGTTTTGGTCGACGATAAAAATTCAATTCTGGTTTCCTTGCATGCGGATCTTCCCTATTTATTTCCTTGTTTGATTCGCTCTCCTTCCAAATATGTAGTACGTACAATGTGGTCACAAGATTATTTACTATTAAGTGTTATATTCATACTTATCTTCTCATTTAATTGATAAGCGGATGTACTACTGTCGTAGCGTTAGCACTGGCACTATACTAGTAGCATCGTATTGGAGCTGTTGCCTATGCTACTATTGGTTTGGTTGTTTGGTGAGAAGTGGGTTGGAATGACCCAGATACTGGGGCTCGGGCTGGGATAGAGGGTCTATTGCCACTCCTTATGAAATTTCTAGGGTCCATTCTAGCCCTCTTCCTTCGATCTTCCTCTAGAGCAGCTTGCCGGTGTTCAATGAGTATAACTCGGTCCACCAAGTCATGGAATTCAGTGACCTTAATGATAGCTAACTGAACTTGGATTGATGGTCTTAACCCCTCTGTGAACCGATACACTTTCTTAGCTTCAGTATTTGTGTCCTCAGGAGCATACCGAGCTAATTGATTAAACTGGGTTAGATATTCGGTGATAGTCCTTTGTTCTTGTTTGAGTGCCAGAAATTGTTAATACTTTCAGGAATGTGTGCTGCTCGGAATTTATTCTTAAATTCCTCTCATGAAATAATATAGTCTGGTGGGTAGGTGTTTTGTAAATTTCTCCACCATGTGGCTGCTTGCCCAATGAACTGCTGAGAGGCATATCGAACTTTTTGTTGGTCTGTGCAACCAACTGTTTCAAGTTTTTGTTCGATGTCCCCCAACCAATCATCTGCTTCCAAGGGTTCTGAAGCATGAGAAAAGGTTGGTGGCCTAGTTTTCTGAAATTCTCCAATACTAACTCCTTGTTCTGGGGTTCTTGCCACTAAATTTGTAACTGTCCCAAACAGTTGTTCCATGAATCTATTTTGCTGCTCCTGAGCATCTCTACGAGACTGCTCCATCCACAACATCATTTGGCCCATATAATCGGCCCCAGCGATAGGTGACGGCAAAGGCGGGGGTGGAGGGAGTGTTTCTCTAGGAGGCAGATCCTCCATACTCCTCAAGGTTTCAGGTACTTCTTCAACTGGATTGTTGGTGCCATTACGGGAACCACTACCAAAAGCCATGAATTTGATTCTGAGGATGCAGAGGATGATGGAGATTTAATGATTGATTTAGCGTGGTTTGATATCATTTAGCTAAGCTTTTATTTTAGGATAATTGTTATCCATTTATTTCATGTATGCATATTTTATGGTATTACTTATTAATTCACTCACAACAACACCAATAGCAGAGCAAAAACAACTGAATAACCAAAGAAACAAAACAACAAGAGGGGCACCAAAAGAAACAACACTAACACATATATAACAGTAATATAACATCTCCTAAGGTCATCAGGTCACCACGTGTAAGTGTACGTGCACCTGGAACAAAAGTACACCCATCGGCCTAACTGTCCGCCGATCTGCCAACTACTCTGCCTGACTAAACTGGCTGTGAGACTCTGGGAGGGGTAGCTACAGCTACGCAACCTTGCCAGAGGGTGTACAAAAAAAAGAATAGCCTGAAGCTAACCAACTAAATGACTGGGTGTAGGGACACTCTGAGAGGTGTAGCAGTCTACTGTGCTGCTAAGCAACCTTGTCAGAGTGTAAGTACAACCAAAAGCTCCCTACTCAAGTCTAGCTATCTACTAAAACTCAGTCCTCCCTCTCGAGAGGACTCCCTGCTGAAGTGAGGAGTAGATCAGGATCTACAGCAGAGCTGGGTACTGGCAGTGTCGGTGTCAGAGAAGAACTCGGTGCATGCAGACTCTCAACAGGTCGCGACTCGCTCGGGTCGAGAGTGAGCCGAGGGGTGCTCGAGAGGTGTAGTAGGCTCAAGGTACTGAGAAAGAGTGAAAGAAGGTGAAACGAGGGAGCGCTCAAAGGGCTTTGTCTCTGAGGATGGGACGTACCCAGGGGTGCTAAGAAGGTGATCTGGGGAAGGTGGGGTAGGCTGTGCAGGTGGAGAGTAAGGTGGAGGCTGTGGCACGTGCTCAGGCGAGCGAGGTGTGACAAAAAAGGAACTAGGGTCAGTGGCAAGAGCTGAAGTGGAACCAACAGAAGGCCCAACTCTAGAAGTAGGCTCATCTGTGGCTAGAGAGTCCTGATCAATGGAATAGCCAACTCTGTATAGGGATACGGAAGGGGAACTGTCTACCTGAAGAGGATTGAGGGCCATACCCGGCTGGGTATAGTCCCCCAAAGTAGCAGTCAGGGCGCCATTCTCCTGCTCGAGCAGGGAACAGCGTCGCTCAAGGGTGCGAATCCTCTCCATCAGCTCCAGGACAAGCCGACTGGGAGGAGTGGAAGGAGGACGATCGTACGGAGTGAAAGAGCGTGGAAGAGGTCGAACAGGAGGGCACCTGAGGACTCTGGAAGTCGGTGTGCGCCCAAAAGAAGGAGTGGAAACTGGGAGGTAAGTAGGTGGTGGTGTCGAGGTCGAAGCAGGTGGAGTGTAGACTGAAGTAGGTTTCGGTGGCAAGGGTGGTAGGAATGTAAGGACCCGAATCCACTGATTCGAACCCACTGTGTATACCGCACTAGTCCCAGGATCAACGCTAGTGCACACAGCTTAACATTGGTACATATCACATCATACGCAACGATAATAGAATAATAGTTCATTTATTGATATAGCTAAATGTATGATCTTATGACCAACTTACATTATTAAGCCACGCAGGGCAAGACTGGAAATATAAACTAATAATTAAGCAGCGGACAGAAGAAAACGTAGATAGCTCATCAGTTCACCACAGGCAACCGACAAGGCTCGGACCCTAATGACTCGCGTCCTCTTGGACTTCCTCCTCCAACACAGGTGTAGATTCTTCAACTGTTGATTATTGTTGTTGGCAAGGGTGAGTAATTTAAGCACTCAACAAGTTGTGCACAGAATGCAATTCTATATAACTATATGTAAGGCTTATTCCAATGGATAGGCTATCATGGCTATTTTGCAATAAGCAACATTTATGAACAAATATAATAAATAGATTGTAAAGACTGTAAAACAAATAACAATAATTAATAGATTCAGTATTTCTCAAGTAAACCAAGTTTCCAATCCTAAGTCAAATTCCATCTTCCACATGGCATTCCGCCATCCCAACCACGTTGTCCAATTAATTAAGCTAACCCTTAACTATAATCCCCGAGCATTGCTCAATACCACGAGCACGGCTATCCGAATAGTTTCACACTCTGCAGAGGTTATGCACTTTACCCACGTGATACAACCAAACACCACCAAGGCGAGTGAATATAACAAAGCTTTTACAATGCGCTGGCTTAACCCGATACTACCCGCTAAGGTTTCAACACTGGTGGGACTGGTTACCACATCCAGGGCCCCCCTCTTGCGCCATGTGAATTACTCCATAACTCGGAAACTCACACCGACCACGATAGTACCAAAATTAAGACATTGCAAATTAATCAGCTAGGCTGGCCCATACCAGACATGTGGTTGCATGATTGACTTAGGTCAAAGGCTTGCAAGGTTAAGTCCTTAGAGTGATCAGGGCAAGACATCCACATACCCTCTGCCCATCGGGCCCACCTTGGCATCCTCGCCCCTTGTCACTTGCCCCAATCTAAGTTATTATCACCCAGTTGATTACCAAGCACCACGTGCCATCAACAATTTAACATCGTTGCGTGACATGACTCGCCACAACAACTCAATCTCATCGTGTGATCCCACATGACACACAAGTTCATAACATTGTTCCATATTCCATTAATCAAGATTAATTATCAATGATTCCAACACATGTGATGACGTGGCATGGCTAAGCAACTAATACGGTCTAAGCATTCCATGTTGATTATAATTACTAACCAACTATATTGAAACAATCTAGGGTGACAATGGATCATGGCATACAATGACAAGGTAGGGTATAGATCAATCTGGTATATTAGCTAAGCCCAATCTAATTTGAAACAATTGTATACTTGGAATATATGCAATAGGGTAAAACAAATATAGCAATTTTATAAACATGGGTTCAACATGATCAAAGCACAACTTGCTTTAGAATAGGTCCTGATCTGGTTCTGGAACTTGCTCTTGAGTTGCTGGATCTTCCTCCGAAGCGTCGCACAATTCAACGTCTACGCGTACCGAAGGAGAAAAGCAAATAAATACCAAAACAGAAAGCAATTGAACTCCAAAAATCAAATAAAATTCACCATTGAATATATCTCAATTTTACAAATTTTTAGAAATTTGAATCACTCAAATCCGAGTTACGATGCAAAAGATATGGCCTTTTGAAGTTTGAAATAAATACTGAAATTGCAAAAATAAGAAAATAAGAATTAACAGATTTATTTTTAAACTGAAAAAGCGATTAATGATGTCAGCGTGACATCAGCCCTGGTTCAGACCAACCAAACGCTGCCACCGGTCCATGGACTGCATCCACAGATATGCTTGGGTCCACGGTGCACCCGGTCCACATGGGTCAGGCTCTCTGACGCGCGGGCCCGCGTCTCGGCTGACTGGATCGCCACGCTCCGCTTACCCGACACGCCACGCCAGCGCCACATCAGCGCCCGATCCGAGCTGGTTGCCACGCAGGCGACACACGGCGACGAACTAGCAAACCACGTCGACGTCAACGGCACGGACACCTCGGGTCGTCGTCGGCGAGGTCGGGAAGTACCTTCGGATACGTTTCAGCGATGCGAATCTGGTGACGCGGTCGGACGTCTCTCTGGACCACTAGAACCATGGCGGTGCGGACTTCTTCAACGGCGGCGATGACTTCCACAAGGTTCTGCTACTCCGGCGATCTTCGGGCGAAACCAAAGTGTGCACGGGCTTCTTCTCGGCGAGGCGGATCTAAAGGTCCTGGTTGCGAACCTTGAGCTCCACGGATGACGACAGAATTGAAGGAAAACGTCGACGGTGGCGCTCGGTGCTTAGCCTGAAATCCCGACGAATGGCGGCGGTTTTCGGGCTACGCGGTTAGGGCTTTTTCTCATGACCACCTGGCGAACGCGGCGCGCTCCTTATAAAGCCCTAGAGTCCATGAACCGCACGGATTGACCTTCGAGTTCTTGACGGGAGCGGCGACGGCGCTGGAGTCCGGCTCGGACACGATTCGGAGAAGACGACGCGGAGCCGTCCGATGCTTAGATCAACGGTCACGAAGCAATCCTCGCACGACACGATCTGGACCGCAACTCGGAATCCAACGGAACATATACAACACGATCACCACCGCTAAAACGAGATCCAACGGTCTACGCTTACTCTTCTAGAGCTTGGGCCAACAGACCTGCAATGCGAAGCTTTGGGCCGCACGGAAACGGGCCCAAAGCGCACAGTACCTGGGCTCGGCCCAATACCGATTAACGAATTTTCGGTTTTTAACAATTAAAATAATTGCAGAAATTCCTTTAATTATTTTTAGGCAGATAAATTATCAGGAAAAATCCAAGAAAATTCTCAAAAATACTTTGAGACATTCTGGACTCAAATAAAATATTTTTGGTAGAACTTTATAACTTTGCATAAATTTAAATAGATTTGAACAAAAGGCAATTAAACTTGATTTAAAATTATCTCAAATAAATCCAGAAAAATCCAAATAAATTCCAGAGAATCATAAATGCACAAATAAGCAATAAAAAATATTTAAGCAAATTTTTGGGATGTTACAAGGAAGGACACAGAAGGTGGTAAGGCTGGTGGTGCGAAAGAGGGCACAGAAAGAGAGCCTCTAGGTGGAGGTGCTGACGAGCTCCCAGCCTCCTCTAGGTGGTAGGGCCACTCGCCCAAACCTACCTGGACTAGCTGGGGGTGAAAGGCGTGAAAGAGCAATAGAGCAGCGTCTCTGGCTGCCCCCTGTAGTGCGGAGAAGAAGTCGAAGCGTGCCACACTATAAGTGGGCACCACTCCCAGACTCACAGAGTCCGGAAGGTGAGCAGTGACAACATAACCGGCCCCTAGGGGGTCCTCGACTAAGGTGTAAAAAGGTGTGGAAAGAGTGCCTAAGGCAGCAAGCAAGGTCAAAAGGAACAAAGCAAAGCCCCCAAACTCCGAACCAGACCCGGGAATCCTGCGCTCCATCCTACATATTTTAAACAAGAATTTTAGTTAGCACATAATTTAAAGTGGGAGGTATTATAATCTACATAAAGAACTTTTATGCTTATATTTAAGTCAATTAGTATTAAGTGACACTTTTAATTCAATTGTTTTGACATGATTTTTTTATTAAGATGATTTAAGGTTGCTTATAGTGTCCATTAGAGTGGATGAATAATATTGCAACTGAGAAGAGTTCCAAGATGAGTAAATAAGAAGAGAGAATATTTTTAGATGAGAGAAGATATTTTTGTGCTTCAAAAGATAAGGAGAGAAAGTCTAGCCTTATTAAGGCAGTCTACAGTCTCTACCTAAAGTACATGTTTGTTTCATTAGCCTTGCTTTGATACCAACTTTATTCTGTGACGCCCCCACTTTGCCTGACCAGGCCAGGACCAGTGGTAGCACCACAGAGCAGAGTGCGCCAGGATCAGGCTAAGGAAAACAACACATGCACGGATAGAAATTTCCACCGAATAGTACTCGGGGATTATTCTTAAAGTACATATAGTACTGTCTTATGTCTGGCTACGGTGATTTCTACACCGCCCGCCTAATATTACAATATTATTCTAGATGCCTCCCTCCTGAGGGTAGATTTATTCCGCCAGGTCTTGGTCGTCAGCCCCCTCATATTCATATCCCTCCACAGCAACATCGGTATCATCATAAACATTCACATCATCATGAAATTCACCTTCTATCTCATCTGGTTGGGTGCACTCGACAGGTTCTGAAAAACAACAGAGACAACAAGGCTGAGTACACCAGTACTCAGCAAGCCACGAAACCTTTATGCATGGGTATAAAAATATACTTTTCGGCCACCGAGCCGCTACTCCAAAGTAGTACTTTATCCAAAGTACCCTTTTACCCATTTGTTAGAAATCGTCAAGTTTTAACTTTTAAATTCTAATGGCAGCAAAACAACGTGGGGTCTTACATCCTGTGTTAGAGGAAAACCCACACAACGCACTTCCAAACCCGGAAGCTAGGAGTGATATCACATTTGACTCTGATCAGAGGTGTACTGCTTTGCCCATAGCATCACTTTGGCTTATTGTCACAGCGTGCTTCCTTAGGCACACTAATAAACCAAGGAAACAGAACGTTTGGCCAACCGTACTCTGACCTCTGCCATACCGCCTCGCCTCACCAAAGGCACGCGGATCGAGAATCCTCCCCCGATGTTTCGCCCTAGGGTGACTGCCCTCACTTGACACAGTCACCTTTCTCACCTTGGCAGAGTGAGCTACTTGTCGGTTACTTTGTTCAGCCCGCCCCATACCGGGTCTATGGTCAGCACGGCTTGCGCCGATTTTGAGGTAAGTGCCAGTTTGGTTTGTCCTTAAATGATACCCTATGTGGAGGAGCCCTGACTTTCATAGCAACCCAACCGGGGTTGCTCATACCCTGAACTCCTCCACCCGCCATTTACTCCATAACCTCACCAAGGTTATGGTTCTAACACTGGATCTCGCCGATCCAGTTAGTGTGATTTAATTTCTTTTAGAAATTAACTTTGGAAATGAATGCAAGAGTTTTAAACAACCCAAGCCACAAAATCAGTTCACAAGACATGGTCGAAGGGCGACTTGCCTGGATGTATGACCACAGAGCTGTCCACCGCAGGAAGTGGCTTTAGCTGCCTTTTGTTGTTATCGGAAAGATTTTCTAAAAAGAGAACCAAAGATTTTAATATTCAGAATTCTCAATTTGGGTTTAATTTATATCTTTATCTAAGGGGCGATTTGTAAAACAATTTTACTAATGTCTATAATTGAAATTTGTAATATTTTTTTTATACTCATTTATATACGTTTGATTTGAAGCTAGGTCATCAATTAATTTCGAAAAATAAAAAGAGAAAAACAAGAAATAAATCTTGGATTAGTTTTCTATTGTTTTTCCATGACTTATTTTCTTATTCTGACAAATTGGTTCAGATAAAACAAACATTATATTATTTTATAATTTCATTCATGTATTTATTCCATCAATTTATTTATTTATATATCTTAAGTGTATTTTTTTCCGGCCGGCCCCCTCAACCTAACCCTAACCCTATCCCCTCTCTCTCTCTCTCTCTCTTCTCATTTTCCCCACCCGGCCGCCGCATCTGCTCCCCCCCTCTTCTCTCGCCTCTCCTCTCCCTTTCTTCTCCCGAGCGCCTGCTGCTCTCCCTCACCTCCCCCTCTCGCCGCCACCTCCCGCCTCCCCCGAGCGCCGCCACCCGAGCCCCTCCACTGCCCTCTCAACCCCGCGCGTCGCCGCCTTCCTCAGCACCAGCAAGAGCTACCCCCATCCATGGTTTCCCCCCTGCGCCGCGTCGGACTTCGGCCTCTACCCTGCGCGCCGCCGCCTTCCTGTGCCACATCTCCACCGCCTCCAATCCGTGGTCACCCAGTTCCCCTCCCCTCTCTCCGCCTTGCCCTCGGCCCCGAGCACCGCCCCCCCTTTTTTTATTCCTTACTCCATTCTACCCCTTCTTTTCACCATTTCCTCTACTTGCCCTAGGTCGCCGCCGAGCTCGGCCGGCCCACGCGAGGAGAAGGTCCATGGCCAAAGGCCCGCACCTGCGGTGGCGCTACAGCCGGCCACGTCGGCCACCACTGCTCCCTCGGCTAGGAATTCGGCGCCCCCAAGCTAAGTCCTAAACCCAGCCCCTTGACAGAACCATTTTAGTTTACTTCTTTTGGTGATATGAATGGTATGTGTATTATGGTACTTGGAACATTTGTGAATACCGGTTTATCTATGATTTAGCCTTTTCACATGATTGCCTATCAAGCAAATTTTTGTTTCCAGCTGGTTGTTTTATACTTCGTGCTCATGGTGTTGGTATGAGAAGTACGTGCGAAATTGTATCTGAGATTATGTTTGTGTTGAGTTGTGATGTACTGAGATCATAAGGGCATGCTAGATTATTTATAACAAATGGTTATCTTAGCTTGATTGTTAGATTCAAGGCTTCAGTGCATATGATGTTGTTGTGCAAACAGAAATGTATATGTATACTTGTAGATGTATTCATTAAAGTTTCTAAGCAGATTAATTTCTAGTGATGAAAACTGAAGTTTGTGATACTGCGAATACTTCATCTAACTTGACTTGATATTATGGTGAATACATTCCTATCTAGTCTAAATATTTGAGCTTGCTTGGCTTATGCATTTTGGGTAATTTAAGAGTACAGGTCAGAGCAGCCCTTAATCTTGTTAGATCTTTTAAATTATGGAAGCTTGGGCATCTCATAGGTAGAGTTGTTGTTCATCTGCTTGGTTAGATCACATGCAAGATTAATGTATGCTAACTCATTATACATTTATCTTGGTGATCCAAACTGAGTACTTTCGGATTGATGGCTAAACATACATATATATACTTTGCACTGAAAAGACTATTTTGCTATTGCATTCAATGGTCCAGTCAAGGTTTCAGTATAGTTGGGAGAAGTATATTTGATACCAACTGCATTTACTAAGCATGGTGAAAAGAAAGACAAGGGCTGAAACTTGGAACCTGATCTGCAGGGAAAAGAAGATGAGGTGTCGATGGAGAAGAGGATGGGAAGTAGCTACCGATAGCTTTCCCCTTTCTCCTGGGTCGCCTTTACTGCTACCAGCAGAGGAGGACAAGGAGTACTACTGCTCTAGGTGAGTCAATAAAGTCTCGCCCTTACCATCCTGTCTTATATATATACTGCAGTTCTTACCAGAAGTGGAAAACTGAAGATTGATTTTTTTTTTTGGGAAAATCTGTGGGCTAGAGCAAGGTGGACTGCATGCAGCCAAAGTTCTGCCATTTGGCAGCCAGCATGGGTAAAAGAGAGTGCTTGCGCCAGTTGCAGGAATGGGCAAAGTGTGGGCAAGGTGAAAGGAGGCAGATAGCCAGCTGGAAGGGTCTGGGTGGCAGTAGCTAAGGTTTAAAATTTTTTGTTGTAAGTAGCAGTTAGATGAATGTCGGTTTTAACAGTGTACGTCGAGTTTCCATTTGGTGGTATTATGACTGGATGCTTGATCAAATGTAATTAGCAATTGGTGCTGTAAAACCAATGTCAAGGAAATGAAATCTGAACTTGTTTTAGTTCTTTGATGTTCGGAAGGGACAATAAAGGGGTTATATTTTTGGGTATTTGCTGACCTGACACATATGAGATGATGATATGAGTTGATGTTGTATTATTGAGTAAGTGGTTAAAGATGTGAACATAAAAGGTATATATATAGATATATATTTTTTAAGCTTCCTCAATTGCTTAATGCTGATGCAGGGTTCAAGTTTTGACATTGGATGATTTAAAAAGTATGAGGTTATATTTTGATTGATAAATCAATTTCCTAAAAAAAAATTTGTCTAAAAAGAAGTGATTTGCATTTGGTTAGACTCAAAGAGCATGAGCTAAGCTGCAACATTGAAATAGTATGAAGACTTTTGAATGGAGTCATAATGAGTGCTGCTGATCAACCTTTATTCCAAGACACCGAATTGATGAGCAAACACATATTAGAGGAACATGGTTCTAGGAGAGAGGGTTTTGGGCAGGATTTCACATACCCGTAGGCGAAAGATGACTATGAGCTCCTCGGGGGAGTACAAAGAAGGAGCTCGACCTCGGGGCCGTTCGGAAGTGGCGGTCGAGGGAGAGCTCGGGGGGGGGGGGTGGTGGTGTAGCGTGTGAGTGTGTTTTAGCTGTTGTTGTGGTCTTCTTGCTTTCTTGCTTCGTCTCTGTGTTGTTGTCTCCTCATGCCCCTGTGCGATCGGGGTGATCCAGTGCTTTATAGGCTATTGGCGGTATGATCACGAGTGCTGACATCGGGCGGTTGTCTGTGAGTTTGACGGGAGCAGTTGACCCTAGTTCCCACGCAGGGGCGTTGACAGGAGTAGCTGGGCCTTAGTTCCCACGCAGGGGATCTGACAGGTGTTGGTGGCTCCAGTTCCCACGCAGGGGATCTGACAGGTAACAAAAGAAAGGGGAACACTATGCTGGAGGTTGGGCCGAAGGCGTCGAGATCGAGGAGGCCACGGTAGCCTAGCGTGAGCTCGGGAAGGCCCTCGCCCGAGCTCGAGAATCGTCCTCTGAGCTCGGGGAGACCTCCGAGCTCGGGGAAAACATCCCAAAGCCTCGGGGGGGGGACACGTGTCAGGGTGACCGATCCCCGACATTTTCCTTCTTCAGCAACTGGGTAAGCGGTCTTGCAATCTTCGAACTTCTATGAATCTTCAGTAGTATCCCGCTAAACCAAGAAAACTTCTAATATCAGGCACTGACTTAAGTTGCCTCCAATCAAGTACACCTTTCACTTTTTCAGGGTCTACTGAGACACCTCCAGCAGAGATTATATGTCCCAAGAAGGCAACTTTCTTCAACCAAAACTCACACTTACTGAACTTAGCATACAACTGATGATTTCTGAGCTTTTCTAACACCATCCTCAAATGACCTTCATGTTCCGCTTCATCTTTGGAATAGATAAGAATGTCATCTATGAATACTACCACAAACTTGTCCAAATATTCCATAAACACTTTATTCATCAAGTTCATGAAATAGGCTGGCGCATTGGTCAAACCAAATGACATAACTGTAAACTCATATAATCCATATTGGGTACCAAAAGCTGTCTTCGGTATGTCTTGTGACCTTATTTTCCACTGATGGTATCCAGATCGAAGATCAATCTTGGGAAAAATACATGCTCCTTTCAACTGATCAAAGAAGTCATCAATCCTGGGCAATGGATACTTGTTTTTAATTGTGACTTCATTCAGGGCTCTAACTGAGAAAACGTCTTCTACCGCGCGCACAGAAACGCATTCAAACGTGCTGACCCACTGACAGGCGGGGTCCACCGGTCAGCGACTCAGAACAGGGCTCACGGTTTCTTGCTCGCCGCCGGCGAAGCAGCTCCGCCGCGACGGAATGGGTAGCGGTTCTAGCTTCAGCGTGCTAGGGCACACCTTGGGGTGGCACTACTTCGGCTAGCGGCGGTCGGAAAAGGGGTCGCCCCCGTGAGGCTGCGGCGGCGCCATGGCCGAACCGGCGAGAACTCTACTGGAGTCTAAGATTCCGGCGAACTAGGGCTTGGCTAGCTACAGTGGGGCAAGGGGATTCGAACTCACCAGTCGGCTGGGTCAAGGATGGCCTGGAACGAGCTGCCACCGTGCGCCGGTCGGGAGGAAGAAAGGCGGCGGTGCGGCGTCGCTGCAGGCACAAATGGAACAAATCGGCGGTTGATCAGTGATCCATGGATGCTAAGGAGACTCAGGGCGGAGCTGATTTGAAGGATTGAGGAGATGCCGACCCGAATCGCCGAGTTCCCCTCTTTTTGGTTCTTGCGGAAGAACTGGGGAGAAGAACTCGCGCGAGGCTCTTGGCTCAGTGAAACGCAAATTCGAGGTGTAGGAGAGCAATGTGACGCGAATGGATGGCTTAAGGCATGGCTACGTTGGCGTTTTGGTTCGAGCTCGGTCGATCTCTCCTGTGCCGAGCGGCGTCGACGGCACAACCTCGTCTCTCAAGTGGTTCGACCAGGGTCAAGCAAGCACAGGCGATGGAGGCTCTACGCGACGTGGAGGGCGGCGATCACGACCGAACGGGAGCAGTTGAGGCCGGACGGCGAAGGACAGAAACGACGTCGCCTCGCCTCGGCCGGAAGAAGAAAGGGGAGGAGAATATCGCGTTTTCAGGCTGACAGGTGGGACCGGGACCCACTGGCAGTGACCGGTGGTTTCGTCTCAGCCTCGCCAGTGCGTCAATGTTCAGCAGGCACGGGCCCACTTGTCAGTGAGAGGGCACGTTTAATGCGATGAGACAGGGCTAGAATTCTCCAGATTTTACATTAGTTTAAGCTCTATCCTTAGTCAAATTTTTACCACAATTTTTTACCGAAGCTTACCAGGAGTCATACACCTTCTGTAAAATTTTGAGATAGAAACACTCTATAGATAATTTCTAAAATTCTGACACTGTGCCCTACCCTAAAGCTTAATTTCGGATTTTGATTTAATTAAAGGTTCATATTTCAAGATTTATTTTTGAAACTTTTTGGAGAGGTTTAGTTTCCCCCACAGATATTACCATAAACTTTCCAGGTTGATAAATCTTGTAATTATTTTACTAAAATTCCGACATTCAATTCTTCCATTTTCTGAAGCTACTGTAATTGAATTTTTAAAAGGCTTAAAACAACTTATTAAATTACAAATATTTTACCAGTGGTGTGTTACATAGCCAGGAAAATATATAAATTTTCTTAGAATTACCTTGATGTCGACTATTTTTCATTTATATTTTTAGTTTACTGTTTTTAGTCAAAGTTGGTCATATTATTTATTTATTCCAAATCTTTATGCATGAAAAATTTATTTGCTGGTCCCACTGAAATACCAGTGCAGCTTGGGTTACTAGAAATTTTTATTACTTTTAACCACTTCCCTTTTTATCTTTTTTCCTCTTCCCATTTCTCAACCCCTTTAATCAAGTTTTCACACAATTCAAAACTCCAAGAAGACCAACAAAAATGAAATACATTGGAAAAACTCATAAGCATTTATTTTTCCAATTTCATCCGTACATTTTCACTGTTTAAACGTTTTAGGATGTTACAATGACTCACACCTACTGGCGACTCAAAAACAAAAGACGTGACTCAAAAGACTTGACTCAACATTTGAGTCAATTCCGAAGAACTCTCAGTCACTGAGCCACCCGGGGTGCGGTCCTCCTGGTGGATTCTGCGGCGAGTGCGGCGGCATAGGGGCAAACTGGTCTTGATGACCTACTGTAGTTGGTACGAACGACCCCATTGACTCGGCTGGTCCCAAGGCTGCCTGCTCTTGCTCCCCCGGATCTGGGTCATGCAGCTCCAAAACTGGCTCAGGCTCAGGTCCATACAAAGCCATTTCCAGCTCATGAATCCTCTGCATAGCGTGAGCTAAGTTCTCCCGCAGTTGAGTTCTAGCCTCTGTGACCTCGTCGCGGGCCCTCTGCAGCTCCTGGACTGTCTCATCCATGACCTCCTCCTGTGCGATGACATACCTCGCCAAGTGAGTGATCGTGGCGTCCTCCTCCAAAAACTCCATCCTGTCGTGGCGATTATCTCGGCGCGGGTGGTGACGAAAAACAGTGCCATCCAACTCTGCAGAGTACGTGCGGACGATCTGCCGCATCGCAAGACGTGCCGTCTCCTGGATCCCGGCCTCGAATGAAGTTCTCCTGACGGTGATGTAGATAGGACGGCTCGCCCTCGTCCTCTCTCGAGCATAAACAGTGATCTTGTCATCCCAGGCGATATCAAGTCCTGCCCGCACTACAGTGGTCCCCTGATAAAGCGGCTTGTCGAAGCCTCTAAGAAGTTGCATCATACGCCATAGCTCAGCGGCGAATCCTCCAGTGCGCTCTCCATAGGTGTGGATCCTCCTCATCTGCCAAACAGACCTCGTTTAAAAACCCAACATAACAACAGAAAATGCAGCATAGGTATGATCAAGAGAGAAAAGATAAGTCGAGATTTCATTGATATTCTTGCTCAAATTGATTAAATCATAGAAAATAGTTATATCCACCTGGGCACAACTATCCTAGTTAGGGTCAAGACCTTCAGTCAGCCTGCTTGGATACCACCTTTGTCGGGACCCAAATCTGAGAATCCGGACCCTCTGTGTATTCTGTGCCAATCCAGGATCACGCGAGCACACACAGCCTTTACAGGGTTGCACGTTGCACACATTACAAATTGTACGACCTTATAAATAGTGCAAGCATTTTTATAAACTGAATTGTACGACCTTATGGTCTCCTTACATAAATCAGCCACGCGGGGCTTACATTATCAGAGTAAAAAGGAAACTGTGGAAAAACAGTAAAACTTTGTGGAAGCCTCATCTTGCCACAGGCAACCGACTAGGCTTGCTCCCTAATTGTCCGGGTCTTCAATGTACTCCTCCTCCCAGGCTGGCGTAGACTCCTCCACTGATGTTGGGATGGATAGGCAAGGAGGGGTGAGTACTCAAGGCACTCAGCAAGTAATGCACAGAATGCGGTGCTATTACTACATGCAAGGCTTATTCCAAAGAATTGGCTTACTTGGTTCTTTTGCATCAAAGAGCATTTTTAAACTAGCATCTTATTTAGATTAAAAGTAGTGAAACAATTATATATAATGCTAAGTTCTTCAAACAGTTTTGCTCCATAAACTTGGCACACAGCCTTAACTAATTCATTTTCAACACAGGAACACAGCCACCCATTCCACATTTTACTTTAGAAAGTCTAACCCTTGGCTGTAATCCCCGAGCAATGCTCGATATCGCGAGCACGGCTATTCGAATAGATTTGACACTCTGCAGAGGTTGTACACTTTATGCACAAGATACAACCGCTCAACACACAGGTGATTGCCCATAACAAAGCCTTTCTGGAACCTCTACCTTAACCAATGAACCTCTCCGGTATTGCCTTCACTATCACTCCCCTCACACAGAGCCGAAGTATAGGACAGGCCAACACCGTTGGATGGGCACCAAGCCGTAGCACAGGTACTCTCCCCCACACAGATACACTCCCGTGTACTGCCACCCCGAGGTTTCAGAGGAAAGATATCAGAACCCTAATCAACTAGGTCTGTCCCATATCAGACATGTGGTTGTACGGGTGACTCAGATCAAAGGCTTGCAAGGTGAAGTCCTTAACTGACCAAGGCAAGACTTCTAACACTCAACAGTGACACACAGCCCAATGTGGCACACAGACTCACATCACTCATGAGCCCATTGCCACATAGGCCCACCTGGCACGAAGCCTCTTGCCACTTGCCCTAGTCTAAATCATTTCCCACCCAGTTGATTATTGTGCAACACATGCCAGCAATAACTCAACATCGGTACAGAACCACACAGGTCTCTGTGCCTCAATCTCATCATGTGGCATCATCACACCACTTTCAAAATAAATTCAATATTTCATTAGTCAACATTGATACATTTTCCGAAATATCATTCATGACTCTGAAGGACCATGTGGAGGTCCATCCATATTTGTGATGAGTATTTGACTTTATTTGAGCAAGGTGTGCTCAAGTTTGAGTTTGATTTGGATTGATTTTCAAAACGAAGCAATTTGAGTTGTCGCTGCCAGGAGTGGTAGTACCGGCCGTATGGGCGCGGTAGTGATGAGTTGGATGGGTTTATTGCATATTTTTGTGGGCATTTCTATGTGAAAGGTTTTTCCTTATCTTTGATGGTTGCAGGACGATGGTGCTAGGCCATGGTGAGGCGAAGGATGACCGGGACTATGCGAGGAGCGTCAGAGGTCCAGACGGTTGGGAGATCGCCGGAAGATGATCGGAGATGGAGTCCGGGCAAGTCAAGAAGACAAGGAAAGGAGATGATGCTAGCTAGATGCTGCGTGGATCAATGAGGGCCGTCGGATTGAGGTCTAGTTGATAGGTTAGCGGGTCTAGGTAGTATGCTTTGAAAACCGTGCAAGAAAACCCGGTATGTGTGTGGGTTTTGGGTTAGCCCTTGCATGGCTGTGTCTGTGGGTTAATCCTAGCCCTTAGATGAGTGCTCTAGTGTTGAGGGACTCATCCAAGGGTGGTAGGTGGCCCAAGAGTAGTATAAATAGGGGTGGAGGGGTAGCCTCCTTCCCTTGAAGGTTTTGAGGTTTTTGATGCTCCCTTGAGCTTTGCCCATATGAATGTGAGGCTTTGTAACCTTTCCTTCCAGAAATGAAATGTTTCCTCAAATCTTTTCTTTGTGCATTTACATTACGCATTTAAATTACGCAATTTACATTGTGCACTTAAATTCCGCAATTAAATTCAGCACTTACATTCTTGCAATTTACATTTATGAAATTTGGATTTGCCTCCCCTCCTTCTAAATGTTGTTCTTCTAGGATGTCTTGAGGGTGTTCATTTGGTTTTACATCTTTCTTACACCCTTGGATAGACTAGAGATCAAGTTTTTTATCAAATTGCAAATCTTTCCACAACTTGTTTTTCGCGCAGCAGTCAGTCTTTGATTTGTATAAAAATATATAAAAATCATTTTTAAGTTATTCTTTTTGGAGAATGTGCAGAACTCATATATACATCTTTATAAAATTTCTTGAGTCCACTGGTTGCACCGTTTGAGAGCTATGAAGTGAAAACCGAGCCTCAAACTTTCTGGTCGAAGTTTCTGACTGTCTGTATTTCTTGATTTTTCATTCTTATTCTACAAAACTTTCTAAGGTGATTTTTGGTGGAGTGTTTCACGACTCAACTTCTCATAGGGACAAAAATTCCCAAAAATTTTAGAGCAACAGAAACTCACCAACCACCTGTTCCAACTGAGGACAATTTCTGAAAATCTGCTTTAACTTTTCTGAAAAGAGACTTTGGTGTTTTAGCTTTATCTCTTTTAGAAAAGAAGTCTTTTGAATTGATTCATCTTTTGTTTCGACACTTGACAACCAGGAATGTGATTAAAAAACCCCTCACATGATTCATGGTTCTTATCCATGCAAGCTAGGGGTACACATAGTTGTCTAATTGTTCTGGATTTTTGGAGGGTGTGCGAATCTGAGAAGCACCAGTTTGAACGAAAATCTTTGGGTGCTTTAGATTTTTATTGCAAGAGTGTTTGGAGTACTTTGAGTGGGAGAAATTTTATTTGGGATCATTCACCCCCCTCTGATCGCCATTTCGATCTTTCTATTGGTATCAGAGCCGGTTTTGCTCTTCCATAGATCTCGACCGGTCTCAAGAGCCATGGCGATGGACAAGTATTCCAACAAGCCTCCCATTTTTGCTGGAGTTGATTTTCCGTTTTGGAAATTGCGGATGGAGTCATATATCACTGCCAAGGCTTCCTGATATGGCAGAAGGTGAAACTCCCGTATAAGGTTCCTGCTGATGAAAACGTCACGGCCGGAAATATGGCTGACGTTGAGGTGAACGCTAAGGCAAGGAACATCCTCATATAGGGTCTTAGCCGCAGTGAGTATGATAGGATTTCTCACCTCCGTTCCGCTCACGATATTTGGGTGACCCTCGATGCTTACCATGAGGGCACTACTCAAATCAAGACCGTGAGGCAGGACCAGTTCAAGCGTGAGTTCAACAAGTTTGAACAACACGCTGGTGAGAGTCTTGATGAGTGCTTCGGTCGTTTTACCAAGATCTTGAGCAATCTTCGAGCAGTTGGTTGTATATACCCTGACTCGGATAATGCTCGATATTTCTTGACCGCACTCGATTTGCGCGTTTGGGAGATGAAGGTGACCACCATCAAGGACACCACCGACCTGTCGACCTTGACTCTTGATGGGCTTTATTCCCGCCTCAAGACTCATGAGATCGACATCGTCTCGCGGAAGACGAAGTCTCAGTCGATGGCTTTGGTCACCGATCCCATTGGATACTCTCTTTCTGATTCTTTTGCTGGTTTCTCTCTCTCCGCCCTTTGCGAGCTAAGCGATAACCAACTGGAAAAATTTCCAAAAAATGAGCTTGCTCTTCTTGCTCGCAAATTTTCATATGCATACAAGAGAGTGAGAGAGAGGAAGAGAGGTGGGATGATCACCTATTTCGAGTGTGGTGGCCCCAACCACATTCGAGCAAACTGTCCCAAGCTGGAGAAGGGCAAAAATGAACAAGGCGGTTTGGGCAAGAACGATTACATCGACAAGAACCGCAACAAGAAGGCCCCAGCTCATGAGCCGGCGAAGAAGAAGTACTACAACTTTGCCAAGAACAAGAAGCTCTTTCACCGGGTCCTCGCCGCACTGGACGACATCGAGCTCTCTAACACGGAGAACTGGAGTGATGCAAGCGAGGACGATCCGCAAGAGAAGGTGAAGGGCAACGACGACTTCTCCGGCATGTGCTTCATGGCAGGCGCCATTGATGTAAGCGACTCAGAGCTATACAGCGACATGGATGAGGTACCCACCTACGACGAGTTAAATGATGCCTTCTGTAAATTAGGCAAGTTTCATGCTAAGGCTAGGTCGAGGTGTTCTGAGTTAGAGAAGGAGGTAGATAGCTTGCCTCGTGAGTTAGCTTCACTTAAATCATGTTCCTCCCGAGACTCTGATAGCTGTACACTCTGTGATGCTTTGCTTGTGGAGCTGGAGAACCTAAGGACTTTGCATGATAGTGTGCTTGTTGATCTTGAGAATCTAAGGTCGAAGAATGCTAGTTCTGTTACTATTGATATTCCTGCTGATGCTAGCTTTTCTCATGCTCACACAAATGCTTCTTGTAATAATTGCCCTAAATTGCTTACTGAAATCAATGCCATGAGCGAACACCTTAGGAAGCTTTCTGCTAGAAACAATGAACTTGAATCACATGCTTCTAAGAACCTAATCAGCTCATGTGAGGGCTGTAAGCAATTGAAACTTGACAATGAAACCCTGAATGTCAAGGGTGCTAAACTTGCTAAGGACTTACTAGATAAGTCACAAAAATATTGCTTGCGATGTACTGAGATTGTGGGGGACTTGGATAAAATCCATGTCGAGCTTAGGAAGAAATTAGAAGACCAAGCCCATAGAATTAGAAATGCGTCTTGCGTTTCTTGTGAGGCCCTCAAGATTGAGGCAGCCGTGCTGAGGGAGAAAAATGCACGTGCTGAGAGAGCTCATCTTTCTGGTTCTTCTTCTTCTTCTTCCCCTGTTTTTCTTGTGCTTCTTTCTTTCGAGATTGCCAATATCTTATGAGCACTCTCGAGAAGTTTGTTGGAGGCAAGAAGAAGCTCAATCTTATTCTAGACCAATCCAAGATTAGTAGATTCAATCAAGGTCTAGGATTTGATCCCTTGGAGCACGCTCGGGCGCATCCTCCCACCATTGTGCGCAGCTCAAGAGTGGTGAGATTGCGGTAGCTCCCGAGTGAGTACCACCGTGTTTAGGTCTCTGGGTTGTCCATAGGACTTGACCCGAAGGGTGTTACTCCTATTGCGCCTCTAGCAAGCGAAGTACATATGCACCTTACGTAAGAAGGATGATCACCTAGTAGATTTACGCCAGCGCCAAGATCACTCGGCGTGGCGTGTTCTTTGCTCTTAGAGGTATTGAGGTCATCCCGGACTTTGAGTGCTCCTAAGATACACACCGCTTCTAGGCAAAGTTAGAAAGTCGCTTTGTTTTGGGCGGCGTCCGGGACTTGGTTTTCATGCTAGTTCTTGAGTTTTAGTCTGGAGCTGTTCATAGTCGATCTTCCGCCGTCCTCTTGATATTCCTCGTTTTCCCATCGAGGTAGATATCGTGGCGTGAGGTGTTCTTCGGTAGGAGATCCAGCAGCCTTCTTTGGGATGGTCGGCTTTTGCACCACGGCGTGCCAACCCGATTCGGCTCCTAGATCTTCTACTAGAGTTTCTCTTGATCTTGTTAGGGTTGGCGTCGGAGAGACACTCGAGTCGATCTTCTTACGTGGTGGTACTACGAGGTGTCGTATGGTTCAGTATTGGGTTCCTAAGTCTTCACTCTATCCCAGTACTGAGTCATCTTTATCTCTTGTGTCTTGATCAGGTTCATCGGATGGGGAAGGGCGATGTTTGGATTGTTGACTCCGGTTGTTCTTGTCATATGACCGGAGATTCTCGTTGGTTCTCTTCCCTAGTTCGATCCCCCGGTGATGAGTTAATCACTTTTGGGGATGCATCTTCAGGTAGATTCATTGCTAAAGGTACCATCTGCATTAACCAAAATTTCATTCTTAAGGATATTGCCTTAGTAAGTAAGCTGCAATACAATCTGCTCTCTGTTTCTCAGCTTATCGATGACTCTTTCAAGGTAAGCTTCAAGAGTAATGCCTGTAGAATCCTTAATTCATCAAGAGGGTTAGCTTGCGGGATTTCTACATTTGGGAGAGTCTTTCGTGCTGATTTTTCTGCTTCTTCTAGAGACTCTCTTCGATGTTTGATTGCTTCTGAGTCCCGTGATCTCTCCTTCTGGCGTAGGAGACTTGGTCACATTGGTTTTGATCATTTGACCCGAGTTAGCAGCCACGATCTCATTCGGGGTTTGCCCAAACTCAAGATGGTCAAAGACTTAGTTTGCTCTCCCTGCCGACATGGCAAGATGGTTGCTAGTTCTCATCCCCCAGTCACTGTTTTGATGACTGATGCATCAGGACAGCTTTTACATATGTACATTGTTGGTCCAGCTAGAGTGCAGTCAGTGGGTGGGAAGTGGTATGTTCTTGTCATTGTTGATGATTTTTCGAGGTATTCTTGGGTGTTTTTCATGTCCTCGAGCCAGATGAGGATGGTGAGCATGCTGATCAACAGCAGTTTCGGAGCATGATCGGCTCCCTCTTGTACCTCACTGCTTCGAGGCCGGACATACATTTCGCTGTGTGTCTGTGCGCTCGATTTCAAGCTTCTCCTCGCGCTTCTCACCGCCAGGCGGTCAAGCGCATCTTCAGGTACCTTCGTGCTACCACTGATTATGGTATTTGGTACTCTTCTTCTTCTTGTCTATCTTTTAGAGCCTTTTCCGATGTCGACTTTGCTGGCTGTAGGATAGATAGGAAGAGCACTTCTGGCACTTGCCAATTCATTGGCACTTCTCTTGTTTCTTGGTCATCTAGGAAGCGATGCAGGGTTACCTGATCCACCGTGAGACCGAGTATGTTCTTTGCGACCGATTCTTTGTAGCAGTGCTCTGGATGAGATCGACCTTACGAGACTATGGGTTAGAGATAGAGAGTGTGCCACTTTTACGTGACAACACTTCAGCTATTTGCATTGCTAAAAACCCGAGTGCAACATTCCGGACCAAGCACATTGATATTAGATATCACTTCCTTAGAGACCATGTGGAGAAGGGAGATATCGCGCTTCGATTCGTGAGAGTGACCTTGATTAGCGATATCTTCACCAAACCTTTGGATAACTCCAGATTTGTTGCCTTGAGGAGTGAGCTTGGAGTCGTGAGCCCTTACGGCCTTTCGTGAGGAGGAGCTGGTTTGTATATTATGTATTATATGTTTTCTTCCAGCTTTTCTTTTCTTTGTGTTTCTTCTGGGTGACTTTGGGCTTGTTTTCTTGAGTTGAGTTCAGTCACTTAGACTTCTGGCATGCCTTGCATGGACCTCTTATCTTGTGCTTTAGGTTGCTATCATGCATGATTAGCTATTCTCTATTCTCTCTAGGTTGAGTTCCCTCAGTCTTATAAGTCTAGCAGGTATTGGGCCTCCTGGGTAGACAGGGTCTGTGTGCACTCCTTAGTTGAGATCTAGAGTCAGCTTCCCTATGTCAATCTCTGGGGAAGATAAGAGAGAGTCTGAGCCGTAGTGAGTCTCTTCTATCTTATCTATGCTCAATAGCCATCCAGTTTTGCAGTTTCTCGACTTCTTCTCCTCATTCTGTTTTTCTGGTTATTATTGAGTTCATTCGGGTTTTCTTTGCACCTAATTCTGCTAATAACTCAATTTAACCAGTTTTATGCTTTAATATGACTAATATGTTGAGGGGGAGTTTGGGAATCTGTTCGTGCATTGCATATAGACTTCATTTCCTGTTTAATAAGCTTTGTCTATTATGCAATTGATTTCTTCTTCATGCCATACACCATGCTACATCATATGGAGGAAATCACTAGCTTAGATATGTCCAAGTTCATTTAACTTGATAAGCTTAAAAATGAAATAAGCCTTAAATGAAAAACTTGATGAAACTTGTTGCTTTTACCTGCTAGGTTTCTTCTCTAGAGGTTTATGCCATAATTTGAGAAATTTTGGAGTTCTCTAGAGTCCCTATAGCAACTTGGGTGAAACTAGTTTGATCCATGCTAGAGTCCTTCAATTGCTCATAAATCATTGTGCTAAAAATGAAAATTAAACAAGATTGACTCTTCTTGTGCACATACGACTCAACACCTTGTATTCACAAGACCGCTTCCAATTGCACATGGGATGAACTTGGAATACATCATGTTTGACCTAGACCATCCTCTTAAGTGTTCATCTTGAGATGGTCGCATACGGCTTGAGTCAATTGGTTGTCAAAAGAAAATGCAAATAAATTAAAAACAAAGACATATGTGGGTAAAGAATGCAAATAATTCAAACATTTGCACCCCGCTATGTCTTGTATGATGATAAATCAAAATTTGCATTAAGTGATAAATGAGCCCGAATGACCTTGTATGCTCTTCTAGATTCCCCAAAGTGTTGAGTAGGTTGAACTCTAGGTTTTCCTTTTGATCCTTAGAGTGGCTATTCTTCTATTTTTGAAACTAAAGCTAAGTGTTGCACTTGTCAAATCTTGCTAAAAATGAAATATTCAAAACTAAGCTTGTATTTGCACTTGGACATGTCTTAGTTTAGTCATCTTCTGAAATTGACAAGCTTGGTGTAATATCCTTCCATTCTGATCAATTGGATAATCTTCAAAGCTTCCTTAGGTTGCATTTCTGTCATACATAAAAAGAGGGAGAAAATTCCATTTTGATGCCTATATTGCCAAAAGGGGGAGAAAATGTAGAAAATGCATCATTAAAAAAAGAGAGATAAAAATGTGAAAGCTTGTTGGTTCTTATGATCTTTGTGACAATTGCAAATTTTTATGATCATAAGCATATTCGAGTGTTCCTTGTGAGTTTTATTGGATCTTTTAGAGTTTTTGTGGAAAACTTGCTCTTTTCATGGTCTTGCTCTAAATTCTTTCTGCCAACTTGGTCATGATTTTATATCTTTCTCTCTGGACCAAGTTTGGCTTTGCAATCAAATTGCTTTCCTCTTCTCTCATTAAAACTCAAATTTATGCCTTTTGTGTGGTTTGTTAATATACTCATCAAGGGGGAGATTGAAGGACCATGTGGAGGTCCATCCATATTTGTGATGAGTATTTGACTTTATTTGAGCAAGGTGTGCTCAAGTTTGAGTTTGATTTGGATTGATTTTCAAAACGAAGCAATTTGAGTTGTCTCTGCCAGGAGTGGCAGTACCGGCCGTATGGGCGCGGTAGTGATGAGTTGGATGGGTTTATTGCATATCTTTGTGGGCATTGCTATGTGAAAGGTTTTTCCTTGTCTTTGATGGTTGCAGGACGACGGTGCTAGGTCATGGTGAGGCGAAGGATGACCGGGACTATGCGAGGAGCGTCGGAGGTCCAGACGGTTGGGAGATCGCCGGAAGATGATCGGAGATGGAGTCCGGGCAGGTCAAGAAGACAAGGAAAGGAGATGATGCTAGCTAGATGCTGCGTGGATCAATGAGGGCCGTCGGATTGAGGTCTAGTTGATAGGTTAGCGGGTCTAGGTAGTATGCTTTGAAAACAGTTCAAGAATACCCGGTATGTGTGTGGGTTTTGGGTTAGCCCTTGCATGGCTGTGTGTGTGGCTTAATCCTAGCCCTTAGATGAGTGCTCTAGGGTCGAGGGACTCATCCAAGGGTGGTAGGTGGCCCAAGAGTAGTATAAATAGGGGTGGAGGGGTAGCCTCCTTCCCTTGAAGGTTTTGAGGTTTTTGATGCTCCCTTGAGCTTTGCCCATATGAATGTGAGGCTTTGTAACCTCTCCTTCCAGAAATGAAATGTTTCCTCAAATCTTTTCTTTGTGCATTTACATTACGCATTTAAATTACGCAATTTACATTGTGCACTTAAATTCCGCACTTAAATTCCGCAATTAAATTCAGCACTTACATTCTTGCAATTTACATTTATAAAATTTGGATTTGCCTCCCCTCCTTCTAAATGTTGTTCTTATAGGATGTCTTGAGGGTGTTCATTTGGTTTTACATCTTTCTTACACCCTTGGATAGACTAGAGATCAAGTTTTTTATCAAATTGCAAATCTTTCCAGAACTTGTTTTTCGCGCAGCAGTCAGTCTTTGATTTGTATAAACATATATAAAAATCATTTTTAAGTTATTCTTTTTGGAGAATGTGCAGAACTCATATATACATCTTTATAAAATTTCTTGAGTCCACTGGTTGCACCGTTTGAGAGCTATGAAGTGAAAACCGAGCCTCAAACTTTCTGGTCGAAGTTTCTGACTGTCTGTATTGCTTGATTTTTCATTCTTATTCTACAAAACTTTCTAAGGTGATTTTTGGTGGAGTGTTTCACGACTCAACTTCTCATAGGGACAAAAATTTCCAAAAATTTTAGATCAACAAAAACTCACCAACCACCTGTTCCAACTGAGGACAATTTCTGAAAATATGCTTTAACTTTTCTGAAAAGAGACTTTGGTGTTTTAGCTTTATCTCTTTTAGAAAAGAAGTCTTTTGAATTGATTCATCTTTTGTTTCGACACTTGACAACCAGGAATGTGATTAAAAAACCCCTCACATGATTCATGGTTCTTATCCATGCAAGCTAGGGGTACACATAGTTGTCTAATTGTTCTGGATTTTTGGAGGGTGTGCGAATCTGAGAAGCACCAGTTTGAACGAAAATCTTTGGGTGCTTTAGATTTTTATTGCAAGAGTGTTTGGAGTACTTTGAGTGGGGGAAATTTTATTTGGGATCATTCACCCCCCTCTGATCGCCATTTCGATCTTTCAGACTCGTTGCATGGCTAAGCATCTAATCAAGGTATAGCCTCCCGTGTTGGCATCATATTAATATCCAACAAATATGAATAACCTTAGGGTGGACAATGATTTAAAGGCATACAAATAGTATTTTCAAGGTGACATTAACAATATGGGTTTATTAGCTAAATTACCCAAATTCATTTAAATAAATTTTTAATTAATTTAGCATGCATAATTTCAAAGCAACATACATTTAAAAACTAGGATCAAAATGATCAAAGCATCACTTGCCTTCAAAGAGTTGCTGGTCTTGATCCGAAGCTTGATCTTGGGTGATGAACTCTTCTTCGAAACTTTCCGGCAGATTTGCGTCTACGCGTAAAAATAACATATGAAATAAATAACCAAACCAGTAGACTATATAGCCTCAAAAATTAAAATAAAATTCATCATTAAGAATATCATAATTTTACAAATTTTTAGAAACTGGAATCACCTCAATCGGAGTTCAGATGCAAAAGTTATAGCCTTTTAAAGTTTGCAAATATATTAAAAAGAATAAACCGAATTAACATAAATATTTTTCAACTAAAAAACAGGTTTATTGCGTCAGCATGACGTAAGGGGACACGTGGCACTCTCTGGTGCTGCCACGTCGCTCTGGTCCATAGACCCGGTCCACGGCTCGGCTCTGGTCCACGGTGGACTCGGTCCACAGAACAGAACCTAGGCTGACATGCGATCGCACCGATGACATCAGCACTAACGTCATCCGAATGCCTCGAGATTCGTGCACAAACATGTGCCAACATCTCGGCCATTCATCATCTAACGGTCAGATCTTCGCTACGTGGCTAAATCTTGGCCGTCCAAAGATCATCAGTCAGATCTTCTAACGCACGCCACAGTGCACCGGGATGCGTGCGACACGCGTCGCACATCCAACAGCGCCGACGCATCCAACGGCCAGGCACGCATCGACTCAGCGATGCCTCAGGCTACGCGAAGACATGCGTCGCGCATCCAACGGCGCACCCGAAATCGACGGCTGGATCTGGTCTCCCCCCGGTCAAAACGCCCACGCGTCAGCACGCGATTCGACGAGGGTACGGCGCCATCACCCCCGCACGTTCAAATCTGAACGGCGCAGATCCTTAGGGAAACTCGGATCTAATCTCCACCGTTTAGATCTAATCCGACGGCGCAGGTTACCGGAGCAGTTTACTATGCACAAGGAAATGTGGCACAATCTCAAGCGTCCATCGCAGATCTAATGGCTAAAATCTACTAAAATACCTAGGCCCTGTTTGGTACAGCTCCAAATTCTGGCTCCACCTCAGATCTGAATCTTGTAGACTAAAATAAATAGAATTAAATTTATATTTTTAGTCTAAAATTAAATAAAATGACCTACCTATACACTCTTAATATACCCACAGATCCAGCTTCACGGATCTGTGAAGCTACAAATACCCAGCTCCACGGATCCATGAATGCGGAGGGTGAGACTACTCAAACAGGCCCTAATATCCAGATCTAATCTACACCGCACAGCACAGATCTAACTACTACGATCTAAACCAAACGTAAACAGAGAAGGGCTATGTGGACGTACTGCAACGGTTGGATGGCGATCGAACGGTCGACGGAGCTCGGTGAAGACGACGACGACGTTGGTGAAGCAGGCTGCTGGAGCTGGGGAAGACAGCATAGATGACAGTGCTACGATGATCCTCCGGAGGGAAGAAGTGATCCAAACGACGTGGCTTCCTTTGGCGAACTTCGGGGCGGGTCGAACGCGCGAAGCAGCTCGAGCGACGGCGAGAGGAAGCAAAAACAACGGCGGCGAGAGGAAACAACTACGGCGAGCTCGCACGGGCGCTACAGAAGGTCTCGGCGTGCGTGCAAGGAGTCTAAAAGGAGCGGCGAGAAGACCTCTACACGGCGCAGCAACCGACACTAAAAAAGGAGCCTCGACGTGCGCGCAAACACCGACGAAACGAGCGGAATCGCTCGGCGACGTTAACTCCCGCGATTACGCCCGGTCGAACCGACGTCACTCCATCACGACCTTCCAAGCAGCAATGATCCGATGGCGCACGTACGCGGGCGACGCGACGTAACGGTGACTGTTGGATCTCGATCCGACGGCTCGATCGCGCAGCGGCTAGGGTTTCGGCGTAGCGGGCTGCGCGGACCAACGGCGTGCGGGCTGATTTGGGCCGGACCGAAGGGTTTTGGCCCAAACACTATTCATTCGATTTTTAAAACATTATCGAATTAAAATAATTCAGATAAATAAACAAAGCCAAAATAAATAGCAAAAATACCCAGAAAAATTCTGGAAAATATTTTGGAACATTTAGAACTCAGATAAAATATTTCCAATAAAACGTGATTAAATTTAATGAAATTCAAGAAAGGTCAAAAATGAATAAATCCCATTAAATTCTAATAAATTCTCAAAAATTCTCAAAAATCGAAAATACTCCAAAATTTAAATTAGATCAAATTTTTAGGGTGTTACACCCCTGAGTCCAATGCACGAGCGAGGATCGATTCGTATTTCTGGGTGCCTACAAGAGTTGATATCAGAGCCCATATGACTATAGGGAAAAAGCCTTAGTTAGCATGGTCGTTAGTTAAGGACAAAATTTTCTCTCAAAAGATTAATTTTGGGTATAAAAGGCTATTTGAGAAAATGTAGAATGCTATTCTTATCCCTTTGATAGGTTTTCTTTCTCATCTCACCTTTTAAAAGGGTTTTTGTACTCATCTTAAACTTCAAAAGTTGGTTTTCCGGAAAACAACACCATAAAACCTTGATCTTCTCCTTATGCCATTCAAAATTTATTAAAACCAAGTTTCAAAGTAACATGAGATGAATTTTGAAACTCTAAAACTTGGTAGCACCAGTAAGAGGCTCTCTAACCTTGCCCTATTCTGAACCGTCTCTTCGGAGACAAGAAATTTACAAAACCTCACCTTGTGTTAAAAGCTAGATATGCCACAAATAGACAAAAAGGTTAAGGATACTTAGGCTATTGTTTGATCGACTAGAGACATAGAAAAGTTTACGTCCTCAAGGTCCAGCAAGTGGACACGGAAATTCTCAGGGTGTCCGAACAGGTCCTAGGCCAGCCCAAGGCTATGGACGTGGCCGTCTCAACCATGTCACTGCAGAAGAGGCAAGCAATGCACCTGATGTGGTGTTGGGTACGTTTTTTGTGCATTCAGCCCCTACATTGGTTTTATTTGATTCAGGAGCATCTCATTCATTCATATCTACAAAATTTGTTGAGCAACAAAAGATCCCAGTCAACTACTTAGATAACAACATGTTAACTATTCACTTGGATCTGTCATGAGAACAAAACTTATAAGTTTGGGAGTTCGAATTGTGATCAATGGGGTGGACTTTGAAGGTGATCTAATCAACATCAATTCACCGGGACTTGACGCTATACTCGGCATGGATTGGCTATCCAAAAATAAAGGGCACATTAATTGTGCTAACGGCTATATCCTTGGTCAATTCCGATGGTGTTCGTATCACCTACACCTCCGATCAAACCTCAACCTTGCAGCAGCCTTCTCTCCACACTCTCTCAGTCTTAGAAGTGTGTCAAGTGCCCGTGGTATGTGATTATCCCGATGTCTTTCTTAAGGAGTTGCCGGGTATGCCACCGAATCGGGAAGTGTGTCAAGTGCCCGTGGTATGTGATTAACTGCTCTTTGATTTGTCATTGATCTTTTGCCCGGTACATCACCTATTTCCAAACGACCTTATCGAATACCCCCAAATGATTTGGTTGAACTAAAGAAATAAATCAAAGAGCAGTTAAACAAGGGTTTCATTCGCCCAAGCTCATCACCATGGGGAAGTCCGGTGCTATTTGTCAAAAAGAAGGATGATAGTCTTCGAATGTGCATTGACTATCGCTCAATGAATGAAGTTACCATCAAAAACAAGTATCCACTCCCTCGGATTGATGACTTGTTTGACCAAATGAATGGTGCACAAGTCTTCTAAAAAATTAACTTAAGACTTGGGTATTTTCAACTCAAAATTCGCGTAGAGGACATTTCGAAGACTGCCTTCACCACTCGCTATGGTTTATATAAATATACCGTGGTTTCCTTTGGACTCACTAATGCACTTGCCACGTTCATGATTCTCATGAACAAGGTGTTCATGGAGCATTTGGACAAATTCGTAGTGGTATTCATTGACGATATCCTCATCTACTCCAATAATGAAGAAGAACACGAACTTCATTTGCGCAAAGTGCTTGACAACCTTCGTGAGCATCAACTCTATGCGAAGTTTGGCAAATGCGAACTTTGGCTAAAAGAAGTTGGCTTCTTGGGCCATGTTATCTCCAAGGGAGGTGTTGCCATTGATCCGAGCAAGGTGCAAGATGTGCTCGCTTGGGAACAGCCCCAAACTGTTTCCGAGGTCCGAAGTTTCCTCGGTCTAGCCGGATATTATCGCCGGTTTATCGAGAACTTCTCCAAAATAGCCAAGCCCATGACTGAATTGCTCAAGAAGGAAAAGAAATTTGAGTTGTCTTCGGCTTGTGAAGAAAGTTTCCAAGAGCTAAAACAAAGGCTCACATCAGCTCCAATTCTTACTTTGCCCGACATACACAAAAGATTCGACGTGTATTGTGATGCATCCCGTCTAGGCCTCGGATGTGTGTTGATGCAAGAGGGTAAAGTTGTAGCTTATGGTTCTCGTCAATTGAAGCCTCATGAAGCCAATTATCCTACTCACGACTTGGAATTGGCAGCTGTCGTTCATTCCCATAAGATATGGCAACATTACCTCATCGGTAATCGGTGTGAGATATACACCGATCACAAAAGTTTAAAATACTTCTTCACCCAACCAGATCTGAACCTTAGGCAGCAAAGATGGCTCGAGTTAATCAAGGACAATGATCTGGGTATCCATTATCATCCAGGCAAAGCAAATGTAGTAGCCGATGCACTCAGTCGGAAGCTACATGCTGCCAACAACTTCATTCTCGTCGACCAACCAGAGTTGATCGAGGAATTCCGTAAACTCAATTTGAAGATGGTTAAGAAAGGGTATGTGGTTGCCCTAACCCTCCAACCCACCCTTGAATCTCAAATTAAAGCTGCTCAACTAAAGGACAAAGGGGTGGCTGAAATTAAGCGCTATATGAAGGGTGATGCGCTATCGAAATTCTCCGAGAATGCCGATGGATTGATCATGCGTGGACAACGAATATGTGTTCCAAATGATTCTGAAATCAAGGAATTAATCCTAAAGGAAGCTCATGAGACCCCATTGTCTATCCACCCTGGAAGCACCAAAATGTACCGAGACCTCCGAGAAAGATTTTGGTGGCCTGGTATGAAACGGGACATTGCCGCACATGTGGCCATTTGCGATGTATGCCAACATGTTAAGGCTGAACACCAGCATCACGCAGGAATGCTCCAACCCGTGCGGGTTCCCGAATGGAAATGGGATGAAGTTGGCATGGACCTCATTACCGGCCTACCCAAGACATCATACGGGCACGACTCCATATGGGTGATTGTCGACCGTCTAACGAAGGTGGCCCATTTCATTCCTGTGCGTGTCACATATAATGGAGCTAAGCTTGCCGAACTATATTTGAATCATATTGTTCGACTCCATGGTGTTCCTAAAGTTATCATTTCTGATCGTGGCACTCAATTCACATCACGATTTTGGGAAAGTCTGCACGAACTTCTCGGCACCAAATTATTCTTTAGCACAGCCTTTCACCCACAAACGGGAGGTCAGACTGAAAGAACAAATCAAATTTTGGAAGATATGTTGAGAGCATGTGTGCTATCATATAGCACTAATTGGGAGAAATGTTTGGCGTTCGCCGAATTCTCCTACAACAACAGCTTCCAAGCTAGTCTCCAAATGTCTCCATTTGAGGCACTCTATGGCAGAAAATTCCGAACCCCTCTATTATGGTCTGAGATAGGTGAAAGACAATTCTTTGGACCAACCATTATCCAAGAGGCTGAAGATCATGTCCATCTAATCAGAAGCCGTTTGAAAGAAGCGCAGTCGTGACAAAAGAGCTATGCTGACAATCGACGCCGCGAATTAAGCTTCGAGGTTAATGATCTTGTTTATCTTAAGGTCTCACCGCTGCGTGGTACTCGCCGATTCCGAGTCCGCGGGAAGCTAGCGCCCGGGTTCATTGGCCCATATCGGATCATTGCAAAAAGAGGCGAAGTAGCTTATCAACTTGAACTTCCACCTCAACTCTCTGATGTTCATGACGTGTTTCATGTGTCTCAACTTAAAAAGTGTCTCCGAGCGCCCACCAAATTCACTCCGTTGGATGACATTGACCTGCAACACGATCTTTCATATCATGAACGTCCGATTCACATTCTTGACGAAGCTGAGTGTCATACTCGGAACCGTCTGGTTAGAATGCTCATAATTCAATGGAGTAACCACACCGAGGAAGAAGCCACTTGGGAAAGTGAGGATCGCCTTAGAGCTGAGTTTCCATCTTTCTTTAGCGAGTCTAGTTAATCTCGAGGACGAGATTAATGTAAGGGGGTAGGTTTGTAACATCCCGAATTCAAGAAAATAAATAAAGTGAAATTTCATGAATCTTGTTGAACATTTGAATTTTCATTTGACCTTATCTTTGAATTTATTCATTTGTTTCAAGATTTGACTTTAGGAATTAAATGACTTTTAAATACCTAAATCAAACACAACAAAGAAACTTATGAAAACTTTAAACAACATCTTATAGGAAATACTTTTGTAAAAATACTAGAGCCAAAATGATGAATAAATATAATTTTTCCAGAATTTTTGCACACCATTTAGTCAGCCCAAAAATTCAAAAACAACAAGAAGATCAGCAAATTTTGGAGAATTACTGTTCTTAAACTATAAGAGATAATCAAGTGAAACCAAAGAAAATGGAAACTCCATGACTTGTTCTACCAGCACAAAAAATTGTAAATTTTTTGAACCAACCTGGAACCCTCGGCCAGCCTGCCCAACCTCCATACCCGAAATGATCACAAATGAATTCATCTGCCAAACTTGCCGTTGCAGCCGATAGAAGTTTCGGTTCTGTGACTGGCAGTGGGCCCCAAGCCACCTTGGACCCACCGGTCAGCCTCTCCTCCCTTCCATCTCTCCCCCTCCCTTTCCTGCTCCTGCCCGCATGCTGCCACGGCGCAGAAGCACTGCGCCCACGCGCTGCCGTGGCAGAAATTTTTCTCCACGCGGCCGTCGCGCGCCCGGCTTCGCCTGTTCCACCTCCTTGCCCACACCTCCGTCACCTACTACCATTACCAGGCCATAAAGATCAACAGCCAACTCCTTCGATTTCTTCACTTCCCGGTCTTGCTTCCTCCGCCCTGAGCATCGCCGAGCTCGAGCAAACCGGGCAAGCCCCGTCTAGAGCTGCCGACAGCGAGGTGAGCCTCCTGCCCATTTCCTTCGCCTTGAGATGGCTCCCTAGCTGTCCTAATCTGCGCGCATTACTCCTCTACAGCCTGCCTTCGCCGGAACGCCGCCGCGCCATAGACCTTCGTTCTCCGCTCCGGTCGCACGGTGGTAGACTGCTCCGACCGCCCTCTACTGCACCGGGGTAGCCATCCTGCTTCATCTTCACATATGGAAGCTCATCCGTCGCCCAGCCGAGCTCGAGCGCTTTTTCTTCCTCCTCTCTAGCCAACGTCCCTGCCGAGCTTTATCCCCTTCGGTCGCTAGCCTGCTCCGACACCGCATCGCCGCTGCCGACCGGCCCAATAGGTTCGCCATGACCTCCTCTCTCTCTCTCTCGTGGTGCTACCGATTCGGCCGCTCCGGCAGCAGGTCGCCACCGGCGAGCTCGGAGCCGCGTGCCTCTGTTCTCCCTCAATGACAAGCGGGGTCCATCCGTCAGCCTCTCCCTCTGAGTGCCTCACGCAGTCGCTGATGAGGAGGCCCCGGTGTCAGGCGGTAAATGGTTTTTAATCGCTTGCCGATTTGGGAAGGCATTTTCTCTGAAGAAAAACGTACTTACCTTATTCGGAAGGTTTTCAATTTCAGTGATTTGTTTAACCCTAACCAATTCAAATATTCATATCTTTTGCTAGGGATGTCCAAATGAAGTGAAATCAGTTTCTACATTTATGTTTTGAAATGAGGAATTATAATATGAAATAAAAAGTTATATGTTGCTTGAAGATTAAATTTTTAAATAGAGTTTGAATGTTAGGCCCTAAATAGGTGTTATTAAGCAACTATATATTCTCTTGATCCATAAATCATGAAATAAATAACATGAACTACTGCAACCCTATGAACTCGATTTCTGCAAAAATATTTAAATTTGAATATATTTTGAATGAAAGATTGTTAGTTTAAACTCTTACTAGCATGCAAGTTTCAAATGGCTAAAACATTGATCAAATGAGCTCAAAAACTTACAAAACCAGTTTAGATACATTCCTAGGATTGCATAGGTCATAAATTGTCAAAAACATTTAGGCTTTACCTTGGTTTGCTCTTTTTTTTCTAATTGTTAAAACATCTAGTCAGCAAAATGATCAAACGACCATAACTCTCGCAAACGAACCTCAAATTCAACAAAAATCAAATGCTATGACCTTAAAATGACATGTAATTGCTTTCTGTGTATAAATGACATCATTTTGAACAATTTTAAGTTAAGCCATATTAAGCTTAATGACCATATACATGAAAAACATCTCAAATAAATGTGAAATATCGAGGACCAACTTTAAAATACTTTTAGGGATATCCCCTACTTATTCATGAGAAATGGTTAGATTATACCATAAGGTGCAGTCGCAATCAAAGAAAGAAAACTGGACCGAAACCTCGCGATCGGCTTGATCATATAAGCTTTTCGGCAACCCATAAAATATATTGTATAAATGGGAAATAATGAAAGAATAACTTAATAACATCCTATAGTATTTATTCTTCCATAATATAGGAAAATATTCCATTTATAACATGCGTAGCATATAAAACTCGTCGCCACAAATACCTTCAAAGACTACAAACTACACTAAAACTATAACACTTAAGCACTTTCAGCAGCTTGAAAAACAACTCGGCTAAACCTAAATTTTGGGGGAATCAACCCAGAATCATACACCAGTATATGGACAACCAAAATATGGAAAACCATTTTAATTTCAACTTACTTATCATATAAAACTTGCTAGAGCAAAAACCCTAAAAGATAGCGTTGCTAGAATCGTTTATATGGACGAATGAAATCGGAAGTCTTAAACCGAAACATCTGTAATGCAAGAATCGTCACATAACCAAGTAGTAACAGCCAATACCTTAAAAATTTCAGATCCAACATGTAGGAATTAGTCCCATGCATGAATACTTAAAGCTATGTACCAATCAAGCAAAACCTTTTAACTAATGATACTTTTACTCATCCACATAATTTTAGCATCTAGAATTCGAATTTATAAATGCAAAGATACATAATTTTAGCCTCTTGAATTCGTAAGTAGCCTTAGCTATGATTATAACTTTAGCTTCATATAATAGAGGATGAAAGTAACACATTCAAGAAAAGGTCTCACATAAGCAAAGTGCTAATGAAATCCTAATGAAATAGATAAATCAAGAACTCAAAATCACCATGTTCTTCTTGGTAAGTTTTAATTTGGTATTTACATCTGATTTCTTTTTGCCCCATTTGATATGGTGTTATTTGCTTTTGTCTCGGTTCTTATTATTCGACGCATAGACGACGATAATTCGGATTCGGTTATTAACGACGTTGACTACGACCCGGATTATAATCCAGAAGAAGAGCAACCAGGCAAGCACCCTACTTTGATCATTTTGATCCCATATTTGCAAATTTATGTTGTTTTATCAAACTATATGCATGCGTGTATGTTTTAAACTTGCTATATTGTGGGTAATGGTAGCTAAATCCACTTGTATGCATTACCTTTACCTTGTCATTAGAACACTTGCCATTGTAACCTAGTATTGGATTAGACAATAATCAATGTCACTTGGGTAAAACTTGCAAACTTACCATATGTATTGCTTAGACATGCTCATTAGAACAACTTTCAAAATGATGGGAGATGTTTCAACTACTTTGAGCAAACTTTGTTTAAATGGATGGAACCACAGTATGGTTTCCACTTAATTTGATAAAAATCCAACTCAAACTTATGATTTAGATGCGGGTGAGTTTTTACTTAACTTGAGGCGTGAAAAGGACCTCACGCGTAGTTAGGGAGAGATTCTCGCCTGGGTCAGTTAAGAACCAAACTTGATGCTATCACCTAAGTGTTTTGGTGCAACCACATGTGCTAGTATCGGATAGCCTAAACTCACTAGATTAGTTAGAGTTTAGCCTTGCATTTTGGTAGGCCAAAGCAGTATGGACGATCCGATGGACTGGTGTCGTTCTAGGTGCTCCCTTCACCGAGGTGTTGGGGCCCAAGCATTCCAATACAACGGTGCATGCCTTGCCGTGTGGAGCGGACCCGATGGGGATATACCATCGTCTAGCACAGCACGTGTTGGTCCAGGTCTAAAGACCATGGCAAGGGTTTAACATCACTGTAGCTGGTGCAAGGCTAAGCTTTAACTAGTTGAACGGTTTCATCACAGTCTAGCAAATCGGGTACGGTATGTATCGCGAGGCATGGATGACATGATTGCTAGAATGTGTCATGTGGGTAAAGTGTACACTCTCTGCAGAGATTAAAATCTAATTAATTAGCCGTGCTCGCGGTCATGAGAACTTGGGAAAAATAATGTCAAGTATAGTCTTTGTTTTTGCCAAAACGTTTGGGAACGGTGTTGGGTTGGTATGGAAAACTTTGGGAGCCAATGGTGGCTGATTTTACTTGTTATTCGCAGCCAAGGAGGGCTGTGAAATGTTGTATACGAATGCTACTTACTGTTATTTAACTTCCTGTTAAATGCTCTCTACAATTCCGTCACCGTTTTATGCAACATTCACTTGCTAAACAAAATCTGCTTTATGCTGAAATGAGTGTAGTGTAGAAACTTGTAATCCTTGTTCTAGCCTGCATTTACCTTATTTCCATACACTAAAGTCTTGCGAGTACATACGTGTACTCACGGTTGCTTGGTTAACACAATTTAGACGTAGACATGGTGGATTACCCCGATGACACGTATTATACTCTGGGGACCGACGATCATGTTGACGGATGAACTTGGGTTTTTCCCAAGTCGGTTGCCTTTGGGTAGGGATGGGCATACCGCTGTCCCACTTTTGTTATATGTGTTATTTCCGCTGCATTTTACTTATAGACTTGTAATATTTGGCCAGTTGGCCACTACTTGTAATATTAAGTAGTTGTATTAGTCTCTAGTTTATGTTTATGCTGTGTCAACTACTTAGTCTTGTGTGTATGTGTTGTGATACATCTCGAATGCGGGATATGTGGGTGCTAGGCATTGATCTTGGGAACTAGCACTAGACACATATCTGGGTACCTGGAATTGTTTTCAACCATCTAATGCATAAAATCGAGCGGTCGTCGTTCTTTGACTATTGCTCGCACTCCCCTTGGTGAGTGTGGGCGATACCAAGGTTCTGTGACAGACAGCGAGTATTATGCTTGGATGAGTTGCTTTCAATCCCGGTATGGTTGTTCAGAAAGGAATTGAAACTCCCTTGGTTGCGTAAGTGTGTACGGTGCAACTAGGCGGCTAATATTTGCTTGAGTGAGGGCCATCTGGTTAAAACTCCATGAACGGGACTTTTGGGTGACAGTGATCATACACTTAAGTGGAGTATGGGTGTCACCTCTGAGTCCAACGCACGAGCGAGGATCGATTCGTATTTTCGGGTGCCCACAAGACTGCGATTGGCTGGAATTACTGGATTTTCACGAAAATCAGAAAAAGAAAAAGAAATGCTGACTGACTTGTGGGGCCCACATGTCAGTGGCTTGGTCCACGATAGACCGAGAGCACCAAGGGGGTTTGGGGGTGACATGGCAGATTGACTGACGTGGGGTGCCACGGCGGAGACTAGGGCTGACGTGGCAGCCATGCGGCGGCTGACGCGGCGCTAGAGACGAAGCGGCACGGCTGCCACGCGGCGCTGACGCGACGGGAGGCGGGGCGACGCGGCGCTAAGGTGGCGCAGATGCTGGCAGAGCCGAAGAAGAAGACCTCGGCCGCGCACAAAAACACGACGAAACGGCATAGGGCTTGGGGCAAACGGAGGGGGACGCCGCGGGGAACTCAACGAGACCAAAACCAGTGGCAGAGGCTCACCGACGAGGAAGAAAAATGGCAGAGAAAACCACGGGCACGACGGAGAATAACGGTGGCTAGGGTTTGGGTTTTGGCGGCGCACGGGCGACGATCCTCGAAACAAAAGAGAGGGGCGGGTGCGGCGCTACTTATAAGTGCGGACGCCGAGGGAGTTCGGCGTGGTTACGACGCGAACGGCCTAGAAATCGCGGCGGCGGTTACGGAGGTTCGACGTGGCGAGAGACCGGCTCGGAGACGACGGCACCGGTTGTCGACAGCGGGCCCAGCATCCAATCGGCGACGGCCGAGTGAGTCGGGCGCGCGAGAGAGGAAGCGGGTCGGACCAGGCCGAGAGGGAGATGGGCCGGCAGTAGGGAAAAAGGAAATGGGCCGAGCGATGGGAATTGGAAGCGGGCTGTGGGAGAATTCGGCCCGATCGGAGAAGGGAAAAAGAAAAAGAATTTTCCATTTTAGAAAATTCCAGAAAATTAGGAAAAGCCAAAATAAATAGCAAAGAAATTAATAAAAATCCCAGAAATTTCTCAAAAATACTTTTAAGCATTTTGACCCAAATAAATTATTTTGAACTTGTTTAAACTTATAATTTTGATTCCAATAATTTGGTAGCACTAAAAGAAATTTTAAATTCACCAAAATTTTAAAAAGGCTCAAAAATGGAATGTTACATACATTTGCAAAACTGGGATCAACATGGTCAAAGAAGGTGCTTGCCTTGCTTAATTGCTGGTTACAATAAAGTTGAAGTCATGGTCGGCATTGTCGACGATAGAAGTACTGACGTTGGTTCTACACGTCGTCTAATGGAAATAGAACAAATAATGAAGTTCAATAAGGACAAAAAGAAGTCAGATGAAAAATCAAATAAAATCAACTATAGAAAACAGGTGTGACTTAGGGTTTGGGTTGAATGATTTCACGTTCTTGCATTATAGTCGAATATACATTCATATCGTTAACGGCTTTTAGGTTGAGCAATGCACGGTTTCTTTTATAGACTATCTATTCTTGATTTTCGAATTTTAGATGCTAAAATTATTTGGATTAATGGATTTAACACATTAGATCATTAAGTTGCATGCTATGAATGAATAGCACTTAATCCTTAATTGATTTTGCACGAGAAGTAGTTCCAAATATATATTATATCTGTTAAGTTAGGTTACTGGTTATATATTTATGGTTTTTAAGAAGGATCTGAAATAGCTTATATGGTATTAAGGTTTTTGATGACCATGACACTTAAGGGTATTGAGCTAGCAGGATTTAGATGCAAAGCAAGTTGTAATAAGAATATTTTTTTGGATTTTGATAGTATATATCTTAAATATCATTTCTAGGCTAATCTGGACAATAATTGCATTTAGACGAGATGTTTTACATGTTGTTTAAAAGGCTTAAGTGTTTTAAAATTCTATGCGATAAATGTTTAGTTTCCGATTTAAGTTTGCGACTGCACCTGGTAAGATTATTTATTCATTTTTTGGACATTAGTAGGGTATATCTTTAATAGTGTTTCAAAGTTGGTTCTGCGATATTTTACTTTTATCCGAGATATTTTTCATATAAGTAATCATTAAGACTTAATATGGACTTAATTCAAATTTGTACAAACATGATATATTTTTATATAACCAGAAAGAGTTATAATTTTTCAAGATCCTAGAATTGGGTTTCATCAAATTTGAAATTTTTTTACGAAAGTTATAACTATATGAACTATGCATGCATTCAAATTTTGACTACTAAACATATGATGCAAACTTGGCTAACCTTTCAATATTTTTGCATATTTGGAATACTCGTATTCTCAAGAACATTTTAAAATTTATTTCATGATTTAAGGTGTTATGGTTTGTTTATTTGTGATAGTACCATATTAAGGTTTGTTTGAATTTAAATTTCAAATAATTCGAACTGAGACTGAAAATTAAATATTTTTGCACAAATGGGTGACTTATGGGTTAAGGAGCTTATATAAATTATTTCATATTTTTATAAACTGTGGTTTTCTTATTTGCAATAGAGCCCATATTCGGGTTTATGTATACTTTAAATTCAAATAATTCTAACTGTGATTCAAAAACAAATATTTTTGCATATTTGGAATCTAAATGATTTTACATGAATTTATAAATTTATTTCGTTTCATTTGGACCTCAAATGTAAAAGATATGCATGATTGAATATGCTAGGATTTGGAAAAATAACTATAAAAAGGAAACTTTACTAAATATGGAAAGTGTGCCTTCGAGTTCCAACCCGCTCTCCCATTTTGGACGATGCCGGGCGGAGGCACTGATGAGCTGGGCCCATATGGCAGCGAGAGGCCACGAGCACATGAGACCGACATGCGGGCCCGCGAGACCAGCGCACGACGAGCAACTGACCGACGGGGCCCGCTCGGTAATGGAACAAGGCACAACACGAGCGGATGACACGGGGGCCCGAAGCAGAGGAGGCAGCGTCGAAGCTCACCGCTGGCGAGAAGAGGCCAGAGCCGGCGAATCGGTAGCACGGTGAGTACCAGCTTGCTCTTATGCTCATGTGGGTGCCCTTTACAGCCGACGTCAATAGGCGGAACTAGCTAGGTCGCCACCACAAGGGGGCGGCGGCCACCATGGCTGATCGGCGGTGGTGCGGATTTAGGGGCTCCCGAGCTTGAACATCACAAGGATGAGCATCACAGGGTCCCCTTGGTTCCATTTTGCTACTTCACTAAGAAAAAGAGTAGGTAGATTGGGCTCTCACCATGCGTGGGTAGCGGTGGCTCACCGGAGAAGATGACCTTCAATTGAGGCCGGGGACAAGTATTGGGTATCAAGGAGAAACTCCGATCTTGATTGATTGTTGTAAGGCCCTCATTTTTGATAATGAATACCAAAAATGGATACCATGTGCATACAGTACTAGTCCCATGATCAGTAGCTAGTACGCACAAATACAAATTGATATCACAGTCATACATAAACTTTATTACACAACGAAAGTAAGGTTACATATTATTTTTACAATACCAAAAGTAAAACTGCAGTGGAGACAACTTCTTGTAGTATGCCTTTTAACCCATTGTCCCACAGGCAACTAACAAGGGAAAATCCTTAGAAAAATTCATCGTTAAATTCCTCGTATCCTGCATCAATGTATGAATCGTCGGGGAAATCTAAATCTTCACCTAAAAATATCAACATAGGCAAGTTGAGTACTTACGTACTCGCAAGACTTATGCAAATCCTAAAACACATGCAGGTCATCTCAATGGAAGGTTATTAAGGTTAATTTGTAGAAAGCCAATTTGAAATGTAAATACAGAATAATAGATTGTAATAAAATTTGCTTAAAAGTAGATTAAATAAAATGACAGTATGTAAACACAAGTAAATGAAATATCAAAATTGGGCATAACGACCATACTCAAAACCAGTTCTACTGACACACAGTAGAGTTCACCGGTAGAAACCAGGTTTTAGGAAAATAAATAAAACTGCTAACTATGTGATGACTTTACCAAGTGTCCATTACCGCGGACGCGGCTAATCGATTAGTTTTACACTTTGCAGAGGTATACAGCTTTACCAATAAGACATGACTGACTCTTTGAGCAATCGATATTTGCACACTGCCTTTGGTGTGCCGTAGAGAGTCATGTTATGACTGTTACATTATTTAACCCTAACTTTGCACCAGCACGGTGACGATAAACACATTCTATGGCGTAAGAACTCAGAGCATAGAAATGATGGAAGTACCCACAGTATGGCGTACACCGTTATATTGGTAGATGTTTAATCCATGATCACCTCAGTGTGGACGTCCCGTCGAGCAATTCATTAAAAAACAGCTCGTACTACTCCGGCCTTCCATGTGCAAAGCTAGTTTTAAACACTTAATAAGTTAGAGCTGTCCCATACCAGCACTTGTGGTTGTATGAATATTCTTGGCCTGAAAACAACTCATAGTCGATCCTTAACTCGACACGGGCAATAATCTCCACCCTACACTACGTGCAAAGACATGCACACCCGGCTATTGCCAATAATTGCCCGCATCTAAACCATAGTTTTATTTTCATTTTTCCAACCAAAATACTAACCACAAAAATGGTCATACCCATTTAAATGTCATATCCAAAGTCTTTAATCATGTCACAGTTTTATGTTCATTTAAGCTTGGCAAAGCATGTCACTAAATGTGAGTAACCCAGATTGACATTAAATAATGTCTAAGCTATTCTAGGATTTTCAAGGTTCACAATTTTCTACTTATCAAGGAAGTTCCATAAGTCTACTAGTACAACTACCATTAACCGAAATATAGCAGATTTTAATAAAATAAAGTATGCAGTAAAACATTTAATAAAAACATTTATAAAACTAGGTTCAATATGATCAAAGGGGATTGCTTTCCTTGTTGATTATCCTCGACTTCGAACTCCTGATCGTCGAATGTACCGGGTTCGTCGGGTTCTACACGTCGTATGGCAACATATAACAAATACCAAATTTCAATAGGGCCAAAAAGAAATCAGATGGAAATATTCAAATAAAATAACTTCACAAATTTAGAAATGGCTGCAAGCATTATTTGTTCTCATTTGCAATTTAAAGATTTAATCTTATTTAAACCATTATTGCATTATTTAACCACATATTTATTAACTTAATTTTTCTTATAAAAAACCATAAGTATTTTTACATATTATCGTTCCTGAGGTTATAAGGAATCTAACAAAATTTATTTTACTAAATTTGGGGGTCATTTGCAAAACTTTCATGTATAGCACATTTCTAACCTTTTCTTCAAATTTGAATTCAAAATTCAAATAAAACTCAATTCTGAAATATTTTTCCATATTCTGAATATACTTGATTTTAGATGAATTTAGAAATTTATTTCATAAAATTTGGACTGTTAGTTCAAAAGATATTCAAGTTTGAATACTTCAGGTTTTGAAAAAATATTGAAAATTAGAAATATGCCGAAAATGGAAAGTACGCTTTCGCGAGGGAAAACGCACTTTCCCTTTTCGGGCTGCACCGCCGAGGTGTCGACAGTCGGGCCCATCGGCGTGGCGGCGCGCCGTATTCTGGGCCGACGCTGTGGTTCATGGGTCAAGGCTCTGTTGTGGTCGACGGCGGGGCCATCGGCGGTACCGGGCGACGCGCAAGCGATCGACCATTCAGTGCCCACTTGTCGCTGACGCATCTCGCGCCGGGCAAGTCGGGGCCGATACTCGGCCCGCTTGGCGGTGACCAGAGCGGCGCGCAAGCCGAGCTCGCCGGCGGCAAACCGTGCCGGGAAGCGGCGAAATGGATTCCACCACGAGCACCACCCGCGCCCATGCGGTCGTGGATGGTCGCGCGACGGTCGAGGTGGGCGGAAGGGGCTTCCACCGCGGGCGCGCGGCGGCTACGGGCGGCTTCGCCCGGCGGCGGGGCCTCCGAGGTGGAATGGGTTCCACCCTGAGGTTCGGGGCGTCCGTGCGCACAGGATGGTGGCGGTGCGGTGGCCTGAGGCACTCTGCAGCCGCACGTCACCGTGAAGGTGCGGCGGCGAGGCATCGACAGCAATCCCCGAGGTGCAATTCCCCTTCCACAAGCATCTGCGAGACTCAAGGACTCGATTTCATCAATCACTTTGAAGAATGAGTGAAGGAGGAGGTCGCTCACCGTGCGGTTGCGACGGCGAGAAGGTTCACGGTGGAAGGGCTCGTCGGGGAAGAAAGGGCTTCAAGCAAGGCTCAGGATGAGCTCCTGGAGGCACAAGGGAGCTTCGGGTGAGGTGGTTCGGGGCGAAATGGTTTGTGGCGGTAGAATTTGGGATTTCCACTTTTCTCGGTTTTCGTCGGAATTGGAGAAGATGGAGGAAAGAGCGGCGAAATGGTTTCACAGAGGGATGGCTGGGTCGGTTGCGACGTCAGGCGATGCTTTTATATGGCGAGGGGAAGTCGGTTTGGGCGCGGGCGCGAGAAATATCGAGGCGGCTGCGTCTGCGCGAGAGAGCAGCGAGGAGAGGGAGAAGAAGACGCGCGGGAGAGGCTGCCACGCGGGGGCCAGATGGCAGCTGGAGTCGGCAGGCGTGGCTGACTGACAAGCCAAGCCCACAAGTCAGCCAGAGAGAGAAAAGAATTCTGACGAAGACTCGGGACAGAACGGGAGGATTACGGGGTTTTCGTCAGTCAAATCGACTTAAAAATTTATAATCCTCCCGTAATCCTGATAATGCAGCTATTGCTGTTCTGCCCATTCGGTTTTTCATTTATTTTATGATCCAAATTAAGTGATTATTTTATAAAACTTTTTATAAGAGTCTGAAATGGTATTACACACCTTCTGTAAAAATTTCATATTTTAATTATTATTATTATTATTTAATGTTTAATAATTCTTACATTATTTTTTCCAATTTATTTGTTCACAGTTTTTGAATGTTTAAAATTATAAAATGAATTAGTAAATTCTTGATATTTTTACTGGAGGTTTACAATGTGTTGATGTCGGCAAGATAAAAATATTGGGTCAGGATAACTTTTGAGAATTCTAAAGAATTCTTTTACCATTTTACGTTGACTTCCTTTTTATATGATTTACTCGATTAATTATTATTTTAATTAATCCAGCTCTTCCACCGACTTAACCAAGCTGTGGAGAGCACTCATATTTTTTTAATGACCTTGGTAAATTTTTGTTGACTTGGCATTTTTACTTTTTACCTTTTTTCCATTTACTATATTCTTTAATTCACATTCTTGTATTAAGGAAAAGCCAAAGGAATATCCAATAAATCCAGAAATTTCAGAAATAATACACAAAAGATTTTTAATACATTTTTTCTTTATTTTATAATTTTGAGGTTGTTACAATTGTAGAATGGCTCACCAGTGGCTTGGTTCGGGTTCTCCCCTTATTTCTCTGGTTCTTGGCTAATATGGCGGTTTTGGTAAACTCGGTGCAATTGAGCGAAGCTTAGCAGTGTTGGGTTAATGCTTTGCCTCTGCGATGGCTTTTATAGTTGGTTGAGTCGGTTGCTACAGGTTTTGAACGCGAGACAGAAAATGGCGGCTCGGTTTGGACTGCCGCGTGAGAGTTCTCAGTCGAGACAGAGAGCTCTTGCGAGGATTGATGGTTGCTATAGCATTTGGGCGGGGTTAGGACAGGTCAGCACTTAGGGCTGCGTACCATTGCGGCGAGACGCGACAAAATGGAGAGGCGGTTCAGATTGGTCGGGGCGGTGCGTGAAAGATCGAGAGGAGAGGGAGAAGAAGAGAGGAGAAGGAGGCTGCCACGTGGGGGCCAGATGGCAAAGAAGAAGTCAGCACATGGGATAAAATCTGGCCGGGCCCACTTGTAAGCGACATAAGGGCACTAACCGACTTTTACCATCCTTGGATAGTACTGCTTGACCCAATGATTACAGGTACCAACTTCGATTAATTATTTTTGGAAATTTTTGTCTAAGTCGGCAAGGCATAGATAAGCTTCCAGTAAAAATTTTCAAGTAAAAACTATTGTAAAACTTTTATTAAAATTCTGACAATGCATGATATCCATTTCTGCATATTCTTATTTTTATTTAATTAAGGATCAAAATTAGGTTAATATTTTATGAAAATTTTTATGAAGATCTAAAATGGAAATATTTATCTTCTCGAAGATTTTTAGATTTTTATATTGCATATTGAAATTCTAAATATTCTGACATTGCTATTTTCAAAGTTATTTACTTTCTGTTTTTGAATTATTAAAAGCTTCAAATATAATTTTTAATTTTGGATCTTTTTACTAGCGGTAGATAATGATCTTATGTCAGATGGTAAAAATGTTGGCTCAGTAAAATCTCTGGAGATCTCTGAAGAAATCTAACAAGATCTGCATTGATTTATTCTCACATGATTACACTTTGCTTTTATTATATTTTATTGGTTCAGATCACCTCAAATGCCATGAGCTGGGTTATAGAGTGCCCTGATATTTTATTATGATTTTTGCAGATTTTTGTTGCTATTGTGTTTTTACTTTTTTACTTTTACCATTTTACCATATCACTTAATTCAATTTCTTTTAATGCAAAAACTCAAGAAAAACCAATAATTCAGAAAACTCAGGAAATTAGAATTCAAATTAAAGATCACATCTCAAATTAGTTTTTATAGTTTATTCGTTTTGAAAGAAATAGTTTTAATATTGCTATCCCTCTTTTCTTAAGATTACAACGCAAGAAAATGAGGAAAATATATTATTTTAAATCAAAATCTTGATTCCAGTTAAAACATTTATTCAATTCTATTTTAAAATTTTAAAACTTTCATTTTTCCTATTTTAGAATTTTTCGGGATGTTACAACTGTAAAATAGAGTAGCACACACTGCAAAAGCAATAAGTGAGCTAATGAAAGAGCGCAATTTAGTCATCTCTACACGTGCCTTGGTTAAAATGCAAAATCCTAAAATATCGTCTATTCAGGAACGGAGGGAGGATACATATACATATACATACGTATATATACGTATACCTATACCTATACATATACATACGTGTATATATATATACACACGTATATAAGTATATAATATATATATATATATACACATGTATATATAAATTAGTCCATGATGTGTGTCCTCATGACCTCATCCATTGTTAGTCTGTTTGCATTCTATGTTTCAAACGAATATATATATATATATATATATATATATATATATATATATATATATATATATATATATATATATATATATATATATATATATATATATATATATATATATATATTATATATATATATATATATATATATATATATATATATATATATATATATATATATATATACACCGATGTGTGCAACTTTGCATTGCCATGCATGCAACTTAATTTCGTGTACATCATTTATTGTAATAGATTAACTAGAAAGTCGCCCTGATAATTAACTAAATATATTTTTATTTCTATTTAAACATATGCAATATACTATGTATCATATTTGAAATAAAAATACCACGTTTTTGCAACATTAGCTATGATGAAGTGTTTTTTTTTTTTTTGACATGGTCGACGATGTAGCTTATATTTGTAAAGTGTAGTTGCTTAACTTTGGACAAAGCTTAACTAGCTAGGCATGATCTATCTGTCCGATATATATTAGTTGCCACTTGGTATATACAAAACAATTGGAACATCATTTGAATCACTTTTGAACAACTAAGGCCAGCCATTCATGTATTTGAAGGAGAGTGCATGTATGCTTCCTCGGCTTGCTTGCTTGGGTGGTAACTTCAAAGAGGGTGATGGACATGGTTAGCTTCTTGAAGCCATAACAGCTGGGCGTTAGTGAAGCCGAGGAGCGGTGCAAGCTCCAGTGACAGTCATCGAGGTGATCTCTAATATACTCCTTCGACTATTATTTTAACAATTATATATATTAGTAAGAGTTATCTATATATATATAAATAATCGGTGATATTCAAGTCACCTCTTTCGATTTGAGGGCAAAAAAAATCCCACAATAATCCTAAATTCTAGGAATTCTTAAATTAATCGAAAAAAAGGAGAAGGATTTTCACGACTTATTTTAGTGGGGCCAGATTATAACGGTGCAGATTAGTCATATAAAAATACTAGATTTATATAACAAATCCAACTCAATATATAATATCCATATTGTAGTATGCAGCGTTTGTAAAATACGGAATATATATATATATATATATATATATATTGTATATATATATATATATATATATATATATATATATATATATATATATATATATATATATAATCGGTGATATTCAAGGCACCTCCTTCGATTTGAGAGCAAAAAAATCTCACAATAATCCTAAATTCTAAAAATTCTTACATTAATCGAAAAAAAGAGAAGGATCTCTACCACTTATTTTAGTGGGGCCAGATTATAACGGTGCAGATTAATCATATAAAAATACTAGATTTATATAACAAATCCAATTCAATATATAATATCCATATTGTAGTATGCAGCGTTTGTAAAATCGTACATGGAAGTACTTTTCATGATAAATCTAGCATAATATCACATTTTCATATGTGGCAAATCTAATTCCTTTATATGTGTGTGTAAATATTAGTGGTGAAATTAAGTTTTAAAGGTTCGACTGCCTGCAGCGTAAAATGTCATCTATTTGCTAACTGAATGGAGTAATGTGCATTGGAGATGCACTATAAGGAGTACATATGCTCATCAAAGCCAGTAACCAAGGTTGACACTTAATTGACAGCACAGTAGAAAGTTGGATTCTACTTCTACACACAGCACAGGCGTGTCAACTGTGGCCTATATAAACACACTGGTCTGTGCCTCCTGTCATTATATATGGTGCAATATTTACAAACTTAACAGTATGTTGCATAGACTAATGCAACTTCATATATATATATATCATAGTACCTGCCTACAAACTATATAGAAAGGGGAATTTGCAAATTCTATATATATATATATATATGGCTCCATATGGCCCTGGTAGCATACGAGGGAGGCTCAAGCAGGGATGCTACGCTCCAAGCTCTCCTAGCTCATCCGTTGACTTGCCTTCCTCTTCTTCATATCTTCTCTTAGTTTTCTCCTTTGAATTGAGCCTGTGACTAGCTAGAGCACAAACACCATATATACATGTTTGCATCATGTGAAGAATTCTCTAACTCGATCTCTCCTTGATCACTAGCTAGCTAGCCAGCTGCAAACCCTGGCAGCTAGGTTCTACCCTGCAAGTTGATTAGCCATGAATCCATGCTTCCCTCACAACCCACAGGGCTTCCAATTCTTCCAGGGGGTGGAGCATGACGTGTTCTCGCTCTCCCATGACAGCCGAGAGGTGGCGCCAGCGAGAACCACGGCCGACGCGCTGGCGTACCATGTCGCCGTGCTGCGCGACAAGGTCCAGCAGCTCGAGCCCCTGGTTGGCATGGTCGTATCTCCCGCCGCGCACCACCTCCGGCAAGAGGCTGCGGCGGTGGCCGTTTCGAGCGCCTACTCCGTCCTGCAAGACATAAGCGCAACGGCGTCCGCCGTAGCGCACCGTCTGGAGCGTGCGGGTTCAGAAGCAGCCTTCAACAGAGGAGTGGCCATCGCCGAAAACGGCAACGAGCAGATGTTCGCGACGGCGCATCAAGCAGCTGACACCTCGCCGTTCGAACATGAGCCGGCCACCATGTTTGGCGTCGGCGCCACGGCTCCCGCTGCGCACGCCTCGATAGATTGTACCGGGAGCTTCACCCACTCGGCGGCGTCAACCAGTGGCCGGACAGGCAGCGAGCTCGCGCACGGCGTTAACGTCGACGTGGTGGAGCTGGACTCGTCGTACCTTCTCGCCAGGTACACGCATTACTGCCAGGTTTGCGGCAAGGGGTTCAAGCGAGATGCCAACCTGCGGATGCACATGCGCGCGCACGGCGACGAGTACAAGACGTCAGCCGCGCTCAGCAACCCGTCGGGTGCCGGAAAGGGCGGCTCCGACGGCGGTGGCGCCAAGAAGATCTACTCGTGCCCGGCGGAGGGGTGCCGGTGGAACCGGCGGCACCCGCGGTTCCAGCCGCTCAAGTCGGTGGTGTGCGCCAAGAACCACTACCGGCGCAGCCACTGCCCCAAGATGTACGTGTGCGGGCGGTGCAGCGACAAGCAGTTCGCCGTGCTATCCGACCTCCGCACCCACGAGAAGCACTGCGGCCAGCTCCGGTGGCTCTGCTCATGCGGTACATTCTTCTCCCGCAAGGACAAGCTCATGGGCCACGTCAGGCTCTTCGCCGCCGGCCACGTGCCCGTCCCGGTTGCAGTGGCGGCGACGGCGTCTCCATCGAGGACAGAGATGTCATGAGATGATGTGACCGGTCGGCCGGCCTCGTTCATTGTGCTATTCAATTTGCCTCCGATCTGTAGGTAGAGTGCCTCAGCTCCGGCCCATTTTATTTCATTCATGCAAAATGCATGTGGTTTAATCTCTACTGTATGCATACATCTTGACAAAATAAAAGTTTGCTTTTGTAACTCCTAGCCATATATATACTTAGCTTCTAGATGCACATGTACACTAATCAAGACTGTACAAACATGCAGTGCTTACATGAATTAACTTGTTATTTGTCTTTGTAACATCCCGAAAAATAAAGTAATATAAAAATAAATATTTTAAATTTGAAAATATTTATTTATGAGCTTTATTGGATTTATTGGATCACATCTGAATTTCTTTGGATTTATGCTTTGTATGAAAAATCCAACAAATGAAATTAAAGAATGGAAAAGGTAAAATGGTAAAAGTAAAAGTTAGAAAAATTTACCATGGTAATTCTAAGCATGCAGTGGGTGATTTTATCCAGCAAATAAATTTTAATACATAATAAAGTATTAAATAGTTGAAAGGACATCCCTTTGACCTCCAAATAGTGCAAGGACAGATTTATTATAAAATTTTAGAACGTTATCTGCACCTGGAAAATTTACCATAATGTCCTCAATACATTAGTAACCTCTAGTAAAAATCTTAGAAATTAATAATGTCATTTAGACTATTTAAAAATTCGAGAACAGAGGCTTTGGAACTCTGTAAATTTTCATGTCAGAATTTTTGTAAAATAATTATGAGGTATTTTAACTTGAAATTTTTATGAGAGAATTATTGATCTAAAGATAACTCTACATAAAAGTTTGAAAAATAAATAATACAATTTGGACCTTTAATTAAATCAAAAACCGAAATCAGAATTCTGAGCAGTGCACAGTGTCAGAATTTTAATTAATTAACTATGCGGTATTTTATTCCCAAAATTTTACTGGACACTAAGAACTCCCAGTAGACTATGGTCAAAAAGTTTCGAAATTTTTCAACTCAGTTGGTCGCCATTTGACGCACAGAACTGGAGCCATGCTGTGTGCTGTTCCTTTGGGACACCTCACTCATTCTAGAGCTTTCCTTCACATGTCTATATTTGAGCCAACCCATTGATTCATTCTCAGCACCAAGCCAACGCCAAGCCAGAGCTTCTCCACGCCAAGGCAAAGCCAGCAACTTGCAATCATTTGAGCAAGAGCTTGGGTCTCATCTCTTCCATCACATGAGCAACAAGCATCCAACCTCCAAAATCACTAAGCCAAAGAGGAGGGCAAGTGAAGATCACGGCTACTACATCCTCTTGTGCGCCATCCAGAACCTCACACTGATCATCTCCTTCAGGCCGCTGAAGTTCGCTTCCTTCCCTATGCCGTCGCAAGCAAGAGAAGGGAGAAAGCCGATCGAGCAAAATCGTGAGTCACTCTCAAATTCCTCGCAACCGTGGCGCCCCGAGCATCATCGAACTCATCTCTCTCATCGATTTTAGCTCTTCTTGCTCAGAGCACCGCCGCGCCCCATTTCTTCTTCCTCGCCAGCTCACGGTGGCGGCCCAACTCATCACTTCTCCGAGCGATCCGACGGCAAATGGTACGCCTAGCCTCACTGATGCTCACATCGTTACCGATTCGCCGAGACTTACCCTTCTTCTTCTCCGCGAAGTTCTGCCGTTGTCGCCGCCTCACGGTGGCGAGCACCTTCCCGACCTCCCCGCCGAATCGACACCGCCTCCGCAGGCGCATCGCCGAGCCGAAGCTCATGGAGTAGCCGATTCCGCCTCTCCGCCTTCCTTCGCCGGCGAAGCCCACATCGCCGCTCGCTTCGCTCATCGCTCGGCGGGCCCGCCATGTCAGCCACGTGAACCTCTCCACCAAACCGTAAAAGGCGTTTTCCTTTGTGAAAGCGTATTTCGATTTTTAGTAAATTTAGTAGCCGAGCTAAATTCAATTAGCTATAACTTTTGAACCATAGATTCAAATTGAGTGAAATAAATTTCTATATTCATGTAAAATCAGCTAATTTCAGAATATGAAATAATATTTTGAAAATATTCACTGGGTGAATTTGAAATTCAAATTTGAATAAAAGGGCTAAAAATATGCTTTGTATAAAAATTTTGCAAACAAACTTAGAATTGAATGAAACCAATTTTGATAGAATCCTTATGCTTCCAGAAGTTCAAATATATAAAAATATTTAGATTTCATTTATGTTTGAGCTACTTTCTATTAAAGGATTCATTCAATACATTAAAACTCAAATATACATAACTTATATAAAAGAAATCCAAAATAAGATGAAATAAGTTTCTAAATTTGAATTAAGCTATAAGGATTTGGAATATGTAACAAAACTTAGATGATCACTACAATTCAAATTATTTCAAACAAGTTTGTTTGAAGTCCCTTTATGTAACATATAGTAGCTATGCGAACTATAGCTCCTAAAATCATGAAGTTGTTCTCACATGTCCCTGAGACTGTAAATGTTCCATTTCTGCAAAAGTATTCAATATTGAACTCAGTTTGTATTAAAAGTAAGCAAAAGAAGCCTCCCTTGCATAGAGAATCAAATAGTTAAAATATGGGTCAAATGAATTTGATTAATCACCAAATCAGTTTTGTTGTACTCCTGACATCACAAGGATCCCAGATATGCAAAAATATTTAAAGTTTACCATGGAAAACAGTAAATGTTTAGTAGTCGGTTTCAATGCTTGTATAATCCAAATAGTCATAACTTTTTCAAACTAGCTTCAAATTTGACAAAACCAAATCCTATAACCTTGAAAATAATGCCCTTGCTGATTATGCAAAAATATCTTATGATTGTGCTGATCTAAATTTAGTCCTTTTAGACCCTAATGATCACTTATATGGAAACCATCTTGAATAGAAGCCAAGTATCGCTGAATTAGCATTAAAGCACTCTTAGAGTTGTTCCTTCATTATGCCGAAAAATGGATAGATTATCTTATAAGGCGAGTCGCAAACTTAAATCAAAATCGAACTCATGCGTTAACATTGTGATCACTTAAGCATTTTCAAGAGCTTGTAAAGTATCTCATCCAAATGAAAAGAATTATGAAAATGGTGTAGAAATACTCTATAAAGTACGTGCTACTATGTTATGAAGAAAGAATGTTATTTTGTTAAGGTTTGTATACAAAGAGTCTAGTAACATAACCCTAAATGTTATGTTTTCTCAATAAATGAAACACTTAAGCTTTTTCATCAATGAATAGAATGTCTCATCTAAATGCTAAAATGTATGAAATCGCTTAGGATTGCTATCCAAAGTATAGATTACCCTGTTATGAAGAAATAATCTTATTTCTCTATGTTTTGCATATAAATCCTAGTAGCCAAATATCCCTAAGTTTTATGGTTCATGAACTTTATAATATGGATAAGCAACATAGTATTAATGATGAAATCCATAGTTAATATATTTGTATCACCGTAACCTTCTTAGAAACCGTAAGTAAATCCAAGAACCTAACTTAACAGATATACCTTATTCAAAATCATTCCTTGTGTAGTATCACTTGATTAAGTGCTATTCGCATAACCCCTTTTAGCTAGTGTTTTAGTTCTATTAATCTAATTAATTTTAGTATCTATAATTCAAGTTATAAATACAAGAATTCATAATTTTAGCCTCTTGAATTGTAATTCAAGAATAGATAAGCTATAAAAGAAGTTGTTTAATGCTTAATGTTAAAAGCTAATAACAATATGGATATTTAATCAATTTAACGCAATCAAATCATCTAATTCAAACCCTAAAGCATTCCTTTTTCAGTAGTGAATCTTTATTTGATTTGTCGTCTGCTTTCTTTTGCCCTTATTGAAGTTTGTTATTTGCTTTATTTCGCTGAACGACGTAGAACTCCGATGTTGCCGCTTCCGCTGCCGACTTCATCTTTTGCACTCGCCTTCACCGTAAGCAATGATTAAGCAAGGCAAGCGCCTTTGACCATCTTGATCCCAGATTTGATTTGCAATCGTGTTTACTAAAATGTTTCATGCATGCGCTTACTTTTGTAAATTCGCTATTTTGTGGTATTGGTAGATATACCGTTGTCATATGAAACTCCTTGATATTTATGGAAATGTGAACCTTGATAACCATAGAATAGGGCTAGACATTACTTAATGCCAAATTGGGTATATACGATCATATTAATCATGCTTAGCCATGCTTGTTTAGCAAGGAGTCGATGATCATGATTAAAATTGTTTCGAAATGTTTTTATGGAACCTAAATGGTCCTTTGTGGGAAAATGGTTGTCGGTAGTTTGATTAAAACCCAAAATAAAACTATGGTTTTGATGCGCGCGATTATTGGCAATAGCCGGATGTGCGACGGGTTTGCACGTAGTGTAGGTGGAGTATCGCCTGTGTCGGATTAAGGACCGAGCGATGGGACGGTGAATCCATGTTTTTCGTGCAACCACGAGGGTCGGTATGGGACGTCTTAGCCTATTAAGTTATTTAGATGTGGCTTTGCATCTAAGGAAGGCGGGAGATTGCACAGCATTCCGGTCAAAGTTGCTGTAGGGGTTTCTACATACCAATGCAACGGTGTACGCCTTGCCCCGACGAGACGTGGTGTTGTGTGTGATAAATGTGGATCCACGGCTTGGGTGAGTGTCTCTGCTGTGGCGAGGGTTAACGTCCCGGCTGGTGTAAAGCCACGCCTAGATAATGTAAAGGCTCAGATGATCTTCTTGCCGACACACCAAAGGAAGTGTGTTAATTGTTTCGCGAAAAGGTTGATCATTCCTTGTGGGTAAAGTGTACACCGCAGAGTGTAAATCGATCGATTAGCGCGCCCACGGTCAAGGACACTTGGTGACATTATTCCATGCTAGAATCTTTGGTATTTTCTAAAATGGGTTTGGTCTGAACTTGTTTTTAGCAATCGTTGTTTTATGTCGAAGGGTCGACATTGATGGACCTTGTGGTTTGGTTTATTTCAACTCACGCCATGGAGGATCGTGAGTATTACTTATCGTTGTATATATTCTTATCAATCAACTTGCTTTTATAAATTCCGCTTGCAAATGATAACTTGTTTTACAATTCAATTTCGCTTATGCAAATTAATCAGATTAGCCTTTCCTTTGAAATGGCTCGCATATATTATAGGTTTTGCTCAAGTCTTCTTTGAGTACGTAAAGTACTCACCCTTGCTTAATTATTATTTTAGGTGGAAGTTAGCGAGGCTTCGAGTCTCTTTTCGCCGCAGTTATGGATCTTCTTCGCCGTGTTCTATCTCGAGTTTATACCTTGTCGCTTGTTCATGGGTCGGATGGGCAAACTACAAGATATTGCTTCTTTTGTCGCTTAATTCTCCGAGTTGTAGCTTCTCTTGTATATTAGTTTCACTGTAAATATTTGTGGTATGGTTATGATTCCAGTTGTTGTAAACATGTGAGTGCTAGCTATCGATCCAGTGGAATAGCACAAGAATCACATGGAGGTTCCTGCTCATCGAACGGGTCTCACAAAGAAGGGTATCGAGCTATGCCGATCGCAGATAAACCCTAGATAGAATGGTCGTTAGCTTTGGAATAAGTAAGTTCAAAATCTTATTCTCAAAAGCTACAGATTTGCAAAATGTAGGCTTTATTGTTCTTTCCTCATTCTTAAGTTCTCATCCTTACCACTACTTCCAATTTGATTTGTAAACAAACTCCTCTTTCCTCAAAAATAGTTTGTTTTCGCTATTGGCTTTGAAGACGTTGGGGCATGTCGCTACCATCCTTCATGCTAGCCGATGAAGAGCACAATATCTACGCCAACAATCTCAAGAAGTAGACAACGCTTCACTACCTTCGCCGACGAGAAGTGAGTACAAAGATTCTACTTCATGAAGGGACAACATCGCCAACAAATGAAATGCAGAGGATTAGAGTATATTAGGTTCTTCGTTAGGAAAGGAACCCTTATATGTGGCATGTTATTCCACTGAGTTATATAAAGCATTTTTATGTGGTGTCTTTCTCTTGCTATTGTGAATTGGTTTTTATTTTGTTTGGCCGGTGATTTATGTGTGAACTTAACTTCTAGGTTAAAGTTTCATAATAAATTGTTCTTATGTATGAATATGGAAAACCTAACCCATAGGATAAATAGGAAATCATAAAATATCTTATCTATCCTTTCAGTAAAAATTTATACAAGCTTATACTATCCTTCCTTTTGTAGACTTCTCACCTATGTAGTCTTTTGGTCACTAACTTTTCTCAAAAATCAGCTTATTAAGATTAGTAATATAGTCTCTCTATTACTACTTCTAACTTCTTGAGACCACATCCTCCATGAATAAGCCAAAGCCAAGACTTCCACATACTAGTAACCACCAACTTACTTAAGTCACTTTAGACTAGTGAAACTTAATTTTCTCCATAACAATTCTTCATCATGCCAAAAAAAAAAAAAAAAAAAAATCACCTCAATACTTTGTCTAGATTATATACCATGAAAATGAACTAGAGCCCGAGAAGTTATATACTTCTGAATGGAAACCTTAGAATGGTTGTCAAAATGAAAACCGAAAAGTTGAAAGCCTTATTTTCTAAAGAGAAATATAAAAAGGATAGAATTAGTTGTATATATATACTCTTTTTCCCATTTGTAAGATTTAGTTTCCTTATATGTATACTTTCTCCTCTTATTGGGTATCTCATATACTCAATTCTCCTCTCAGAGAACTTTCTTTGTTCATTTCTAGTTATTCTTTCTAGAAGGAATTCTCTCCTTATGCTAAATAAAACCACCGACAAATCTTTTGAAAGTAATTTTGGTAGTAAGTCAACAACATCATGACGTCACGTAGTAACTTTAAGAAGATGGAAGTAGCAAAGAATCATAACTTCACCGACTTCATAGAAGTCCTAGAATATTGACATCAGCAAGTGGTGTAAACGTTAAAAGAAACTTGTTGTCGAACAGCTTGCTATAAGAGATAGTATTATCTAAAGTACATATTATTCTAAGTCAACCTCTTGAACATAGATACGCATTTATTAGGCTAATGGAAGAAAAACTTTAGGTACCCCCATATACTAAGTTGAATGCGATATAATTCTATGGTACTATTGAAATTTCGTTGTAAACCTTTGTATTGTTTTACGGGTTACTCGTAAAAGTTAAACCATTAGGTTGAAATTTACGATGTGCCAACCCTCATTTAATAAGAAAATCTAATTAAGAAAGTTTTAAGGAATGAAAAGTTGCCTTATAAACTAATAACTACCTAATAACCAACCTTGAAACGGTGTTTTAATGAATGAGACATTGCCTTATAAACTAACCAAATAGCTACCTAATCCATATATATGCTATTCTCAAAATAATATTTTAAGGAACAAAAGGTTGCCCCAGAACCCAATGTAATTGCATCTAAATAACTTTATCCTAATAAATCTTGTTGCAGGATGCCTCATGACACAATCTATTAATGCATTCACCGAAAGTAATGAGTAATACAATTTTCACCTTTATAATCAACCTTCGCTCTTCCCAAGTAACTTTGGTTGAGATGTATTCTTTCAATCGCCTCAAACGCTTTAACATACCGTATCTCTCCTGTTAGCTTATTTTTGCTAAGATTCTCGATGTAAATTGCTAACACTCTCATCTACTTCGTGAAACCCAACCAAGAAAAAACGAATGCCGAATCTCCAACCTTAGCACAAGTGCTCGCCATAATCAAACAAAATCACTAAACACATACTTTTCTTCTTCACGACAGCAAGCAGCCAGCTTTTTGTTAAAACCAAACATCTAGTGCAATTCATTGCACCGATCACGTGGTTCCACCGCACACACGATAAAAAGGAATCAATTCGACATCGCACCTTTTCGCCTAGTCTTTTCCCTTCTTCTCCTTTGTCTTTCTTTCAAGCAAGCTCTGCATGAGTAGAGCGAAATTTTTCTTTATGCTCATATTTGGCGCCGCTTCGATGGCTTGCTCCCACTACCGATGATCACCACAGAGGACGACCGCCTCCTCACTCCACCGTGGTAGGTCAAAACAATGCCCGACTCACCAATGCCAATAATGATGATGAGACACCGTTGTACTTTTATCTCTATCTCGCTTATGTCCTACGCCATTAAAATCCCAATGTCATCACTTGACCGCCTACCAAAACCGCCACCGCTCAAACCCTATTTGTGCCGCCTTGCGCCTATAAAGGTCACTTTACATCTCAATCAGAGATCAGACGCCCCATTACCACATCTCTCGCTCATGTGCGCCTAATTCAACCCTATCATTTACCATCACCGCAAGATACGCATCATTAAGGTTTCCTGCTTTGGTCGACAAATAGTGGAAACAACACTTGTTGCATGCACTGCTGCAACTTGGCCGCCTTTACTCGCACTGCTCACATTTTGTGGAAACATTTTCATTCCTTTTAAGTACCTAACCATGATTCTCTTGGTTTACCCCGCTTCTTTTCTACAAGCGCCACAAACTTCTTTGTGTTGGCAAGGATCGTGCTCACCACCATCACTTTTACGATGATCTCAAATGTTTTAGCGTTTTCCTATCCTACATCTTGCGTAAAACGTTCTCCACAAATCTGCATGTAAGATGAAAACCATATGTCCGATGAACTTGAAACTAGTTGTCGCCCTAGCCTGTTCTTCCTTTAAAAGACAACTTGTCGCCTCCGAGTGATAATTCTTTTCAAACTCGTCATGCCGCATGTTCGATGCAAAACGAATATTTTGTTCTTTTGGATCTTCATCAAGCTTTGAAACATGACCATATCGCATAGAAGACTTGGTAAAATTATGACTCCTGAGTAAAAGAAATAAAATCAAGCAGTTTACTCAAAAAATCAATTAAAGAAATGATGCTTGAACAAAGATACTTGTTTTAAAAAGAATTCTACTCAACTCCATGTTGAATTTCAATCGCCATTTGTCATCCTCCAACAACACCAATGAACATCTGCTTGTTACTCAAAACCGAAAAGCCAAAAATTTCTTACTTTTGATGTAGTAAACGTGGGCAATATCCCAACAGCTTGCCTAAAGAAGAAACAAAATCTATTTCATTCTCAACCCCAAGAAGATATACAACAATCTTAAAACCGACCTCAGAATTTGAAGGCCAACAAGTCTCTATCTCCACATTTACTCCAACTCGAGACATTAAACATGGCATACCCGACTCAATGCAAGGTACATCGCTTATAAATACAGCTTTCATCGTAACTTAGATTAATTTGAAATCGTCTTGTCTCTTTAGATCTACTTGAAGTCAACCCAAAAGTTCATATAGAAACTATTCTTAACGTAATAATTTGATAAGCTAAATATTGCCTATTAAATCTAATCGAACTCTCATCAAAATATGTCTTAACTTAGTCTACCCAAATAGCCGTAGTAAAAGGTCAAGTACTAAACTTTCAATTTTCATCTCTAAACATTACCTGGTAAGTCCCCCATCTATTCGTTAATCAATGAAAAAAAATAGCATCTTGAATTTAGCTGCCTCCTACTTATGCTTTTAAAAGTCAGCTCAAACCAAATTTATTCGCAACTAACCTCATCAATCCCGCTACCCACAACACTTATTCATGAAAGAAACTTATGATCTACCAGATGCAGTATTAGATACGATGCTCATATATATATATATATATATATATATATATATTTGAACCCTGCTAGAATTCAAACTTAATTCCAAGGTCAACCCTTTGACCCTAGTCGCCTTCTGATCATTTGTTATATAACATTAGCAAACAAACTTGCTATTGTTTCAATAAGATGGATAACGTCATCTACATTAGCCAGAAGAACTTGAACACTTCGCCAACATCCGCCAAGAAAAGTTCTTCATCTCGCCAAGGATAACATCGTGATTTCAAGCCATCTTAAAGACCTAGGAAACGCCAAGTGCCCGAACAACCCTCGCTCGACGCCACCTTTGAATGTAAAGATCTTCCTTATGTAATTGCACCGACACTTAATGCAATATTGAGTACACCTTTATGTAGTTAATTCTTGTAATCAACCCTTTTGACTCAGGCAATATATTCCTTCATAATTGCCAAACAAAGAAAATCAAAACCCTATGTTTACCAAGATGACCAAACAAATTAAATCATCAGATCATTTTATAACCCCTTGCCTCAACTCAATCCTTGAATTATCTTTATTCTGTTGTTAATCTATAGACAATTTTGAATAACAATTAATCTCGATTAATTTCACAACCGTTGTTAAACTATACCGAATAACCGTTGTATTCAAATATCATTTCTTGATGATAACATTCGACTCTTCCCAAATGAATCTAATAACAATGCATATTTTCTTTCACCTCAAATAACCTAAGCATACCAAATGCCATTCTCTAGATTAGATTATTCTTATTAACAATCCCGTTATACAATCAAAAGATATATATAGAAAATAATAATATCCTCATCTGCTTACACAAAACCCAAATAGAAGCCTTCTACTCTTAGCACATTGACTCGGAGTTGCAAGAAAAAGCTCCAAAGAAAGTGAATACACCAAGACAAAAATACAAGGAAACAACAAGATCATTTCCAAAAGAAGAAATTCTCATAACCTACTTAGTCCTTGCAAATCTCGGGACGAGATTTTGTAAGGGGGTAGATTTGTAACATCCCGAAAAATAAAGTAATATAAAAATAAATATTTTAAATTTGAAAATATTTATTTATGAGCTTTATTGGATTTATTGATCACATCTGAATTTCTTTGGATTTATGCTTTGTATGAAAAATCCAACAAATGAAATTAAAGAATGGAAAAGGTAAAATGGTAAAAGTAAAAGTTAGAAAAATTTACCATGGTAATTCTAAGCATGCAGTGGGTGATTTTATCCAGCAAATAAATTTTAATACATAATAAAGTATTAAATAGTTGAAAGGACATCCCTTTGACCTCCAAATAGTGCAAGGACAGATTTATTATAAAATTTTAGAACGTTATCTGCACCTGGAAAATTTACTATAATGTCCTCAATACATTAGTAACCTCTAGTAAAAATCTTAGAAATTAATAATGTCATTTAGACTATTTAAAAATTCGAGAACAGAGGCTTTGGAACTCTGTAAATTTTCATGTCAGAATTTTTGTAAAATAATTATGAGGTATTTTAACTTGAAATTTTTATGAGAGAATTATTGATCTAAAGATAACTCTACATAAAAGTTTTAAAAATAAATAATACAATTTGGACCTTTAATTAAATCAAAACTGAAATCAGAATTCTGAGCAGTGCACAGTGTCAGAATTTTAATTAATTAACTATGCGGTATTTTATTCCCAAAATTTTACTGGACACTAAGAACTCCCAGTAGACTATGGTCAAAAGTTTCGAAATTTTTCAACTCAGTTGGTCGCCATTTGGACGCACAGAACTGGAGCCATGCTGTGTGCTGTTCCTTTGGGACACCTCACTCATTCTAGAGCTTTCCTTCACATGTCTATATTTGAGCCAACCCATTGATTCATTCTCAGCACCAAGCCAACGCCAAGCCAGAGCTTCTCCACGCCAAGGCAAAGCCAGCAACTTGCAGTCATTTGAGCAAGAGCTTGGGTCTCATCTCTTCCATCACATGAGCAACAAGCATCCAACCTCCAAAAATCACTAAGCCAAAGAGGAGGGGCAAGTGAAGATCACGGCTACTACATCCTCTTGTGCGCCATCCAGAACCTCACACCGATCATCTCCTTCAGAGGCCGCCGAAGTTCTCGCTTCCTTCCCTATGCCGCCGCAAGCAAGAGAAGGGAGAAAGCCGATCAGCAAAATCGGTGAGTCACTCTCAAATTCCTCGCAACCGTGGCGCCCCGAGCATCACCGAACTCATCTCTCTCATCGATTTTAGCTCTTCTTGCTCAGTAGCACCGCCGCGCCCCATTTCTTCTTCCTCGGCTCAGCTCACGGTGGCGGCCCAACTCATCACTTCGAGCGATCCGACCGCAAAATGGTACGCCTAGCCTCGCCGATGCTCACATCGTTACCGATTCGGCCGAGACTTACCCTTCTTCTTCTCCGCGAGTTCTGCCGTTGTCGCCGCCTCACGGTGGCGAGCACCTTCCGACCTCCCGCCGAATCGACACCGCTCTGCAGGCGCATCGTCGAGCCAAGCTCATGGAGTAGCCGATTCCGCCTCTCCGGCTTTTCCTTCGCCGCCGCGAAGCCGCCATCGCCGCCTCGCTCGCTCACCGCCGGCGGGCCCGCCATGTCAGCCACGTGAACCTCTCCACCAAACCGTAAAAGGTTTTTCCTTTGTGAAAGCGATTTCGATTTTTAGTAAATTTAGTAGCCGAGCTAAATTCAATTAGCTATAACTTTTGAACCATAGATTCAAATTGAGTGAAATAAATTTCTATATTCATGTAAAATCAGCTAATTTCAGAATATGAAATAATATTTTGAAAATATTCACTGGGTGAATTCGAAATTCAAATTTGAATAAAAGGGCTAAAAATATGCTTTGTATAAAAATTTTGCAAACAAACTTAGAATTGAATGAAACCAATTTTGATAGAATCCTTATGCTTCCAGAAGTTCAAATATATAAAAATATTTAGATTTCATTTATGTTTGAGCTACTTTCTATTAAAGGATTCATTCAATACATTAAAACTCAAATATACATAACTTATATAAAAGAAATCCAAAATAAGATGAAATAAGTTTCTAAATTTGAATTAAGCTATAAGGATTTGGAATATGTAACAAAACTTAGATGATCACTACAATTCAAATTATTTCAAACAAGTTTGTTTGAAGTCCCTTTATGTAACATATAGTAGCTATGCTAACTATAGCTCCTAAAATCATGAAGTTGTTCTCACATGTCCCTGAGACTGTAAATGTTCCATTTCTGCAAAAGTATTCAATATTGAACTCAGTTTGTATTAAAAGTAAGCAAAAGAAGCCTCCTTGCATAGAGAATCAAATAGTTAAAATATGGGTCAAATGAATTTGATTAATCACCAAATCAGTTTTGTTGTACTCTGACATCACAAGGATCCCAGATATGCAAAAATATTTAAAGTTTACCATGGAAAACAGTAAATGTTTAGTAGTCGGTTTCAATGCTTGTATAATCCAAATAGTCATAACTTTTTCAAACTAGCTTCAAATTTGACAAAACCAAATCCTATAACCTTGAAAAATAATGCCCTTGCTGATTATGCAAAAATATCTTATGATTGTGCTGATCTAAATTTAGTCCTTTTAGACCCTAATGATCACTTATATGGAAACCATCTTGAATAGAAGCCAAGTATCGCGAATTAGCATTAAAGCACTCTTAGAGTTGTTCCTTCATTATGCCTGAAAAATGGATAGATTATCTTATAAGGCGTAGTCGCAAACTTAAATCAAAATCAACTCATCGTTAACATTGTGATCACTTAAGCATTTTCAGAGCTTGTAAAGTATCTCATCCAAATGAAAAGAATTATGAAAATGGTGTAGAAATACTCTATAAAGTACGTGCTACTATGTTATGAAGAAAGAATGTTATTTTGTTAAGGTTTGTATACAAAGAGTCTAGTAACATAACCCTAAATGTTATGTTTTCTCAATAAATGAAACACTTAAGCTTTTTCATCAATGAATAGAATGTCTCATCTAAATGCTAAAATGTATGAAATCGCTTAGGATTGCTATCCAAAGTATAGATTACCCTGTTATGAAGAAATAATCTTATTTCTCTATGTTTTGCATATAAATCCTAGTAGCCAAATATCCCTAAGTTTTATGGTTCATGAACTTTATAATATGGATAAGCAACATAGTATTAATGATGAAATCCATAGTTAATATATTTGTATCACCGTAACCTTCTTAGAAACCGTAAGTAAATCCAAGAACCTAACTTAACAGATATACCTTATTCAAAATCATTCCTTGTGTAGTATCACTTGATTAAGTGCTATTCGCATAACCCCTTTTAGCTAGTGTTTTAGTTCTATTAATCTAATTAATTTTAGTATCTATAATTCAAGTTATAAATACAAGAATTCATAATTTTAGCCTCTTGAATTCGTAATTCAAGAATAGATAAGCTATAAAAGAAGTTGTTTAATGCTTAATGTTAAAAGCTAATAACAATATGGATATTTAATCAATTTAACGCAATCAAATCATCTAATTCAAACCCTAAAGCATTTCTGTTTTCAGAGTGAATCTTTATTTGATTTGTCATTCTGCTTTCTTTTGCCCTTATTGAAGTTTGTTATTTGCTTTATTTCCGCTGAACGACGTGTAGAACTCCGATGTTGCCGCTTTCCGCTGCCGACTTCATCTTTTGCGACTCGCCTTCACCGTAAGCAATGATTAAGCAAGGCAAGCGCCTTTGACCATCTTGATCCCAGATTTGATTTGCAATCGTGTTTACTAAAATGTTTCATGCATGCGCTTACTTTTTGTAAATTCGCTATTTTGTGGTATTGGTAGATATACCTGTTGTCATATGAAACTCCTTGATATTTATGGAAATGTGAACCTTGATAACCATAGAATAGGGCTAGACATTACTTAATGCCAAATTGGGTATATACGATCATATTAATCATGCTTAGCCATGCTTGTTTAGCAAGGAGTCAGATGATCATGATTAAAATTGTTTCCGGAAATGTTTTTATGGAACCTAAATGATCCTTTGTGGGAAAATGGTTGCTGGTAGTTTGATTAAAAACCCAAAATAAAACTATGGTTTTGATGCGGCGATTATTGGCAATGAGGATGATGTGCGATCGGTTTGCACGTAGTGTAGGTGGAGTATCGCCTGTGTCGGATTAAGGACCGAGCGATGGGACGGTGAATCCATGTTTTTCGTGCAACCACGAGGGTCGGTATGGGACAGCCTTAGCCTATTAAGTTATTTAGATGTGGCTTTGCATCTAAGGAAGGCGGAGATTGCACAGCATTCCGGCCAAAGGTTGCTCGTAGGGGTTTCTACATACCAATGCAACGGTACGCCTTGCCCCGACAGAGACGTGGTGTTGTGTGTGATAAATGTGGATCCACGGCTTGGGTGAGTGTCTCTGCTGTGGCGAGGGTTAACGCCCCGGCTGGTGTAAAGCCACGCCTAGATAATGTAACGGCTCAGATGATCTTCTTGCCGACACACCAAAGGAAGTGTGTTAATTGTTCGCGAAAAGGTTGATCATTCCTTGTGGGTAAAGTGTACACTCGCAGAGTGTAATCGATCGATTAGCCGCCCACGGTCAAGGACACTTGGTGACATTATTCCATGCTAGAATCTTTGGTATTTTCTAAAATGGGTTTGGTCCGAACTTGTTTTTAGCAATCGTTGTTTTATGTCGAAGGGTCGACATTGATGGACCTTGTGGTTTGGTTTATTTCAACTCACGCCATGGAGGATCGTGAGTATTACTTATCGTTGTATATATTCTTATCAATCAACTTGCTTTTATAAATTCCGTTTGCAAATGATAACTTGTTTTACAATTCAATTTCGCTTTATGCAAATTAATCGTATTAGCCTTTCCTTTGAAATGGCCTCGCATATATTATAGGTTTTGTTTCAAGTCTTGCCGAGTACGTAAAGTACTCACCCTTGCTTAATTATTATTTTAGGTGGAAGTTAGCGAGGCTTCGAGTCTCTTTTCGCCGCAGTTGCGGATCTTCTTCGTCGTGTTCTATCTGGAGTTTATACCTTGTCGCTGCTCTGGGTCGGATGGGCAAACTACAAGATATTGCTTCTTTTGTCTTAATTCTCCGAGTTGTAGCTTCTCTTTGTATATTAGTTTCCGCTGTAAATATTTGTGGTATGGTTATGATTCCAGTTGTTGTAAACATGTGAGTGCTAGCTACTGATCCAGGGAATAGCACAGTAATCACATGGAGGTTCCTGTTCATCAGAACGGGGTCTCACAGTCTTTCTGTCTGTCTGTCTATCTATCTATCTATCTATATCTTTACTAATTGAAAGCTCCCTCCACGTTAATCCGAGGTGGTGAAAAAGATAGAAATTACCTACTTAATTTACTTAGACCAACGTTAATTCTATAATAGCATGATATTCTTTCCTTTCTTCTTTACAGAAAAGGTATATATCTACTTTACTTTAGAGTATTTATACCATAAATAGATTTACTTGTGATAAATAATTCTTAAATCTCTATGTGGCATGGGAGTAAATTGTTCCCATCTACGGGCATATTTTCCTTCCTTTACATGGGTAATATATTCACACATAAATGCTCAATGTTCTTTGCAAGCATATCTTTTTCAGTCCATAGTGTAAGGAATCTAAGATAATCCATTTACATTAGTTATGAAATAAAAACATGCGACATACTTCTTCCAATCACAAAAAAATGTCATTTTATCATTTACACTGTCCCCAAAAGGCATCTTTGATCACTAATTTCTATTGTAATATATTTATAAAACCTAATAAAGTTAACTACTAAGAATGTTCATTGCGAGACAAATATAAAAATATTATTTTTATGTGTTCAATATAGATATTTGAAAAAGATATTGATAGCCAAAGTATAAAAAATTCGATCACATGTACCCAAAACGACATTCTTTTGTGGCTCGAGAGAGTAACATTTTTATGAACAAATGCTTGATGTATCAGTATCCCGATCTTAGTTTAATTTGACCATGGATCGATTATTGATGAAGCTTTTCACATATAAGAGGCTAGAAAACCATTTAGATCCTCATTTGGAATGCATGAATGTTTCCCAATTCATACGTGAGTTGAGGCACCGTTTGGAATGTAGGAATGTCATAGGAATTTGTATGCATGCTATTTTACTATTTTATATTGCGTACAGTTTAGGCATCAATTTTAATGAAGTATTGAAAATTTCTAAACTTAAACGTTACAACTGACACATAAAATTAATTTTTGAATGAAAAACCACAATATAGAGCACGTTTATGTGTGTACAAATTAACTCCAGTTAATTCAATGCACTATATGGATAATGAAGAGATTTTCAAAATTCATAATTAAAACTAACAAAAAATTAAAATTATGAACCTTTAAATTTAAAATCTGCATATTGCATGTTGGAAGTTATCATGCTAAATCATGCATGTTCTTTAAAACTAGCAATATAACTTGAGACATGTAGCCCATGCGGGATTCGAATCAAAATTGCTTTGATTATAGTAGTTAATAAGTTTAAATTTGAAATGAGTCCGTATCAAGTGAAAAATGTTAATGCGGCTCGGCTTCATAGTTACTCGTTAGCTTGAATTTGAAATAACCACTTATATGAGAAATAAAATAATTTTATGTACATTTATATCAATTTTGAAACAAACTGGATAGCCACCCCTATAAAGCACTGGTGTGCAATAGGGCAGAAGTAGCACAGGAGTGCAGCGGGCGGCGGTAGGGCATGGGTGAGGAGGCATCAGCAATGGCCGGCGGCGGTGCTTAGTGTGGTACTGTGGTGGTTGTGGATTGCGAGAAGGGTAATGAGGGGGAATTAGACATTTAGTATTAGGATTCTCATGCATCCCAAGTTGATCGATTGGTTCAAAATATGCGAATGATTAGTTCTCTGAAGAGAAGACATCAACTATGTATACACTACTACAAAAGGACATATATTAGATCCCTTATCACTGACGGTTTTCAAAAACCGTCTGTAATGAGGTATCATCACAGACAGTTTTTTTTGCAAAAACAGTCAGTAATGACTCTCGGATAAAACCGTCTGTGTTGTGCCCCTCATCACGGACGGTTTTAAACAAAAACCATATGTGGTGAGAGGGGGAATATCATAGACGGTTTCTGGCTAAAATCGTCCGTGATGAGGGGTACATCACAGACGGTTTTAACCAAAACCCGTCTATGATGAGGGGGAAATATTACAGATGGTTTTTGGTTAAAATCGTCTATGATGTGCCCTCATCACATACGATTTTAGCCAAAAACCGTCTGTGATGACTATTTTTAGGAAATAAGTACAGGGAGTGACCTCCTCTGTATTTTTACGGTTTGCTAACCTCCTCTCTTTACTGCACCCTGCCCTTGTCGCTTGTTGCGCCGCTCTAGCCCTAGCCCATGCCACCGTCCGCCTCCGCCCTAGCCCTTGCCACCGTTCGCCTCCGTCCGCGCCCTAGCCCTAGCCTCCCCACACCCGGCCTCCCTCCACTCTAGCCCTAGCCTACGCCTCCCCAGCCCTAGTCTGCACCTCCCTCCACCCCGGCCTCTCCTTGCACCGCACATCGGCCCCCCGCCGGCCTCCCCCTGGTGTAACAGACTCAAAATTATAAAATAAAGAAAGGTAAATTAAAAAGTCTTTTGTGTGTTATTTCTGAAATTTCTGAATTTTCTGGAATTATTGGACATTCTTTTGGCTTTTCTTTAATAAAAGAAAGTGAATTAAAGGATATAGTAAAATAGTAAAAGTAAAAAGTAAAAATGCCAAGTCAACAAAAATTTACAAAAGTCATAAGAAAAATCTAAGGGCTCTCCACAGCCAAATTAAGTCGGTGGAGAACCTGGATTAATTAAAATAATATTTAATCAAAGCAAATCATGTGAAAAGAAGTCAGCGCAAAATGGTAAAAGAATTTTGTAGAAATCTCAGGATGTTATCCTGGATCAATATTTTTACCCTGCCGACGTCAGCACCTTTCCAACCCCCATTAAAAACATAAAAAATTTAATAATTCATTTTGTAATTTTACAAATTCAAAAATAGTAAAGAAATAAATTGGAAAATAGTAATGTCAGAATCATTAAAAATAAAATATTATTAAATAAAATATGAAATATTTAAAGAAGGTGTAGAATACCATTTTAGACTCTCATAAATTTTTTTATAAAATATTAATCTCATTTCAATCATAAATTAAATGAAAAGCGGAATTAGCGAAAAAATAACAGTTGCATTGTCAGAATTAATTAAAAATATACACATATCATAAATTGGTAAATATTTTAATGGAGGCTTTTGATTGCCTTTCCAACCTATGGTAAAATTTTTATAAAATTTAGAGTTGGTTTGACCCCAAATTTTCCATTTTTCTCCCGTTTTGCCCCGAGCCTTCGCCTGAGTTCCCCGATTTTCTCTCGCTGACTTGTGGGCCCGGCTTGTCAGCCAGCCAAGCATGTCGACTCTCGCTGCCACCTCGCCCCCATGCGTCAGCCTCTTCCTCACGTGTTCATCCCCTCTCGCTCTCTCTCTCTGGCGCCAGCACAGAGACGACCGAGCCGTCTCGGTCTCTCGTCGCCCTGTGCTGCAACTGACTCCGTCGCCCTATTTATGCATCGCGCATCGCCTCAGCTGACCGACTCTTCTCCCCAGTTGCCTCATTCCGCCACTCTTTTCCATCATCCTCCCCAGTGCCGGCGAGAACCTGAAAAGGGGAAAACTTCACATTTCGCTTCCACACCTGATTTCGCCGCGAACTATCCAATCTAGAGTTTCACCACATCACCTCGAACCCGTCCTCACCTCCAGTTGAAGCCCTTCTTCTCCGACAAACCTTCCCCACGAGCTCCTTCCTGCGCTGTCGCCCTCGCACGGTAAGACCCCTCTCCGATGGTTCATTCTTTTGAAGAAGTGATAAAATCAGATCCTTTTATTGCACTGATGATCATTATGGTGAAGATGAAGCTCGGGAAGGCCTGGTTTCGCCGGTTCGCCGTTCGGCCATGACAAACGCCGCAGCCGCATGGTGGCGCGTCATTCCTCTTTGTAGCCGACCACCAAAAAGACCCCAATAGCTATGCCCAAGCCCTGTGAAGCTTACCTTGCCCTTCCCTTAGCTCACCGAACCCTTCTTCCTCCGCACCGACGGTCGGTCGTGGTCATCGTCTGTAATGACCCCCATTTTCACATGAATGCAAAAATGGAAATCTCATGTGCAAACAGTACTAGTCCCATGATCAGTAGCTAGTACGCACATTTACAACAATTGGAATCACAACCATACATCATATTATTAAAGCGGAAGCTAATTTACATAATAATCTTACAATTCAGAGTTTATAGCAGCAAAGAAGCAAAGTCTTGTAGTGTGCCCATCCAATCCCTCAGGCAACTGACAAGGCATAATCCCTAGAAAACTTTCATCGCTATCATTCCTGAATCCTGCGACGATATGTTTCATCGGACTAATCTGATTCATCACCTAAAAACAACAATTAAGCAAGGGTGAGTACTTTCGTACTCCGCAAGACTTTTGCAAAAACTATGATATATGCAAGCCATTTCAAAGGAAAGGCTGATGGTTGCTTTGCATAAAGCTAATTTGAAATGTAGGTACAGAATAGTAGATTGCAAAACGAAATTGAAGTAAAAGCAATTTAATACTGAAAGTAACAGAATATAAGTATAAATAAATTTCATGTACCTGGGTATCATGACCATATTCACGAACCATTCCTACCAGTCTCAGGTAGAAATCCTGAATAACCATTCCTACCAGTCCCAGGTAGAAATCCAGAATTTTATGAAAATAAAAACATCTAACTAGTGCTGGCGCACCAAGATTCCCATAACCGCGGGAACGGCTTTTCGAAAAGTTTGACACTCTGCAGAGTTGTACAGCTTTACCCACAAGTCATGACCTTTTCCTTTTGCCGCATATTTCACGCACCTTTGGCGTAGTGTCCAGAATGTTCATGACGGAAACCTTTACATTATCTAGGCTAACTTTGCACCAGCCCGGTGACGATAAACCCGCACTATGGTGTAAATGTTTGTACGATCCATCGCACAATAATGAATAAGCATATCCATAGTATGGCGTATAACCGTTATATCAAGAACGTGACTCCCAACACCTCGGTGTGGCGCCCCTTCGAGCAACCATCCATCAAGAAGCTCGTACTACTCCGCCTACCAATGTGCAAAGTTAAACCAGATAACTTAATTGGTTTAAGGTTGTCCCATACCAGCACTTGTGGTTGTACGGTAATTCTTGGGTTTAACGAACACGTAGTTCGGTCCTTAATCCGACACGGGCAATAGTCTCCACCCTACACTACGTACAAGTCCCTTGTACATCCGGCTATTGCCAATAATTGCCCGCATCAAAACCATAGTTTTATTTTCATTTTTGATCAAAATACCAACCATAAATAAAGGTCATACCCATTGAATGTCATATCCAACATTTTTAATCATGTCAAAGTTTTATGTTTCTTTAAGCATGGCTAAGCATAACACTATGTGTGAGCAACCCAGATTGACATCAATTATTGTCTATACTATTCTATGGTTATCAAGGTTCACAAATCCATACTTATTAAGGAAATTCTATGAAGCAATAGGTACAACTACCAATACCCATAATATAGCAGACTTTAGTAAAATAAAGTATGCAGTAAAACATTTAATGAAAACATTTATAAAACTGGGATCAATATGATCAAAGGGGGTGCTTGCCTTGCTTATTTATTGCTTACGATGAAGACGAAGCCACGGCTGACGAGGCAACGACGGAGGAAAGGACGTCGATTCTACACGTCGTTCAATCGGAAATATAGCAATTATCGAACTTTAATAAGGGCAAAAAGAAAACAGACAGAAAAACCAAATAAAGATTCATTAAAGAAAACAGGAATGTTTCAGGGTTCGGATTGAATGATTTCAAGATATTATGATTTAGATAATTATACCAACATATTATTAATGTCTTATGATAAAGAAAGCATGGTTTCTTTGATAGATTATCTATTCTTGATTTACGAATTCAAGAGGCTAAAATTATGAATTCTTGTATTTATAACTTCGAATTATAGATGCTAAAATTATTTGCATTAATAAGATTTAACACATTAAACAATTGAGCTGGAAACTATAAATGAATAACACTTAATCCTTTTTAATTGATTTTTCATAATAAGCGGTTTCGAACATATTATGTCTGATAAGTTGAATTACCAATTATACATTAGTGGTTTTTGAGAAGGTTCTAGTGATACAAATTACATATTTGTCCATTATTTCAAAGTTTGCTTATCCATATAATCGAGTCCATACAACATAATACTTAAGGTTATTTGGCTATTAGGATTTATATGCAGAACATGATGAAATAAGATTATTTCTTCAGAATATGATAGTCTATACTTTGAAGAACATTTATAAGTTAATTTCATACATTTTAGTGTTTAGACGAGATGTCATATTCATTGCTAAAAAAGCTTATATGATATTAAGGGTTACGACGACCATATCATTTAAGGGTATTGGGCTAGCAGGATTCAGACGATAAACAAGTTGTAATAAGAATATTTTTCCATATTATGGTAGCATAAAAATTATAGGATGCTACTGAGCTATTATCTCATTATTTTCCATTTATACTAGATATTTTATGGGTTGCCGAAAAGCTTATATAATTATGCCGATTGCGCGGTTTCGGTCCAGATTTCATTCTTCGATTGCGGCTGCACCTTACGGGATAATCTAACCATTTTTTAGACATTAATAGGGGATATCCCTAAAAGTGTTTTAAAGTTGGTTTTGCAATATTTCGCATTCATTTGTGATACATGATCTTTAGGGCTAAATATGGCCTAACCCATAATTGTTCAAAATGTTGCCATTTCTATACAGCAAGTTATTATATGTTATTTTAAGGTCATAGCATTTGATTTTGTTGGATTTGAGGTTCGTTTGCGAGAGTTATGAACATTTGATCATTTTGCCGATTGAAGGTTTGAGCATTTAGCAAATTGATTAAACTAAAGCAAAGTCTAAATATTTTTGACTATTCATAATCTATGCAATCCCAGGAATGCATCCAAACTGGTTTCACCTAATTCTGAGCTCATATGGATATTTTTCTAACCACTTGAAACTTGAATGTTATTAAGGAGTTAAACCAACAATCTTTGATTCAAAATGCATTAAAATTTAAATGTTTTTGCATAAATGGATTGCATACTGTTGCAGATACTTATGGTATTTATTTCATGATTTATGGATCAATATAAAATATACATCCTTCATAACACCTATTTAGGGCCTAATATTCAAACCCTAATAAAAATATTTTTCTTCAAGAAACATATGACTTTTTATTCCAGATTCTAATTCCTTATTTCAAAACTTAAATTTAGAAACTAATTTGACTTCATTTGGACATTCTAACAAAAAGATATGGAAGTTTGAATGCAAGAGGTAAAAATAAAAATTTATATTGCAAAAGCTGGGATTCGAACTCAGGTTGCCTGGAATAACAGAGAAAGCTTAACCACTGAGCTACGGTGCTGCTTGTGATTATAGGGCGTGCACAAATATTTGAGGTCACCTCTTCTTCTTCTAACCCTAGAGCTCGAAACTCTTCACTGGACAGCAATGGTGAAGCGATGCTTGAAGAGAACGTTCGGGGAAGTGGACCTCAGGGAGGGAGGCTTGGCTGGGGGCAATCCTTGGCGGCGGCGGAGCTCACCGGAGCTGGCGCCGGCGCCGGCGAGGAAGTTGCTTAGCTCGCTGGGAGGAGGACAGGGCATGGCGCCATGGTTGTAGCTCGGCTGCTCGGTTGAGCTCTGATCGACGGCGAGGTAAGGTCTGTTAATGGGAGCTGGGATGGTCCGGTCAGCTCTGCCACCGAATGCCGGTCAGGATACCCTAATTGGCTCCTGAGCTCAAGCATCGAGCTTTGCTAAAAATGGTGGAATGAGAAGGAAGGTGCGGAAGGGAGCAGCAGGAAGATGTGTTTAGTGTTCTAGTATGAAGTGGAATGAATGATGAGTTTAGCATTGCCACACAAGTGCATAGCTTGGCTTGATAGCGACGTCGCAGTGACTTGGATGGAAGGGCTGAGATGGCATGGCTGAGACAATTCGAGAGGGCTCGAGGTTTGTTTGGAGCTGAAAAGAGATAGACAACGGCTGAGCTGGTGTCGGTTTGGAGAAGTTCAGAGGAATGGAGAAGCAGCTCCATGCGACGCTAGAGTGGTCTTTATAGCTAGCAAAATTGATGCCTCGCATGTGAACGCATTGCTGAGTTGCGGCGGCTCTGGCTTTGGTTGGCTCGGATGAGAGGAGAAAAAGGAAGAGGTTTCTGGCAGGGACAGAGGGGAAGTCGGCAATGCCTCGGGTGATGGACTACGGCGGGAAGGCGACAAGATCCGAAGGCGGTGCTGGCTCGGCTTGCTCCTGCGCGAGAAAGAGAGAAGTCCAGAGAAAGCTGGAGAAGAAGAGAGGGAAAGGAGACTGCCGCGTGGGGCCAGAGGGCAGGGAGGATGTCGGCAAGGCCAGCTGGGTCAAGATGGGCCCACGAGTCAGCGAGATGCAGGAGAGCAGAACGCAAGAAGACTCTGGACAGCACAAGACGAAAATCAAGATTTAGGTCAGAACAAAGGATTAAGATTTTCTAAAATTTTTGGTGTAGGTCGGTAAGGAATAGATAAGGGTCCAGTAAAATTTGTAGAAAAAAAGATTCTTAGTAAAAATATTTATATAAATCTGACAATGCACTGTTGTAGATTTTGACTGATTTTTATTTTTATTTAATTTAAGATAAAAACCAGTTTATTATTTTATGAAACTTTTTATGAAGATCTCAAATGGAATTATTGACATTATATAAAATTTTCAGATTTTTATATTTGATATTTTAATTTTAATAATTCTGACATTGAAATTTTCAGCTTTTCTAATAATCTGTTTTTGAATTTCTAAAAATACTAAATAATGGGATAAACTCTTGATATTTTTACCAGACATAAATAAGACAATTATGTCAGCATGGTTAAAATTTTAACTCAGGTTAAGTTAAGATAACTTCTGAAGAAATCTTGCAAGTTCAGATTTTTATTGTCTTTTTATGATTACAAGATCTTTTCTTTATTTAATGTGTTCAGATTACTTTTGATAGCATGAAAAGGTCTATGACGGTTTATAATATTTTAATATTATTTTTGCAGATTTTTATTTCTATTATGTTTTTATCTTTTTACTTTTACCATTTTACCATTTCAATTTATGAAACTTCTTTTTAAAGCAAAAACTCAAGAAAAATAAATAATTAATAAAGCTCAGGAAATTACAATTCAAATTAAAGATTACATCCCAAATTTATTTTTATATTTTGTTTGAAGAAATAGTTTTAATAAAGAAATATTTCTTTTCTTCATATTAGAATGCAAGAAAAGAAGAAAAGATATTGTTTAAAATAAAAATCTCAATTCCAATTGAAATTTTTATTCAATTCCATTTTTAAATTTAAAATTTTTATTTTTTTTATATTTTTAAATTTTACGGGATGTTACATCGTCGCACCTCGCCAGTGGAACCCCCTTTCCCGGCCACCTCAGGCCACCGTGCCACCACCCTTGTGTGCGAACGGATGCCTTGAACCTCATGGTGGAACCCATTCCACTTTTTCGGCGACATTTCGCCGCCGAGGGCTTAGGCGCCGTTCCCCCTGTCTCGGGTCGCTGACGAGTGGGATCGGCCTGGCAGCCCCGTTGCTCATGCCGCGCCATGTGTCACCGACACGTTGGCCCCGCATGTCAGTCGTCGAGCCGCGTAGCCACGCGGGCCCGCGTGCCAGCTGCACGTCTCGCCGACGGCCTGGCCCCGCATGTCGTTCGCTCGCGCGCGTGCTTGCCGCTGCCATGTGGACCCCGCTGTCAGCGCCTCGGCGTGGCATCGCCCGAAAAGAGAAAGCGCGCTTTACCAGTGAAAGCGTACTTTCTATTTTCGGCATATTTTTTATTTTCAGTATTTTCCCAAAACCTAGAATATTCAAACTTAAATATCTTTTGAACTAACTGTCCAAATTGTATGAAATAAATTTCTAAATTCATCTAAAATCATGTAGATTCAGAATATGCAAAACTAGCTCAAAATTCAAATTTTATTTGAATTTTGAATTTAAATTTAAAGAAAAAGTTAGAAATATGTCATACATGGAATTTTTGCAAATGATCACTAAATTTAGTAAAATAAATTTTGTTAGATTCCTTGTAACTTCAGAAACCTGAATATGTAAAAATACTTAGGGATTGTTATAAGAAAAATTTAAGTTGTTAAATATGTGGTAAAATAATGCAATAATAATCCAAATAAACTAAATCTTTAAGTTACAAATAAGAACAAATAATTCATGCAATCACTTCTGAATTATGTAGTTATTTTATTTGAATATTTCCATCTGATTTCTTTTTGGCCTTATTAAATTTTGGTATTTGCTATGTATCGCCATACGACGTGTAGAACCCGACGAGCCTGGTATATTCGACGAATAAGAGTTCGACGTCGAGGAAAATCAACAAGGCAAGCATTCCCCTTTGATCATATTGATTCCAATTTTATAAATGTTTTCATTAAATGTTTTATTGCATACCCTATTTTTATTAAAGTCTGCTATATTATGGAAATTGGTAGTTGTACCTGTAGCTACATAGAACTTCCTTGATAAGTATGAAATTGTGAACCTTTATAACCCTAGAATAACATAGACATTAATTGATGTCAATTTGGGACATTTACACTTAGTGTTATACTTAGCCATGCTTAAAGCAACATAAAATTGTGACATGATTAAAAATGTTGAATATGACATTTTAATGGGTATGACCCCTTTTTGTGGTTGGTATTTTGATCAAAAATGAAAATGAAACTATAGTTTAGATGCGGGCAATTATTGGCAATAGCCGGAAGTTCATGTCTTTGCACGTAGTGTAGGGTGGAGATTATTGCCCGTGTCAAGTTAAGGACCGAACTATGGGTTGTTTTCAGGCCAAGAATTATCATACAACCACAAGTGCTGGTATGTGACAGCTCTAACTTATTAAGTTGTTTAAAACTAGCTTTGCACTTGGAAGGCCAGAGTAGTACGGGCTATTTCTTAATGAATTGTTCGACGGGACGTCCACACTGAGGTGACCATGGAATAAACATCTACCAATATAACGGTGTACGCCATACTGTGGGTAGTTCCATCATTTCTATGCTCTGAGTTCTTACACCACAGAATGGGTTTATCGTCACCGTGCTGGTGCAAAGTCAGGATTAAATAATGTAACAGTTATAACATGACTCTCTGCGGCACACCAAAGGAAGTGAGCAAATATCGATTGCTCAAAGAGTAAGTCGTGTCTTGTGGGGAAAGCTGTATACCTCTGCAGAGTGCAAAACTAATAGATTAGCCGCGTCCGCGGTAATAGACACTTGGTAAAGTCATCACATAGTTAGCAGTTTTGTTTATTTTCATAAAATCTGGTTTCTACCGTGCGTTGGTAATTTCTACTGTGTGTCAGTGGAAATGGTTCTTGGATATGGTCATTATAACCAGTTTTGAAATTTCATTTATTCGTACTTACATACTGTTATTCTACATATGAAATTGCTGTTACTTAAATTCCGTTTTGCAATCTATTATTCTGTATTTACATTTCAAACTGGCTTTATGCAAATTAACCTTAATAGCCTTCCATTGAAATGACCTGAATGTATTTTAGGATTTGCAAAAGTCTTGCGAGTACGTCCGTGCATACGGGGAATTTAACGATGAATTTTTCTAAGGTTTCTCCTTTGTCAGTTGCCTGTGGGACAATGGGTTAAAAGGCATACTACAAGAAGTTGTCTTCACTGCAGTTTTACTTTTGGTATTGTAAAAATATTATGTAACTTCACTTTCGCTATGTAATAAAGCTTATGTATGACTGTGATATCAATTTGTATTTATGCGTACTAGCTACTGATCATGGGACTAATATTGTATGCACATGGTATCCATTTTTGGTATTCATTATCAAAAATGGGGGCCTTACAATTGGACCCCTCATCACTGACAGTTTTCAAAAACTGTTTGTGATGAGGGGCATCACTAACGATTTTTTTACAAAAATAGTTAGTGATGAGTTCTATGCTCATCACGGATGGTTTTTGGCAAAAACCGTCTGCGCTGAAGGGTCTCATCACAGACGATTTTAGCAAAAAAATCGTTTGTGATGAGCATGGTGTCATCACAGACGGTTCTAATAAAAACCGTCTTTGATGTCTTCTGAAAACGGTTTTTTACAAGAATCGTCTGTGATATAAATTTACATCACAGACGCAAATTTATATCACATACGATTCTTATAAAAAACCGTCTATGATACCTTCTACTTAGTACATGGTGGCCCTTTCACCTCCGAGGCACTCCTCGATGAAACCAACAAGTCCAACTTCCTCTTCTTACAGCTCACCTTCATGCCAGATGCACCATTCCCCTCAGCCATGAGTAACTACTGGAGCTGAGGAAGCCCCAAATACACACCATGTCCATCCTCAAACACCACACAGTACATCCCAGTGCTGCTATCATAGGATGAAACCTAGCCCGAACGAGCGCAGCATGTAGCCATGTACTAATATATTGCAGGTAAAACAAAAGAAAATTACTCTGTAGAACTAGCATGTCATGTTGGTGAATCTGATCTCTTTTGTAACACTATGTAAGAGATTGATAATTTACACATACACTCGATTAGATAGTTTGACACATTAAATTATGGGTACAATTAGATAGTTACGAAACATATTAAATTATGGGTACATATTAAAACCGTAAGTAATGTGTAGTCATTACAAACGATTCTAAATAAGAATCATCTGTTATGTCACTTTTTACAGATGGAATTCGAAAATCATCTGTGATGTGCCTTTACATTACTGACACATTGTTACTGACGGTTCACAAAATCGTCCGAGATGACAATTTTGAACCGTTTGAGATGATGAATTCTGTAGTATTGTCTGGATGTTAGGACCCATTTTCGAACGTGGGAAGTTTCCCGATTTATGCAGCAATTGAGCCATTTTCTACAACATGACTAAAAAATTCTTGTACGATGCACTGTGGTGATATGTCTTACCTTTCAGAGCTTTCGTAGTTAGGAACATGGCTATATTTGCGATTCTAGTTGGAAGGTAACCAAATTTGCAAAAAAAAAAAAGAGGTAAAAAAGTGAGAAAAATAGTCAATTCTCCAAAAGCTGAGTTGTCTCACCATGTACTGTTATGTTCACCATGTGGAGTGGCTGATATAGGATATGACACTAAAAAGTGTTGCCCAATTTAAATACTTTTGTGTAAGGTCCCTATTTTCGATAATAAATATCAATAATGGGTACCATATGCTTTTCGTACTAGTCCCATGATATGTGGCTAGCACGCACAAATACAAATTGATATCACAGTCATACATAAACTTTATTATCATAGCGGAAGCAAGGTACATAATATTCTTACAATACCAAAAGTAAAAACATTTCAGTGGAGATATATTTCTTGTAGTATGCCTTTAACCCAATATTCCCCACAGGCAACTAACAAGGAAAACCCTAATAAAATTCATCGTTCATGTCCCCGATTCCTGCATCATAAAATGTATCGTCGGGGTATTTTGGTTCTTCACCTAAAAACATCAATATAGGTAAGTTGAGTACTTACATAATCGCAAGAATTTTGCAAAACCTAAATATACATGCAAGCCAATTCAAAGGGAAGACTTATGATTGTTTTGCATAAAGCTAATTTGAAATGTAAATACAGAATAGTAGAATACAAAACGGAATTTAAGTAAAAGCAATTTAACACTGAAATTATCAGAATATAAGTATAAATAAATTTCAGGTACCTGGGTATCATGACCACATCGACGAACCATTTCTACCAACACCCGGTAGAATCCAGTTTTATGAAAATAAAAACATATAACTAGTGCTAGCGCACCAAGACTCCCATAACCGCGGGAACGGCTTTTCGAAAAGTTTCACACTCTGCAGAGGTGTACAGCTTTACCCACAAGAAATGATCAACCTCTTTTGCCAGGCCAGTAACACACTTCCTTTGGTGTGTTGGTAAGGGGATCATAACATAACCGTTACATTACTTAATTCTAACTTTGCACCAGCCCGATGATGTTAAACCCGTACTAGGATAAATGTTTGTACAATCACTGCACAGTAAATGATTAAGCATATCTATAGTATGGTGTTCACCGTTGTATCAGTAAACGTGACTCGCAACACCTCAGTGTGGGTAACCCTCCGAGCAACCAGTCACTGAAGAAGCTCGTACTACTCCAGCCTACCAATGTGCAAAGCTAGTTTTAAGTAACTTAATAGGTTAAGACTGGACCATACAAGCACTTGTGGTTGTACGGTAATTCTTGGGTTTAACGAACACGTAGTTCGGTCTTTAATCCGATATGGGCAATAATCTCCCCCTACACTATGTACAAGTCCCTTGTACATCCGGCTATTGTCAATAATTGCCTGCATCCAAATTATAGTTTTATTTTTATTTTTGATCAAAATACCAACCATAAGGAAGGATCATACCCATCAAATGTCATATCCAACATTTTTAATCATGTCAAAGTTTTGTGTTTGTTTAAGCATGACACTAAGTGTGAGTAACCCAAATTGACATCAAGTACTGTCTATGTTATTCTAGGGTTATTAAGGTTCACAAATCCATACTTATCAAGGAAATTCTATGAAACTACAGGTACAACTACCATTACCAACGAAATAGCAAACTTTAATAAAAGTAACGCATGCAGTAAAATATTTAATGAAAACATTTATAAAACTGGGATCAATATGATCAAAGGGGGTGCTTGCCTTGTTGATTATTCTCGTAGTCGAATTCTTGATCGTCGACGACTACATCGGACTCGTCGGGTTCTACACGTCGTTTAGCAATAACATAACAAATAACAAATTTCAATAGGAAAAAAAGAAATCAGATGGAAAAAATCAAATAAAACAATTTCATAAATCAGGAATAAATGCATGAGTTATTATTCTTATTCTACAATTTAAAGAATTAAATTTATTTGGATTAATATTGAATTACTTTACTACATATTTATTAACTCAAATTTTTCTTATAACAAACCCTAAGTATTTTTACATATTCAGGTTCTTAGGACTACCAGGAGACTAATAAAATTTATTTTACTCAATTTGGAGGTCATTAGCAAAAATTCTATGAATAGCATGTTTTAACCTTTCTCTTTAAATTTGAATTTAAAATTTAAACAGAGTTCATTTTCAAAATATTTTTGCATATTCTGAACATGAATGATTTATTATGAATTTATGAATTTATTTCACCTCATTTGGACTAATGGTTCAAAAGTTATAAGCATTTGAATATCCTAGGGTTTTGAAAATACTGAAAATCAGGAAATTACCGAAATGGAAAGTGCGTTTTCGCGATGAAAAGACGCTTTCTGTTTTCGGAATTGAGCTGGGCCAAGGCGCTGACAACTGGGCCCCAGATGGCAGCGAGAGGCCGCGCTACGCGACTGGTGTGTGGGCCCGCGGGCTGTGCGGCGCGCGTGGCTGATAAGTGGGACCAAGGAAGCAGTGTCACCCGCGCGTGCAGGAGACTGATAGGTGGACCCGCATGGCAGTGGCTCGGCACAGCTTGAGGCTGACCGACCGATCCTACTTGGCAGTGACCCGGAGCAGGGAGACGGTGCCGGGGCTCGCCGACGGTGAACTAGCACCGGAGCGACGGAATCGGTTCAACCATGAGCATCAACTCAATCACGCGCACACGAGGGTAGAGTTGGTTCTGTCGAAAGTGGTCGGAAAGGTGGTCGCCACCGGAGGGAGGCGACAGAGGCCATGAACGGCAAGCGGCGAAGCAAAAATAGTGAATTTCTCTACTCATTAACACCCAGGTTAGCATTATATGATGATAAGGAACCCATTTTGAGGTTTGGCCAAGAGAAATGTATCGGGAAATGGGTTCTCACCGAGCGGGTGCGGCGGCGGAAGAAGTTTGGCGGCGTGGGAGTTTTTCGGAGAAGAAGAGCTTCAAATACTGGTGGGGAAAGGGTCCAAGTGCTACAAGAAGGCTCTGGACCAAGTGGTTTGGGTTGAGGTTCACCGGAGTAGAAGATTAAGGTTTTTCCCTTTTCTACTGGTTTCGCCGGAGTTGGAAGGGATGAGGTGGTTTTGAGTGGTGTTTTGGCTGTAGGGTGAGCTGAGGAGAGAGTGAGGGTCCAGACGAAGCTTTGCAGGGTTTAAATCGGCAGATGAGGCGGCGAGAACAGGGTTTGAATGGGAGTAAGCATTGCGGTCGGTTCTGGTGAGTTTGCGCAAGATTTTTCGATACCGAGCTCAGGCTTGACGGTCAAGGTTTGTAACATCCCGAAAAATGGAATAATATGAAAATTCATATTTTGAATTTGAATATTATTATCTCTGGTTTTCTTGACATGATTGGAATTTATTTGGATTTCTTCGGATTTTTGTATTGAATGAAAAATTAAAGAAATGGAATTAAGAAATGGATAATGGTGAAAAGTTAAAATGGTAAAAGATAAATTTTGGAAAAAAAATTACCATAGAATCTTAACCTCTCTGGTAAGTCAGTAAAATCAAGAAGTAAAATTTTGTGCACAGAAAAATGGGTAAATAAATTAATGTCACCTCTTTTTGACTAGAAACAGTACAAGTCAAAATTAATGAAAAATATTCGAAGATTATCTGAAGCTGTAAAGATTACAAAAACACCCTCATGGTAAAATATATCTCTGGTAAAAATTTCAGGAATTTATCTTACTAATAAGACCTTATAAAAATTCCAAAACAGAAGCTTTAAGAATCTGGAATTTGACATGTCAGAATTTTAATAAAACAAATACCCATTATTTTGGCTTGATAAATTTACAGCGACATCCTTGACCTAGATATAACCCCTCATAAAAGTTTCAAAAATGAATAATAATGTTTGAACCTTTAAATAAATACAAAACCGAAATTCAAATCCTGTACAAACCTACAGTGTCAGAATTTTTATAATTTAACCATGCGTTATTTTAACCTCAAATTTTTACTGGATATTAGTAACTACCAGGAGAGGTCAGTCAAAAAGTTTCACGAAATTACACAGTGATTTGATAGCCATTTTATTGCTCACATGGAGCTGTCCAGCTGAGCTTATCTCTTCATTTTGCTTACTCTCGCCGACATGTGGGGCCAACACCTTTGACCGTAACCGTTCAACGGCAACGGAAAAACTCCCTCAGGCACTGACCGGTGGACCCGGGACCCACCCGTCAGCCTCTGATCTCGCTGCCTCCTCTCTTCCTCCCCTCTCGCCCGAGACAAACTCGACCTTCTCCCGATCCTTCGCCAGCCTCGCCGATTCAATGCCTGACCGGTGCACGTCGCCTCTACTTGACCCCTGCCACGTCCATCCTCGAGACTCGTGCGCCATTCCCTGTCGTCCTTGCGTTATCTCCTTGCCGGCGAGAAACGCTACGCCATTTCACCGAAAACGCCAGAACCAAGCCGCTCTTTTCACCTCCGTTCAAACCCTGTGAATTCGTCATTCGCCAGCTATAAATAGCTCTTGTACATCACATTGGACCTCCCCTTCTTCTCATTCACTCCCAGAACCAACAATCAAACCATAGCTCCCTTTTCTCGCCGTTTCTGCCAGAAAAACCGAAAATGGAGAGGCATCGCAATTGAGCCAAACCGGTAAGTCTCAATCCAATTCTTTGCAACCGAGGCATCTTTGGGCATCGCTGAGTCCATACTACCCATCAATTTCAGCTTTCATCTGCTGATCAACCGCCACCACTGCGCCACTTCTTCCCCACGGCCGGCCGACAGTGGCAGGCCAACCCGTCGCCTCTCCGACCCGACCAACCGGTAAAATGGAATCCTCTAGCTTCACTGATGCTTAAAATGCTACCCATTCGGTCCCTAACTCACTCGTCGTCTTCTCCGACGAGCGCAGCTCTTCGCCAAGACGTCACCGGTGGCAGGTCTCTCACCGTCCCCTCACGGCGAGTGACCCCAGCGTGCGCGCTGCGTGACTGGAGCTTGCCGTGCTACCCATTCGGACGGAGATTCGCCGGAGTTCCGTCGCCGTCGTGCCCTAGCCGTGCCCCTGCTTTTGTCTCACTGGATCGTGGGACCCAATTGTCAGCCGGTCAAAGCCTTCCCAGTTCAAGCGGTGAAATACGCTTTCCAAGTTTGAAAACGCATTTCTCAATTTTAGTTAAATTCCAAAAACCGAATAGATTCAAATGCCCATAACTTTTGAACCATCTGACCAAAAATAGTGAAACCAATTTCTAAATTCATGAAAAATTCCATAGATTCAGAATATGCAAAAATATTTTGAATACCATCTCTGGGAAATTTTGAAATTCAAATTTGAATTAAAAGGCTAGAAATATGCTCTATACAAAATTTCTGTAAATAAACTTGGAAATTTATGAAACTAATTTTTCTAGAATCCTTATATTACCAGGAACCCAGATATATAAGGATATTTAATTTTCATGCTTGTTTGAATTACTTTCTACTTAGACCTTGTTTCCAATACCTTAGTAATTCAAATATGTATAATTGTATTAAAAAGAAATTTAAAAGAAACAAAGTTAATTATAAATACTAGGATGGCAGTAGCATAGTTGAGTTTGATTAAATAGGAATTTTGGGTTGAATTAACTTTAAACCATGTAATCATTATTGTGCCAAATGCACTCACACATATATATGTATATATATGTGCTTTGTAGGTTAAATAACTAAAATCTAGTTTAGTTGGTTCAAGTCATGAGCAGCCTAAATAACCTAGCTGGATAAGGAATTCGTAGTTAATAAATTTGTATCACTGTGAATCTGTCGGGACCCGGATTTACAAACCGAAACCCTCTGTGTATCCTGCACTAGTCCAGGATCACGCTAGTGCACACAGTGGAAACACAGATGTAATATCATTCCATACAACGAATTAACTAAGAAGAAGCAAATTATTATTAAATAAAGCAAACGACCTTATGGTCAATGTTTACACCATTGTGCCTTAAGGGCTTAAGAAACAAATACTATTGCAATGAAAAGATAACTTGAACCATTCGACATGCCACAGGCAATCGTCTGGGGAACGCCTTCCTAATCCACGTAGTCTTCATAGAATTCCTCTTCATGAGATTCATTATCTCCTTCAGCAACTGATCAACAAGGGCATAAAGCCGTGAGTACAAAGGTACTCAAAGAAGTCATAGGAATTGATGCAATATATTTATGCACGGCTTGACAAGGATAGCTATATAGTTTATTTTGCGTAAAGCAATAACTTGAATGGAAATACAATAAATAGATTGAAAGCATATTTATGAAAACATAAATAAATAACGATAGATCAATGATAGACAACAAAACAAAGTGAACTCCCTGCTCACATCCCAACAATTCCACATTCCACATTTCATGAAACACTTTATACCCGTGTGAAATTCCGGGCTTTGTCCATGATCATGACGCGCTATCCGAATAGTTTTACACTGCAGAGGTTGTACAACTTTACCCACAAGACATGAACATCTCTTTGTGCAAACGTTACTAACACACTTCCTTTGGTGTGTCGCAGAGATATCATGACAGAGCCTTTACAATGCATTGTCTAAACTCGATCGCTCGCTAAGGTTTCGCCCATAAGGCCCCCTCTTGCGCCATGTGAATCTACCCGCCCATCCCGAACCCACACCACCATTGGCGTACTCAAGACTAGACATTACAAATTAATCGCCTAGGTCTGTCCCATTCCGCATATGTGGTAGTACGATTAGACCCAGTTCAATGGCGCACAAGATTAAGTCCTTAAGTTGTCTCGTGCAAGACATCCACATCCCAACGTGCTAGAAAGCACCCCTTTATCGCACGATCACTTGCCCGAGGGAAAACAATTGCTCAACCAAGACCAATGGCAAACCCGCCATGGTACAACAAATTTTACAACAGTGGCTAACGCCACGATTCAATATCTCATTAAGTCAAGATTAACATTATTCAACATGTGACATGAATCCCAACGTATATGTAAGCATGTCTAAGCATAGCTACGATAACCCAATGTTGGTATTATGATTATGTCCAACTAGTAATGTCCCAACCTAGGTTTAACAATGGATACATGGCATACAACGAATCAAGGTGGCATAATGTCAACTAGGCATACATCTACTCCCATTAAATAAACATTGATACGTAAATAGCATGCAAGTGTATAAAATAAATTACTTTGCAAACATAGGATCAATATGATCAAAGGTTACGACTTGCCTTGCTGATCTAGTGTGAATCTTGGTCTTCAAGTCTTCGCTTGCTCCTCGGAATTAGCGCTCACCGAAAAGAAAGCAATGAAACCAAATAAATACAAAACAGAGACTCAAACAAGCTCAAAACTGAAAATAAATGGCTCTGGAAGATAGATCTTGATTTTAGAAAATTTTAGAAACTTGAATCGCCTCAATCGGAGTTCGTATGAGCGAGAACGGCCTCCAAAGATTAAATTCAGAGAAAATACGAAAATCGTAAAATCGGAATTTTTGGATTTATTTTTGTATCGAAAAGGAATTTATTGCGCAACGCCGACGTCACCGGTTCACGGTGAACTCGGTCCACGGCGCGCGCTGGGTTCACTGCGGCGCCCGTGCACCGTGACGTCGCCACGACGCAGCAGCGACGCAGCGGTGACGCCGGCGGCCACGCGGCGGTCTTGTGGCGCGACGCCACGTGTCGCGCGATCGGACGAGGGAGCCAGATCGAACGCCACGCGGCGTCACAAGGAGGAGAGGCGTGGCACAATCGGCGCGTCGGCTAGAGATCCAACGGCGAGCGCTGGCGGCGGAGGTCGACGGCGAGGCGACGACGCAAGGCTTACCGGACTCGGGGAAAGACGAGGCCGCGGCGGCCGAGAGCCGGACGGCGCGGGCAAGGCGAACCGGGAGGGGACGACGCGGCAACTCGGAGATGCAAGCGGGACGGCGAAACGGCACCGCGACGGAAGAAAAGCGGTGGAAGATCTCGGCAGGCGGCGGACTCGGCGAGCTCACGCGAAGGATCGGCGACGCCTCGGGCGGAGAAGCGGGCAAAAGAAGCGGCGCGAGGAGGGGAACCTCGGCGCGCGGCGGCACGGCTTTATAGCCTCGGGAACGCGCAACGACGCGGACTCGAGACGGTGACGTCGGCGGTGGGACTCGAGTCGGCGGCGCTAGGGTTTGTGGCGCGATCCCAACCGCACACGTGGCGCCGACGGACGGCCGACAAGCTTGGCCGGGCGAGGCAGCCGAGCGGCAAGGCGAGAGGTGGGCGAGAGCGAGCTGGGCTGAAGCGAAGGAGGGCGGAACGGGCCGCAGAGGATTCGGCCCAAGAGGCTTTTTGAAAATAGAAAACATTTTCCGATTTAAGAAAAAATCCAGAATTTCAAATAAATTCAAATAAATATCAAATAAATTCAGAAAAATCCCCAAAAATACAGAAAAATTCCTTGGAGCACAAGGAATCCCACAAAAACTGAAATTCTTTAATTTGATGAATAGTTTAGTCAAATTAAATCCTTTTATTATTTAGAAATTCAAATTAAGCTGGAGTTAATTCAAGAAAATGCAAATGGTTAAATTTTGAATTCCAACATTCCAAAACTCAAATTTTTGGGATGTTACAAACCTCCCTTAAATGGAATCTTGACCCGAGATTCAGTGGCTAGGAATAGGTGGGAAACTCGGACTTCAGATCCTCTTCTCGCTCCCAAGTTGCTTCCTCTTCTGAATGATGGCTCCACTGGACCTTGCAAAAACGGATGATCTTGCTTCTCGTGATACGCTCTGCGATATCCAAAATTTTCACTGGTTGCTCCTTGTAGGTAAGATCCTCTTGCAAATCAATGGCTTCCAATGACATCTGTTCTTCTGGCACACGCAGGCACTTCTTCAATTGCGATACATGGAACACATCATGGATTCCAAAGAAAGATCGAGGCAATTCTAACTTGTAGGCAACCTCGCCTCTTCGCTCCAAGATTTTGAACGGTCCCACATATCTAGGGGCAAGCTTTCCTTTTACTTGAAATCTCTTAACTCCTTTGAGAGGGGTAACTCTGAGGTAAACATAATCATTGGGCTCGAAACTCAAATCTCTGCGACGATTATCTGCATAACTCTTCTGTCTGCTTTGAGCTATCTTCAAGCGGTCTCGAATTAGCTGAACTTGCTCTTCGGCTTCTTGCAGTATGGCAGGACCAAACAATTGTCTTTCTCCTGACTCCTTCCAGTTGAGAGGGTTCGCACTTCCTTCCATATAAGGCTTCAAAAGGCGACATTTGCGATCGGCTTGATAACTATTGTTGTACGAAAACTCGCGTAGGGCAAACACTTGTCCCACTTGACACCATAAGTTAAGGCACAAGCTCTTAACATATCCTCAAGAATCTGATTCACACGCTCAGTCTGTCCATCGGTTTGAGGGTGATAGGCAGTACTGAATCTGAGATGAGTTCCCATGGCTTCGCAAGGCACTCGCCAAAAACGAGAGGTAAACCGGGTTCCTCTATCGGACACTATCTTCTTAGGCACTCCGTGAAGACCGACGATCCTTGACATATATAACTCGCTAATTTATCTCCGCATAGGTAGTCTTAAGCTCGAATGAAGTGAGCTACCTTAGTCAATCGATCCACTATTACCCGATCGAGTCATAACACGCTTGGGTTTTAGGAAATCCGTAATGAAATCCATACCAATTTCTTCCCACTTCCACTGGAATCTTCAATGGTCGCACAATCTCGCTGGCCTCGATGCTCGCCTTGACCTTCCGCGGACATCACAAAGTGCAACATATTCGCAATCTCACGCTTCATACTAGGCCACCAATACCTTTCCTTGAGGTCTTGATACATCTTGGTACTTCCGGGATGAATGGAGTATAAAGTCTCATGCGCTTCCTTGAGAATCAATTCCTTAAGCTCTTTACGATCGCACGCAAATACGCTTCTCATACCAAATAGTACCTTGTTCATCTTCAGAGAAACCTGAGGCTTTTCCTTTCTTCATATTGCTCTTAATCTCCTTAATGTCGGCATCATCTACCTGTGCTTCTCGAATCTGATCTTCTAACGTAGGGCGTACTTCCAAGGTAGCTAAATACCCCTCCTGAATCAATTCCAAACTAAGCTTCTGAAATTCCTTATAGAGGGCTGGCTGACTTTCCTTAATCATCAGAGTATGGCAGTAGCTCTTTCTACTCAAAGCATCGGCTACGACATTGGCCTTGCCTGGATGATAATGAATCCCAATGTCATAGTCCTTGATCAATTCCAACCATCTTCTTTGTCTCATATTGAGGTCACTTGGGTAAAATATACTTCAAACTCTTGTGATCGTGATAAACTTCACAACGATTACCAATGAGATAGTGACGCCTAAATCTTTAAAGCATGCACTACTTTGCTAATTCCAAATCATGGGTAGGATAGTTAACTTCATGTGGCCTCGGTTGTCATGAAGCATACGCTACAACCTTCTTATCTTGCATTAGCACACAACCGAGTCCTTGTCGGGATGCATCACGAATATCTCAAAATCCTTCCTATTATCGCGCGAATAAGCCTTTGGGCGCTTGTCAAACACTTCTTTAATTCTTGAAAACTTTGCTCACACTCCGATGTCCAAACAAATTTCTTTTCCTTCTTTAAAAGTTGAGTGAGCGGTCTAGCTTTTCTAGAAAACCCTTCTATGAAACGGCGATAATATCCTGCCATTCCAAGAAAACTTCGGATTTGGGGTACCGTCTTGGGTGACTCCCAACTTAGCACATCTCGTACCTCTTCCGAGGTCAACAATGACTCCTTCTCCTGATATGACATGTCCTAGGAAAGCAACTTCTTTCATCCAGAACTCACATTTACTAAACTTTGCATAAAGCTGATTCTCTCTTAGCTTCGTTAGGATTTGGCGCAAGTGATCCTCATGTTCTTCCTCACTTTTGGAGTAGATCAGAATGTCGTCAATGAAAACAACAACAAACTTATCCAAATACTCCATGAATACCTTATTCATCAAGGTCATGAAGTAGGCAGGGGCATTAGTCAATCCAAAGGACATCACGGTATACTCATACTGCCCATACCGAGTAACAAAAGCTGTTTTGGGAATATCCTCTTGACGAATCTTCAACTGGTGGTAACCTGATCTTAAATCAATCTTCGAGAACACTCCGGCTCCCTGAAGTTGGTCAAACAAATCATCGATTCTTGGCAGAGGGTACTTATTCTTGATGGTGACCTCATTGAGTGAGCGATAATCCACACACATTCTCTGAGTTCCATCTTTCTTTTCAACTAGAAGAACTGGTGCTCCCCATGGCGAAGAACTTGGTCGAACAAATCCTTGATCTTGCAGCTCTTTAATCTGTCTCTTTACTTCGGCTAACTCATTAGCTGGCATCCTATAGGGTCTCTTGGAAATGGGTGGTGTTCCAGGCACTAGTTCTATCAAGAACTCTATATCTCGATCCGGTGGCATCCCAGGCAACTCATTTGGAAACACATCAGGAAATTCGCTGGCGACTGGCACATCTTCCAAGCTTATTCCTTTGGCACTACAAACTCTAATCCTTCTGACCGATCCAATCGGCTTGAACTTTTAACTTGGTTCCATCCGGTGGTTAGGGTGATCTCTATTCCCACAATCCAAAAGCGCTTGGTTCTTGGAGAGCCAATCCATTCCTAGGATCACATCTAGGGACTTGGTGTCTAGGACAATAAGGTTGGCTAGAAATTCTACCCTCCAATTAATATCTTAACCGGGCAGCCTTGGTTCGTACTCAAATCGTAACCGTGAGATTGCACTAGTAAAACGATCTTAAGAGGCATTGTCTTTAATTGATGATTTGCGGCAAAACTCAGAAACAAGCGAATGCGTAGCTCGTAATCAAACAAAACCATGGCGGATCTTTGAGTTGACTAGGAGCTTACCTAGTATGACGCCAGTGCGATCGGGCATCCTCGGTGGTGACGTGATTCACGCGCCTCTTCCAAAGAGCGGCGGAGTCTGGTGGCTTGATTAGGAGTTTGGGGCACTCCACGCCCGATCCTCGTGCGGGGTCTTGGTGGCGTAGATCCCAAGTTGAAACGAACCGGCGCCACGCTTGCTTCCTTGGACAATTGTTGGCATAGTGACCAAGTTCATGACAGTTGAAACATGTGACTCCTGCGGTGGATTCATCGTTTCTCCGAGGTGGATTGTTGTTGGCGCTAGGTTGCGATTGCCTGAAGGAGTCGGGCGAGGTGGTGCAGGGTCTGAATGTATTCGGAGGAGTGAAGCGAGCGGTCGTTGAGCATTTGTTCGACTCTCTGCTGGTGACTCGATGGGCTCCATGTCAGATCATCTTTCTCTTACGGATTCTTCCAATTCCGACGAGATTCCTCAATAAGCATAGCTTTATCAACCAGATGCTGGAAATCTACATAGTCATTGCCAATGACTTGCACCTTTAGTCCTGGATTGAGTCCACGCTTGAACTTCTTCTGGCGAGCATCATCTGTGGCTACATCCTCTGGAGCGTAGCGAGCGAGTTGAGTGAACTTATTAAGGTATTCACTCACTGACATTCCTTCTTGCTTAAGCTCTCGAAATTCATTCTTCTTCATTTCCACCTTTCCATCAGGAATATGAGAGTGGCGGAAAGCAGTGGAAAACTCTGCCCAAGTGATAGTCTGAGGATCATCATGGGCAGCACTGTAGTTCTCCCACCATTCAGCGGCGGTGCCCTCCAGCTGATGAGCGGCATAGAGAACCTTCTCACGATTGGTGCATTGGGCAATTTCAAGCTTCTTCTCAATGGAGCGGATCCAATCATCGGCGTCCAATGGTTCTGAAGAGTTGGAGAAAGTTGGCGGACGAGTCCTCATAAATTCTCGCTAGCTTGGACCGAGACGAGCTTGAGGAGGTGCAGAAGGCGACTTGGTTTTTTGGTTCAACAGATTGGCTAGAGCAGCTGCGATGCTGTTCTCACGATTCATCATGTTGTTCATGTTTCGCATCATTGTGTTCATAAGTCGAGTCCGAGCTGCTAGAAAATGTCCCATGTTACGTGCATCACGGTGGTGGTGGTGGTGCATTGGGGTTGGAGTTGGTGTTGGCACTGCACGGCATCCTTTGGCGATCCACGGCCGGCCGTAACGAGTGTCAACCATCCGAGGTGCTGCGCAAGGGTTTGATAGGTAAGAGGAAAAGCGCATAGATGCGTGGTAAGATCATCTAGGGAGAAGGTAATACCGGGGACAAAAGGATACAACCGAAAGGCTTCAAATTAAGGAGGCAAATCAAGTTTTTTTTTTCAATTAAAGGTATGGTTGTAACACCGTGCTTGGGGCAAGTGTACAACATACCGACGCCCAAGAAGAAAAATCCTAGTATACGCGGACTAAACGTAACTAAAGCGAAAAGGGTAACACATGCTCAAATACCGTTGAGCACCAAAAACCTAACTTATATGGTAGTCTTTTTGGCATAACCTCGATGGCTTGATCATCATCGTCTTTTGTTGAATCCTTGCAGAAACTCGAGGCTTTGAGAAGTTTCATGAGATAAGGTCAATTTAAATTTCAAATCAAAGTTTTAGCAAAGGAGAGGAATAAGAACCTAAGAATAAGACGAGAGGAGACGAAAGCTATTAAGTACCAATTTTGTTGGTTTGATTTAGAAAATAATTTTGAAGACCATGCTAACTAGGATAGCGACCTACGATCGATATGGCTCGATACCATCTCTGTCGGGACCGGATTTAAAACCAAACCCTCTGTGTATCTTGCACTAGTCCAGATCACGCTAGTGCACACAATGGAAACATAGATGTAATATCATTCCATACAACGAATTAACTAAGAAGAAGCAAATTATTATTAAATAAAGCAAGCGACCTTATGGTCAATGTTTACACCATTGTGCCTTAAGGGCTTAAGAAACAAATACTATTGCAATGAAAAGATAACTTGAACCATTCGACATGCCACAGGCAATCGTCTGGGGAACGCCTTCCTAATCCACGTAGTCTTCATAGAATTCCTCTTCATGAGATTCATTATCTCCTTCAGCAACTGATCAACAAGGGCATAAAGCCGTGAGTACAAAGGTACTCGACAAGCGTGAGGAATTGATGCAATATATTTATGCGGCTTGACAAGGATGGCTATATAGTTTATTTTGCGAAAGCAATAACTTGAATGGAAATACAATAAATAGATTGAAAGCATATTTATGAAAACATAAATAAATAACTGATAGATCAATGATAGACAACAAAACAACAGTGAACTCCCCGTTCACATCCCAACAATTCCACATTCCACATTTCATGAAACACTTTATACCCCGTGTGAAATTCCCGGGCTTTGTCCATGATCATGACGCGCTATCCGAATAGTTTTACACTCTGCAGAGGTTGTACAACTTTACCCACAAGACATGAACATCTCTTTGTGCAAACGTTACTAACACACTTCCTTTGGTGTGTCGCAGAGATATCATGACAGAGCCTTTACAATGCATTGTCTAAACTCAGACGCCGCTAAGGTTTCGCCATAAGGCCCCTCTTGCGCCATGTGAATCTACCCGTCCATCCGGAACCCACACCACCATTGGCGATTACTCAAGACTAGACATTACAAATTAATCACTAGGTCTGTCCCATTCCGCATGTGGTAGTGCGATTAGACCAGTTCAATGGCGCACAAGATTAAGTCCTTAAGTTGTCTCGAGCAAGACATCCACATCCCAACGTGCTAGAAAGCACCCCTTTATCTGCACGATCACTTGCCCGAGGAAAACAATTGTTCAACCAAGACCAATGGCAAACCCGCCATGGTACAACAAATTTTACAACAATGGCTAACGGCCACGATTCAATATCTCATTAAGTCAAGATTAACATTATTCAACATGTGACATGAATCCCAACGTATATGTAAGCATGTCTAAGCATAGCTACGATAACCCAATGTTGGTATTATGATTATGTCCAACTAGTAATGTCCCAACCTAGGTTTAACAATGGATACATGGCATACAACGAATCAAGGTGGCATAATGTCAACTAGGCATACATCTACTCCCATTAAATAAACATTGATACGTAAATAGCATGCAAGTGTATAAAATAAATTACTTTGCAAACATAGGATCAATATGATCAAAGGTTACGACTTGCCTTGCTGATCTAGTGCTGAATCTTGGTCTTCGAAGTCTTCGTTTGCTCCTCGAATTAGCGTCTCACTAGAAAAGAAAGCGATGAAACCAAATAAATACAAAACAGAGACTCAAACAAGCTCAAAACTGAAAATAAATGGCTCTGGAAGATAGATCTTGATTTTAGAAAATTTTAGAAACTTGAATCGCCTCAATCGGAGTTCGTATGAGCGAGAACGGGCCTCCGAAAGATTAAATTCAGAGAAAATACAGAAAATCAGAAAATCGGAATTTTTGGATTTATTTTTGTACTGAAAAAGGAATTTATTGCGCAACGCTGACGTCAGCCGGTTCACGGTGAACTCGGTCCACGGCGCGGCTGGGTTCACCGTGCGCCCGGTGCACCCGTGACGTCACGGCGCAGCTGGCACCGGCAGCAGATGACGATAGCGGCGGACGCCGGCGCCACGCGGCGCGGCGTCTTGAGGCCGCCACGTGTCGCGCATCGGACGAGGGAGCCGATCGAGCGGCCACGTGGCGCTGCTGCGGAGGGAGGCGTGGCGCAATCCGGTAGCGTCGGCTAGAGATCCACGCGCGAGCGCGGCGGCGGAGGTCGACGGCGAGGCGACAGCGCAAGGCTTACCGGACTCGGGAAGAAGACGAGGCGGCGGCGGAGGAGAGCCGGATCGGGCGCGGGCAAGGCGAACCGGGGAGGGACGACGCAGTAACTCGGAGATGCAAGCGGAGGGCGAAACGGCACCGGCGACGGCGAAAAAGCGGTGGAAGATCTCGGCAAGGGCGGCGGACTCCGCGAGCTCACGCGAAGGATCGGCGACGTCTCGGCGGCGAAGCGGGGCAAAAGAAGCGGCGCGAGGAGGAACCTCGGCGGGCGTGCGGCACGGCTTTATAGCCTCGGGAACGCGCAACGGACGGACTCGAGCGGCGGCGTCGCGGCGGTGGGACTCGAGTCGGCGGCGGCTAGGGTTTTGAGCGCGATCCCACCGCGACACGTGGCGTCGATCGGACGGCCGACGCGGTCAAGGCGGGCGAGGCAAAGCCGAGCGGTGCACGCGCAGAGGTGGGCGAGCGAGCGGGCTAGGGTGAAGCGAGCGAGGCGGGCGCAGAGGATTCGGCCCAAGAGGCTTTTTGAAAATAGAAAACATTTTCCGATTTAAGAAAAATCCAGAATTTCAAATAAATTCAAATAAATATCAAATAAATTCAGAAAAATCCCCAAAAATACAGAAAAATTCCTTGGAGCACAAGGAATCCCACAAAAACTGAAATTCTTTAATTTGATGAATAGTTTAGTCAAATTAAATCCTTTTATTATTTAGAAATTCAAATTAAGCTGGAGTTAATTCAAGAAAATGCAAATGGTTAAATTTTGAATTCCAACATTCCAAAACTCAAATTTTTGGGATGTTACAAGAACCTTCTCAAAAATCATGAATGAATCTAATTAGCTAGCTACCAGTTATAATTTATTTAAAAATCTTTCTTATGCAAATCACTTAGGGTTAAGTGTTTGACGTAACCCTGAACTAGTGTCTAATTCTTTTAATTCAAATAATTTTAGCATCTATAATTCGAAGTCAGAAATACTAGAATACACAATTTTAGCCTCTTGAATTCGTAATTTCCAAATAAACAATTCATAAGACAACCTTAAGATGTTCACTTCAGAAAAGAATTAATGCTTCAAATGAATAATTAATCACCTTGTAAAATCGTAAAAACCTATGCTTCAACTCTTAGCAGATAACCTGTTTTCTGCGATTATTCTTTATTTGACTTACTGTTTGTCTTCTTTTCGCCCTTTCCGAATTTGGATATTTTACTATTTTTCCCGCTTGATCGTCGTGTAGAGACCGACGTCATCGAAGAGGAAGACGACGCCATCGCCGATCCAGATCCTGAGTTAGACAGTGAGCTGCAAGGCAAGCACCTTCTTGAACATGTTGAACCCAATAATTTACCTACTCTATGTTGTTTTTGCTTATATACAGTGCATCAGGATAGTTCTCCTAAAAGCGCTAATTTGGGTTAGAACTGTAGTTAATCCTGTAAATTATGGTTTGCCTCAATCAGTATGAACATGTGAACCTTGTAAGCCTTAGTCGGATAGCTAGACAATGTTTAATGTCATTTTGGGTATAACCGCTAGCATAAAATATCTGCTTAAGCTGTTGATCGTGTTTCATTCTTTTCAACGTATGTATGATCCTCATTTGGGAAAATGTTGCTAGTACTTTGATTAAAAACCCAAAACTAAAACTATGGTTTTGATGTGGGCGATTATTGGCAATGGCCAGGAGGTGCAGAGGATTTGCACGTAGTTAGGGTGGAGTATCGCCGTGTTGGATTAAGGACCGAGCAATGGGGCGCTATAGATCCAAGAATTTCGTACAACCACGAGGGCTTGTATGGCGGGTCTTAGCCTATTAAGTTGTTTAGGTGTGGCTTTGCATCTAAGGAAGGCGGGAGTTATGCACAGCATTCGGTTGGTCTGTCTGTAGGGGTTTACTTACCAATGCAGCGGTGTCGCCTTGCCGTGAATAGAAACGTGGTGTTGGGTGTAATGTGAAAGGATCCACGTCTTGGGTGAGTATTTACATTTTCATGGCGAGGTCAAGCGTCCGGGCTGGTTCAAAGCCACATCTAGATAATGTAACGGCTCTGTATGATCTCCTTGCCGACACACCAAAGGAAGTGTGTAAGCGGCACAGCAAAAGAGGTTGATCATTCCTTGTGGGTAAAGTGTACACCTCTGCAGAGTGAAAATCTAATCGATTAGCCGTGTCCACGGTCATGGGCGCTTAGTGAAGTCATTCCAATGCTAGAATGTTTTGGCACTCTTACGGGAAAAATTGGGTTTGAAAAGGGAACCATTTTGCGGCTAGCTTTTGGGTCAAAGGACGGACTCAGGGGATCTTCTGATCGGGTAGGCTGGGTTGAAGGACTTAGTTATTTGGTTATCACTTTATATTCCAATTGCTCATTTGAAAATCGATGTTTCAATCTATTATGTCATACTTTTTAAATGTTTATGCAAGCGCAAAATAACCTTTAACCTGCCTTGTTTAGCTTTGCATAATTCTTGTATTGCATTACATTAAACACTATAAGTCTTCTTTGAGTACCAAAGTACTCAATCTTGCATCTATTTGTCTCGGAGGATGAAACCCGAAGCACCAGACGGCTTTACTTTCACGCAGGTGCGGGACTTTTGACGATGAGTTACCTTAGGTTTGCCAAGTCGGTTGCACGAGGTTAGCGGGCATACCACGTGGCTTTTGGAGTTTTAATTCCTCTACTTTCCATTGTTGTAAAAATTTAACTCTGTATAATTATTCTTGCTTGTAATATATGTCCGTCGATTTTTATCTTGTGGTTGTGATATGAATGTTGTAAACATGTGAGTGCTAGCCACCGATCATGGGACTAGTCAGTGTTCACATGGAGGTTCTGTTTGCAAGAGCGGGGTCTCACACGTTAGTATCGAGCCACCCGATTGTAGGAGCCTTGGGTGAATGGTCGCTAGTTATTAGAATAAAAACTTAATTTGAAGAATAAAACCAAACTCTACTCTCTACTAATAATGAATTTTAGCATATATGCTAATTTTCTTATTTGTGGTCTCTTAGCTAGTCATAAATAATTATTATTAATCTCTTCTTTTACATTATTTTGTAGATGGCACGTTATGTACCTTGCCATGAGTCGGTCCTCGAGCTAGGTGGGATGATGGGGTACTACATCATCTGCTAAAGGATTGTCATTATGAGAGTGTTCCAAGATATGTGGTGTTCCAAGCATACCTGAGCTCGGAGACTAAGGAATATGCTACTAGAGTCTTTATACCCCCAAGACCGGCGTTTAATGAGGGTGAAAGGACTTTTGAAGGTTATGGATCATCCATCGATGCTTCGATGAATGAAGCCGCTTACCAAGCCATGATCCACCTCCGTCATGTGATTCCAGACTTGGATCCTGCTTATCGCTATCTTCCTGGAAGACCCCCAATTGGAGATAATGTGTATAGAGACCCAAGTGGTCCGGCGTGAACTCTCGTTCACGTTATGAAAATATTTTAACATCATTTGTTATGTTTTAATCTCTATTTTTGTAAATAATAAAAAATTGCCACGTGGATTTTTACATAATGACAAAAAGGTGTATTTTCAAATGTTGAAATAATAAAAACTTGTTAGATGGATATTTACCTAATAAAAAAATTTTGATATATTTTAATGTACTCAAAGTATATCCTAAGTGCTTACAATTTTTTCCAAATTTGTAAATAATAAGGAATTGCAAGATGGATATTGACGCAATGATAATGTATTATCACTCTAGGGTTGATACTTTCCTTTGCGGGTGTAGATACAACCGGCAGTGATAATGTATTATCACTGCCGGGTTGATATTGAACCGGTAGTGATAATTTTTTTCACTACCGGGTTGAGCTTGAACCGGCAGTGATAAGTTTTTTCACTGCCGGGTTGAGCTTGACCCGGCAGTGATAAATACTTTCACTGCCGGGTTGAGCTTGAACCGGCAGTGATAATTCAACTATCACTGTCGGTTCTCTTTATTATCCGGCAGTGATAGTGTATCACTGCCGGTTTTTTTTGTGACCCGGCAGTGATACTCTAACCCTATAAATTGACGCCGCGCCACTTAGCCCCTCATTTCGGTTCAACCTCACGCGCCGCCCGTCGCCTCGCATCGCCCGGCCGTCGCCTGCGTCGCCCGCCGTCGCCTCGACCTCACCGCCCGCCGGCGCCTCGCATTGCCTTGACCTCACCGCCACGCCGTCCTCGTCCGGCCGCGATCGCAAGGTAGATTCTCTTTCTCGCGAAGTTCTCGTTTTGGGAAATTTGACTTTGTTGTAATCTGGAGTTCATTTGTGCGCAAGTTGAAGAAGAGCGAGCTAAAATGTGGGGATGCAAAGCGAGAATCCGAAGGCGACATCGGTAATCATTTGTATTTTCTTTGCAATTTTCTAAGACAAGATGCATGTTATTTTCACTTTGCAACCACGGGGCATAAAATAAGATGCTTGGAGTTCTTCTTCTTGATGTAAGACACTAAACATTAAAAGAAAATAAACTTTGTTATATTAAATGCCATGAAATGCTCAACAGATGAATAAATACATTGCTAATCCAAGCATCGAAGCATTTGCATATTTTATGCTCTGGCGAGGGACAGGAGGAATCCTACCTCTGGGTTGGAACACAGTAGTTAAAGCAGACTTAAAATCGAATAAAGCATAAGAATACTATGCATGATCTCGTGACAAAATGGTTGCGTTGAACTGTGCACCCTTGTTTTTTTATACAAGGGCGTGTGTGCGTGCTCTATATATCCTTTTATGTGAGAAGCTTGCTAAATGTATGTATATGTGTATGGTTACCTGGATGTCAACTTCCGTTTACTTGCGCATGCACTTAATCAAGAGTTCAAGTTCTTCGTTCCCGGTAAATTAGTACACTTGTGTTTGTGTGTATACACTAGAATTGAGAAAACATCGAGCAATGCATTGCAACATATTAACATGATTAATGAACTGAAAATGCGTGGCAAATTAATTACCTTGAATAATGAACTAGATCTGAGTAATGGACTGAGAAAATAGTAAAATTCTCTCTTTCATTAGTTCAATGAGAGAAAGGACAAATACTTTATTTAGATTTTCCATTTAGCAATATTAGTAAAGGACTAGGTTCGCCACCTTGAATCTAATAAGGCGTATGATCTTTTTATCTTAAGATGGGGACAGAGACAAGATTCTCTTTACGTGATGAGGCAAAGAACAAATTAAATTCAACCCATGTTCCATGCTTTTCAAGGTGTACTAATATATACCGGGTGCATGCATGAAATTGTCTCCTTTGAAAGATACAGAGAATTGATCAAACTTATCAACATTACTAACCTAAGATATATATTCGATGTTTTAGGCGTTAATCCATTGAATCAAGGGATTATAGCACCATCAACCTATTAACCACCATGTCTTATCGGCGATTACAATTTCTTGTTGTACTTTGTAATCTTTCATCGACAACCGTTAGTTTGTGAGTATAAATAAACATTTTCGTACCATACATAATTATAAACATGTAGTGTATTCGAATGACATTCATGTGAAGACTTTATTCTTTAGACATTGTGGAGAAGTCAGAGACTTTATTCTTTGTATTGCATTTTTAATAAATTTCATTGTATAATTTTTTCATTTTATGTGAGAAGCTTGCTAAATGTATGTATCTGTGTATGGTTACCTGGATGTATATGTGTATGGTTACCTGGACTATATGTAACGTGCATATGTTTATTGCTATATGTTTGATTTGTGCCGAGAGACATAAAGTGCATATGCGCTTATTCAGAAAATATGTGCTAACACATCGACAAAGTATATATGTATGTGTACATCTCCTGCAGATGTGTATATATCTTGTATTTAGTAGAATTGCTTGATTTAGTTTGGAATTTGGGGCAGCAGTACAATTATAAAGAGTCTATAATGACGTAATTATAAAGAAAAATGAAAGAGAGCAACACTTCAACTGACCATTCTCAATTTCAAGTAGTTCTCTACAATATTAATGTATAGATGTATATGTGTATGTATCCTGGGATATGTAAACATCCTTTCACGGGATTAACTTTAATGTCAATCCTCGTTTGTATGTGTCTTTCAAAAATGACCTTGTTAATTGGAAATTTTCAACAAACTTGCTAGGAATGGCCTCCGACGAAGGACAAGTGCCGGAGGAGTTGGGCCCTCAAATATGGACGAAGGAGGAAGGGGTAGCCCGAATAATAGCCCAACGTCCTATCTGAACCTGCAGGACCCAGCCATGGACCAACCTGACGATACTCACGTAAGCGAGGTAAAGTTTTAGTACACTGTGGTTCCCAAAACATGGTAGGCCCAGACGACTAATAATTTAGAAGATCAATTTGCAGGCTCAGGCGTCTGATCAACGAAGGCAGCGCGCAAGTCGTGGTCGAACAAGATGCCTAAGGAATTTTAACATAGTGGAGCTCTCGGCGATCGGGGAACCTGCTATACGAGTCATCATTGGGGCCGTGCAGGGACGACTGCGGGGTTATTGCTAGGGATAGCGTGCCCATCGACTATAGATCATGGATTGGCGCGGAGGTGACCAATGGGTGGTACCCAATGAGTGAAGAACTCTTTATGGGACAAGTGAAACAAGTTTTCCAGTTCCCCAAGGGACCGAGCTGGTTGCAAAGAAAGCGAGCACTCTGCATCATGTGCTTTGCGTGGAAGAATTGGAAGACTGACATTAAACAAGAATTATGTGAAAAAGAATGAAACGCTTGAATTTTGACACGTACCCAAAGTTAAGGGAGTTTCGGGATGAGTTTGTGGCGTACAAGAGGTGCGAAAAAGCTCACATAGTAAGTGAAAGGAACAAAGCAAGCGCGGATAAGAATATTCACCCTCACGGACTAGGAGCGGGAGGGTGCGTGAAGAAAATACCGGCATGGGATCGGTCAGAACAAGAAATGACCGCAAGGGTATAATTCTCGCAACGGCCGCCTTAAGCGAAAGATCAAAGCACTGGTTGCTTGGGAGGGTGCTTCTATCTTCGATGATGGCGGCTTAAGCTTGAGAACCGATAGAGAGCGAGGAAGTCTTTGCGCGAGAATCACGGATGCTCACTCACGGTCTTCCCAAGGATCTTCGGCGCCACGAAGGGAGAATGACGAGCTAACCATAGCCACAGGTAACAAGGAGCATCCAGTCGCACGGAGGAGTTGGTTTGGTCACGTGGAAAGAAGCCTTCCCGCAGACGCATGGATGTACAAGCGTTCAAAGAGATTAAGAGAAGATCAAGCTGGAGCGTCGGATAAAAGATGTCATCACGAGGCGCTAGAGGAACAAAGGTCGGAACTAGATAAGGGCGTGGAGCAAGCCGTGCAGAAGCTCTCGACTCACGACCGCCACCGGTGAAAGCCACGAGCTCATCGGTCCGGTGCTCGTAAGAGCATTGCGGCGTCCTGAGGATTCCGAAGAGCATGGACTGCGTTTTCCGTGGATGACATCAAAGAACCGACACCGTGCAAACTACATTTGGCGCACATGGCATTACCATAAAGGTGGTGAGGCGGGGCTTGGCCATGCCGAGTCACGGACTTTGCTTGTCGCCCGATACCACGAGGATTCGCCAGGTCGAAGTGGGCGTGTCGTCGCCAATACCGAAAAATGGAGGTAGAGATCCTGGCGAGGATGGGAACAAAAAGCTAGGAGAAAGCGTGAATGGCTTCCTCGCGTGGCGCAAGAGCTTGATTAAGTTTGGCTCGGACGATGAGGCGGCGCGATGATGATCACCGCACTCTCCACACGAGACCTCCGCCCTTCTCGCCGCCAACCGGGAAAAGTCCAACTCCTCCGCGGCACCAACCGAAAAAGCCCGACTCCTCCGCCAAAAGCGTGAAGAATCGAACAACGGGAACATCTCGTGATCGGCACCGTCCTCGAAGAAATCTCAACCATCTGTGAACCGGGACAACCACAAAAGAAACTATCGGTGACATGACTAAGGAAGAGCGGAAAAAGCATGTAGCGCTGCGTAGCATCTCACTTTAAAAAGGTGCCATCAAGTAAGAAGACTAAAGTTGATCTTTGACGCAAAAGTTTTTCTTGAGTATGGCAAAAGTGCAAAAGGCAGGCGAGCTTACGAACCTTGCAAAATATCGGACTACGGCGCATATCGAGCGGTACTTGCGGCGGCTAGTGCCGACACGTTAAGCGGGATGCTCAAGCGGATGATGTTCAACTAGATGCTCTGGCGCAAGGTCTCGGTGGAAGTTTGTTATGGGATAACCATTGGTTGAACCGGCTCATTTCGACAACCTTACAACTCAAGCTGCGGCGCGTCCATCGGTGGTACATGCGGCGATCCAACGATGGTATGGGCGTTCCCGATCGGATACGAGCAAGATTTTCACAATGGGGATAACATCCGCTGGGTTCTTTTCACGGAGTCTGTATATGTTGTACCGACAAGATGCCACGGGCGTGAACATACTTAGACTATGGACTTTGTAAGTGCATCGATTATATCGTTGAGCATTTACATCTTGTTTAATTGCATCTCTAACTTCTTTCTTATGTAGAATGGAGGCACAGACATGTAGAAGAAATAACAATGACAATCTAGCATTCCTAGATCGGGGCTCGTCAGCGAGAAACTTGTGAGCGACAATCCACGATTCGTTGAAGACTATTTATTTAATACTTTTTGAAGTCGCAATACAAAACCTCCGTACTTTTACCCTATAACTTCAAATGCGTATCTCGACTTCTAATATCGTTTTACTATTTTTGCGTAACACGTGCGATGTGGGAGTAATTGACTACGTTGACATATATGTGCAGGTTTCTTTGGGTCCTCCTCGTCATCCAGTTAGATGCTAGCGGGATTTTTGTCTTGGACTCGGAGAAAACAAACTAATCTGTACCAAGACCTTTGGGACATCTTTGAGCAGTAAACTCGATCGTTGCGTTATTACTCTAGCAAAATTCCATTCTATTGCATTCAAGTTTAATTACTACTCAAAATCATTCACGGGGCTTTATGCGATCTTGCAAGAAAAGTGTTGGTATCGTCCATCAGGAAAATTTTTGAAATAATAAATGACTTCCCATGCATGAAGCAGAACCGGAAACAATTTATGTGCATTCTATGTATGTACAAATATGCATTCAATTGTCACGGAGAGTGTCGGCTATAACGAAGCCATGGTGCGTAATTACACTTTGATGCCCTTTTTATTTAACAAATATCATCATTAAGTAACTTCCTTTTTGTTCAAAAACAGCGCTCCAAGCGAGAACCAATAAGTTATTCTCGTGAAATTATAACAATTCAATAACGGATCGCGGATTCATTCATGATGAGATCATCAATCCAAGCGGCGAGTTCCACGAGTAACCTCATCGCCCTCATTCCTACGGCCTAGGCGCGTGACATGTCTACTTCGACTCATTGTAAAATCAAAGCAAGCGGGATGACATGTAGTCGAGCTACATTGTAAAAGCAAATTATATGATCGTAATTTAATATATTTGAATTATGATTTTAACGATGCTTAGTCGATACATGCATATATTTGAATTATGCTTTGAGCGATGCTTTATATACTAACATATGGACACTGTAAACAATTATATAAAAATATATATATATTGCACAAAAAATATGCAAGATTTTCTTTGCGGTTCTTGGAAAACCGGCGGTGATATATATATATCTTTGTCGGATTATGGTACAACCCGCGGTGCTAGTCTGATATCCTGCGGTTGTAGATATAACGGCGGTGATAATCCTTATCACTGCCGGATTTTGGTTTGATCCGGCGGTGATAGTCCTTATCCTTTGTCGGATTTTAGTTTGATCCGTCGGTGATAGTCCAATATCACTGCCGGTTGTAGGTAGAACCGGCGGTGATAATCCTTATCTTTGCCGGTTCTCGAGCCGGCGATGATAATCCTCGAGTATCACTGCCGACCAATCACTGCCGGCGCCAATGACCGGCAGTGATGGGGTTTTGGAACCGGCAGTGATGTGCTGTTCTGTAGTAGTGTGCATACTATAATAAGGAAAGTTTAGTATCACATCCCTACCCTACCCAAGGGATCACACCTTGTTGTAAGTGAGAATGGGTGCTGTCTAGTTGGAGCGCTAAAGAACCATGCACACACGTGCTCGTTAGCTCGCCACGCCACACCACGTTGGGATATGCTCAACATAGTATAATTTATAGGTTTTGGTGGTGCCAACAAATACGACGAAGGATTGATACGCTCAAACACACATAAACATCGGGTTTTATTTAGGTCTAAGACGTGCCAGCCGATTTGATCCTGCAATCGGCAAGATGAATTGAAAATAATGCTCCAAGCTGATTTGCTGTTACAATCAGTAAGAAATCCAAACAGCTATTCAAAGCCAATTAGATTGCAAGTAACGATAAATCTAAACAGCTTTTTAGGGTTGATTAAACAATTAGATATAGGTAGATTCTCCCGAAAAAGGTGATGCGCAACAAGATCAGAAAAAATCAAACCTAGGTAACTGGCGTGATCGAAGATGATCAACAATCGGCGATACACAACTTTTATTGATCAAGAATGAATTACAGAGTCTAAATTACAAAAGCTACTCCTAGTCGATATGAAGTAAATAAAAAGTTAATGCGAGTTGTTTGATTGATTGTTGGATATCTTTCGGCTCGACTCTGATCCTCTTTTTATAGCGTATAGGCCGATCATAACTTTCTTCGATGTGTTTCCAACCATGATCCATATCAGCCTCTACCTTGTACAGATGAAATTCCTTATTTGAACCGATGTCAGCTAAATTCCCAAATTTATCTTACCCTGACAAATCGGCCATACACCTTGCCAAATTTGGGTGCTAACAGGTTTCTAGTAGTTAAATCTAAGGTATCTGAAATGCCTATTGATAAGATAATGGAGTTTTGGGAAATTATTTAACTCCTAAACCTATTGTTTCAATTGAATGTATTGACCACACAAATGAGGAGGATGACAATGTTGTAACTCCTCAAAGGTGTCAGAAGCAAAGGATGTAAAAATCCTTTGGTGAATGTTGTAACTCCTCAAAGGAGCAAGAAGCAAAAGACATTAAAAATCCATTGGTAATGACTTCACTGTGTACCTTGCAGATGATATCTTGCACCAATTTTAGAGGTATATGCATCTCACGATGCACTCTTGATATAGAGTACCGAAAGGATGTGGCTCGTAGTGAGATGAACTCCATTATCGCTAACGGAACTTGAGAAACCACTGATCACCCATCCTACTATAACTAGTTGTGATGCACTCTTGATGCAAAGTACTAAAGGATGCAGCTTGTAATGAGATGGATTTCATTATCTAATGGAACTTGGGAAATAACTGATCGCCCATCCTAATGTAAGCCAGTTGAAGTAGGTATTCAAGAAAGAAGCTTAGGCTTGATGATATTACCAAGAAGTACAAGGCCCAACTAGTGACTAAGGGTTATATCAGAAAAGAAGGCATTAATTTATATGGATTATATCCAAACAACTAAAAATCTAGCAAATCCCTTTAAAAAGGGATTGTCACGAAATGTGATTGATAATACATGGAAGAGTGAGTTACATCACAGTGATAACCCTTCCTGTGTGATATGAGATGTTGCAAAGTAGGCTTTGGAAAAAATAAGCTATTTGGGTAACTAGATAGTACATTTCTTGTTTTATAACCCACTCCGCTAGAGATGCAATACTCTCAATTCTATGTGGTAGGTTGACTTTGTCTTAATGTGTTATAAGGCTTAACCAGTGAGATATCGTCCTATATATGAGTTTGACTATTGATCATGATCAGTGAGACACGGTAACTCTCTAAGAAGCTCATGAACATACACAGAAGTATAACCCATATATTGCACCCTAAGGGTAGCCTATCGACGGCCAAATATTAACTTAAGCATGAAGTAAAACTTGTCTACACAAAACTACTAATTTAAAGCTTAGTTCATTACGTAGGTGTGGATGAGTGTAGCCTGAGGTTCTAGGAGGATATCCAACGTTAAAAGGTTTCCATTGAAATATTGTTATATTAAAGTGGGACTGGTGTCCACTTCGGCAACGATTCGGTTGAGGATAGGCACGTGCGAGCGCGCCTCCACGCGGTGCACGTGTGGCCAAAGTGGCAAAGGGTGCAGGCACGAGGTGGAAGACGAGGGCCGATAGGTGGGGCCTGGGCCCACTGATCAGTGAGAGCAGGGGCAAGCGACGGAGAAAAGACGCACTCGTCAAAAAGTTCTATTCGTTGAAGGGAAACGGAAAATGGAGAAAGAAGGAGGGGCTCAGGAAGGGATGGCTCACTTGCTGGATTTGGGCCTAGAGCCGCGCTGGGCTGGGCTTAGACCACTGTTGCGGTCTCAGAGGGATTTGGGATTTCTAATTGTTTTAAGATTTAATTAATTTCAGAAATCAAGTTTTAATTTTTAAAATTAGCAAACTAGCACCAAAAATTATGAAAATTCTTTGAGATGTTCCTGACACTGACTACAATGTGGCATAGCACCATGATTTCATCAGCTTTAATTTTTCTTGAAAATTATTTTGGTTGCTGTTTTTATTTGAAAAGGTTTTAATAAAAAGCCAAAAATGCAGGAAAAATCTCACTGATTCAAAATTTAAAATTTTAAACCCAACGAAAATAAAAGTTATATTTTTGAGCTGTTAGAAATTCCAAAAGCAACTAGACAACAAATATTCAACAGGTCCAATTCCAAGCCCAACTCTGCAAACGAAACAGTGTGTAAGATTGGAATGGCAAACTAATTTCAGTTCGTGGGAATTTTAATTGGACTCCAATTTCACATGCCAATTCTTATCCTGGGACTCACACATATAGTATATCGAATGCATATTCGCTGCTGCAAAGATGCAATATTTACTCGCACAATTTCTCTATCTAAAAGAACAAACTAACGGTTGAAATCGTGCCCTTTTTTTTGGCTGAAGTTTCATAGTAGTTTGCTTTTTGTTCCTAATCTCGAACATTAGCAGGATGAACATCAATATTCTTTTCCTCAAAAACAAAAGGCTAATTAAAATAAAAACCAATTTTTGTGTAGCTGAATGGTGACAATGCCACTACCCAAGCTATCCAAGAGTCCAAAGAGATCAAGGGTGCCAATTTTGGGGTTTGCATAATTGCATTGATTCACACACACCAAGAAACTAATTTTTCTCCAGGGGAATTGATCATTTGCCTCATTTTATTTGGTGCAATTGATAAAATGCTCCGTTTGTCCCACTAACATATGAACTCAAGGCCCATATGTCAGTGAGAGATCACGAGATATTTAATAAATAGCACATGTAAGTGAGGACATTTTATCAATCATTTCTTTTTCTCCGTCCTTCCATGTCCCTTTATCAGTTCACCTGTCACTTGACTCCTGCAGAACCATGAACGATGCAGACTACATAGTTTCTTCATTTCAAGAGTACCAAACCTGCGAAAAAAATGGTACCAATCGATCGGTGGAATTGATGATGAACAGATTGGTTGCTAGTACTAGCAGACTACGTGGAAGCCTTTGCTTTTGTAGTCATGTTGACATTTTTTTCAAAAATAGCCTCTTCTTCTATGGTAGAAGCATCGACAAGTGACATGTGTCAACCGGAGGAGATCGGCACTTTGTTGATGACTGGGGGAGCGCGGCAGTAAGCCTATCACGGTAGACCCACCGATTGTTGTCGCGGTCGGTCAGTTGCAATGGGTTCAGCCCCCTATCACGATACACGGACGCGAAAGGTGTCGCCGGTGTTTTTATAGTGGGAGAGAGAGAGGACTATGTTCATAATGGATCGGATTTTTTAAAAAAGGTTTGCAACGGACCAATTAAGCCAAGGTTTTGACTACGTGGTGCCACTGCTAATTACTTGCCTTTTTCTTTTGTCAGTATGCTGTAGTAATAGCTAGCCCATGCCAAGCGTGAGCGACCAAATAAATTCTCCAAGAAGAAGCTTTTCTTTTTTGTTGCCTTTCCTCTCCTTAACGCGTCGCGCCTCTCTACCTGCGGCTGATGTACTTCTTTAATTTTACGTGCTACATATCTACGAGATGTTGCTTGTGCTGTTGTGCATGTGAGTTGTGAGGCTTCTTGTGCTTGCCATGGCGGTAGCTCACCTTCTTCTCCAACCCTTCATTGCTGACAATGGAGCTGCTAGGGTGATTCCAGCCATGCTCTTTCTCCACCTTCTCTTCAGTATGTAGCCTACCTATTATTCCTTTTTGTTCTGTGTTTTTTTGGATCCTTCTGCGGTTTTAGACTACCTATTATTATCCGATCAAGTTGGTTGATCTTGTTATGGTGCTAAAATTTCTGCACCTGAGCCATGGAACATGCGATGTATTTATCGACGATTTCTTCTACTTGTACGGTTTTAGCCTAGACATTCTAGCTTATGCCATGGAATTACACCTAAATTATGGTAATGGAAATTTTGCGCCGGAGCTATGGTTATCAGCAAGCAATGATCATCACGTACTGACTGAATGTATACGTACACGTACAATGTTCTTGATCTGCAGCGCTTGCCGCGGAGGGCGCGTCATCGTTCAGTTTCACCAACGGCTGCCAGTACCCGGTGTGGGTGGGCGCGCTCAACGGCGCCAGCTCGCCGCCGCTCGCGCGCTCCGGCTTCTACCTCCCGCCGACCGCCACCTACCACCTCACCGCCCCGTCGTCCGGAAGCTGGTCCGGCACATTCTGGGCGCGCACCGGCTGCGCGACCGACTCCACCACCGGTCGCTTCTCCTGCACCACCGCTGACTGCGGCTCGGGCGACGTCACTTGCAACGGCCGCGGACCGTCGCCCCCAGTCACGCTCGTCGAGGTCACCCTCGCCGCCGCTGGCTCCGGCGGCCAGGACTTCTACGATGTGAGCCTCGTGGACGGCTTCAACGTGCCGGTGCGCGTCGCGCCCTCGGGCGGCGGCGGCGACTGCCGTGCCGTGGCGTGCGCGGGCGACGTGAACGCGATGTGCCCCACGGAGCTGCGCGTCGTGGCCGCGTCCAGCGGCGGCGTCGTGGCGTGCCGGAGCGCGTGCAACGTGTACGGCAGCGCGCACTACTGCTGCACCGGAGAGTACGGCACGCCGGCGGCGTGCGGGCCGACCAACTACTCGCAGGTGTTCAAGAGCGCGTGCCCGGCGGCGTACAGCTACGCCTACGACGACGCAAGCAGCACATTCACCTGCTTCGGCGCCTCCAGCTATGACGTCACCTTCTGCCCTGGGACTTGAGAGCCCGATAAATTATGATTAAAAATGTTGGTTCGTTCATGGATATAATAATGATGGGAGAGGATACTTAGGCCCAGGTTGAAACACATTATTCTCGCTGGAATTTTGTAGGAAACCCCAGATTTCCTTCGGAATTCCTACAGAATCCGTATTACAAACGAAGTGTTCGACCTCGACTATACAACATAAAGTACAAACCATTATATATTGTCAGTGTCCTCCGCAAGACAAAACACACAGTCATACGTACAACTAGATGCGTCGGCCGCAAAGCAAAATCCGGGCCTTCCCGCAAAATCCGCCCGCGTGGAAGCGGGGCTCGAACCCTCGACCTGGCTGATGCGGGCGAAGCGCTTTACCGCTGCGCTACGCAGCTCCTTGCGTATAAGACAACAGAGGATTTACTTAAGCCGAACAGCCGAGTTAGTCACGCGGGCGACATGGTTCAACGCTGAGCCAGCCGTACGCACGGACGGCCGGTTTCCTACTCACACTCGCGACGGGGCGGCCAGGCACGCGGCCACGAGGCCCAAAAGCTGACGCGACGCGCGGAGGAAGCCGGAAATCTTTGGACTTTATATACCATAGTATTTATTTATACTCTTTTGTTATACGCAGCATTCTTCGAATCTGATCGGTTTTGTAAGATTTGACACGAGCGTACACGGACTTAAGATTGAAGAAGATGAATCTGGTAAAGAGAATCAAAATAATGACATTAAGGCAAGCACGAAGAGACAAACATTTGGTGAAGCCGATTGAAAATTCTTTAAGCATAATCTAAAAAATAGTACAAAGAATTGTCGCTCTCTCGAACCTCATAGGATCTTCAGATCCTTGACTTGTACAAAAATCTAGTGCTAAAGGATAGCTTAAGATCTAATCCTCTCATACACATCTTACTTTGGATGAGTTGATTTATGATTTCTTAGTTTGTTGGGTTTTCCATAACCACCCTATAAATTTATCTAACTACTTTAGTCTTTCTTCAAAAGAAAAGTAGAAATCCTACTCTAAAGTAAAGTAGAATTTTCATGTAGCACTACTTATAGCATATCTTTTATATATATATATATAATATATATATATATATATATATATATATATATATATATATATATGTCATTGTGCTCAACAAAGAGGAAGTGCTACAGTGAGATCATGATATGACATATAATTTTTTGTTTTTTGGCATCTTAGATGATGCAACAGTTTAACATCAATTATTTATTTAACATGCCATACGATACAATATATTTTTTGGTTTTGATAGCCAATACAAAACATACGATAAAGCCATGCCTTGACAACTCGGGCACTTTATTTGATATACAAGCCAAGCGTTCACGCAGCCTCTTATTATTCCATTTATTTCTTCAGTGATACACTACGGCAGGCTTCTCCTCCCTTATTCTTCATTTATTTACCTCTATGCTAAAAGGAACTTGTTCGCAAAAGTCATCAATGCCGATGTTCAACGAACACTTCTGCTGTTCGTCTTGGCACGGTGAATCGACCTGTGGCGGCCTGGTATGCAGACTACCTGACTAAAACATCTGATGAATTCACCTGAAACGGTTCAGAGTAGCCGTCAGATATTCAGATTACCTCCCAATTCCACAACTTCGGGTTGATGACTCATTGGTTTTATCATTTATGAGACTGAAACCCTGAACAACGAAGTACATCTCCTCTACAAATCAGTGGTTTATTCCCAAAGATTAAAAGTCAAGCACTGAACAACAAATTGAATGCTAACAGAACAATACTGTAGCAACAGCATGTTGTTGAGGATAGAACTTTGGTGCAACTGAAGCAACTGGGAACAGTTAGCTGCACAGGACGCAATTCAAGCCCAATTGAAGCGAAAGCAGGGATATCTATAGACATAAGAGAAGCTGCAGAAAGTGATAGCTAGTTAGCTACTGTAGAGAACATCAAAGATTTCCGTACTAAACATGGAAGTCTAGAAACTACTGCAACTATTTTTTTTTTATTTAAAAAAGTTTCAGCTGATGCAAAACGTGACTAACATATGAGGCACAGTCCTGTAGTTTGTGGGACAACTTTATTTATGCATGTTCATATCTCATGCAATCGAATTAAAATATGAAATTCTAAAAATCAAGAACCCTAACAGTCTTTCTTTATGTAATATTTTGGCTCTAATCTACATTGGGAAAAAAAACAAAACCTGAATAAACAGTCGCAAGAAGTACTCAGGTTCGCTATTACGATTGGACACTAATAATACTTAAGTATGTTAGAAATACTTAATGGAACTGTTTTTAAATCTTTGACTCATCAAACAAGGCTTGCAGTAAAATATTTTTTTAGAGAAAGATCAATGAATGTTTTGTTAGATCGAACGATTATGGATATAAATAAAATTATTAAAGAGTGATAACCTTCTCAAGCGCTGACGTGATGCCAAACGGGCCACTTGATTCTAGATGATTGTATACAACATCCATGACAACACGAAGACCTAAGTGGTTCAGAGCCTGCACTCCAAAGTTTTATTAGAACAACTGCTATCCCTATCCTGCATAGAGCTAGCCACAGTTACCATGTTACCCATTGCATGACAGCTACAGGATGGGAGCTCCAAGTTACCGCATACTAAAACGAAACACACCTGAACCATCTGACGGTATTCAATAATACGACTTGGACCATCTCGGATATTTGCATAGCTTCCTTTAGGAACCCCCCAGAGCACAGGGTTATACCTTTAGTTGCAGATGACCATGTGTGATAATTTACTGCCAAGAGCATAATCAACTTAACTTTCTTAACACCACAATACATTAGCACGTGTAATGCCTGAGAAAAAGGAGCAAGAAATGAATGGGTCCTCTTCCTGAATAGCTACAACTGCAGTTTGTTGCATATCTGAACTCGGAGGGAGTTTTGCCAGTTCAACCTCATCTGCCAGAGTATCTGAAGTTCCCCCGTGATTCAAACAGGAATTACTGATTAAGTCAACTAAAAGTCATAAGACGGAGTTACACAAATCCACAAAGTACTTATATGCTTTTCCTCTTAATACTGTTAAAGATTCTTTGTATAATCTGTTGTCTAAAGATAGAATAGTTTGAATAGATAGCTTTCTGTTGTAATCAATCAGTATCGTTGGCGATATGATTTATTTCCTGTAAACCACGGTGAAGGTTATTTCTACCATCTATAAATAGATGCATGCGGCCTCTCGAGAGGTTCAACGCTTCCAATCTTTTCTTCTTTACATGGTATCAGAGCCTGTCCCTCCAAACACATCTATGGCAAGCTCCAGTTCTACGTCCTCGATTCTATCCTCTCCTCTCATTCATCCTGTTAGCGAGAAACTCACACGTACCAACTACACCTTGTGGCGTGCGCAAGTTCTGCCCTTCATTCGCGGTGCGCAGTTGATGGGCTATCTTGATGGCTCTGCTGTTTGTCCGGCAGAGAAGCTTGACGTCATTAAGGACGGGAAGATCGAAGGCACCATGGGGAATCCAGCCCATGCGTGCTGGGTTGCGCAGGACCATCAGGTCCTAGGCTTCCTTGTCTCTTCGCTTTCAAGAGAAATTCTTCAGCAGGTCGCCACCTTGCCCACTGCGGCACAGGTATGGTTGACCATAGAGGGCATGTTCGCCTCTCAATCGAGAGCCTGGGTCATCAATACTCGGATGGCTCTCGCGATGATGCAGAAGGGCAACATGACGGTTGCCGAATATGTCAACAAGATGAAGGACCTCGGAGATGAGATGTCATCCGCCGGCAAGCGTCTCGACGACGAGGAGATGGTCTCCTACATCTTGACGGGCCTCGACGTCGACTTCAATCCACTTGTGTCGGCTATTGCTGCACGGGTAGAGCCGATCACAGTCAACGAGCTTTATGCTCAGTTGGTGGGATTTGAAACAAGGATGGATCTTCTACAAGGAGGGTTGCGCTCCCAATCTTCTGTCAACACTGCCATGAAAGTTAGCCGTGGTGGCAACCCGCGTGGACGTGGGCGCGGTCGTAGCAATGGCCGTGGATGGGGTGACTACAACAACAACTTCAATCGCGGCAACGGAGGCTACAACAATAATAACTCCGGCCGCCCCCAGTGTCAACTGTGTGGCAAACTTGGTCACACTGTTGTCAAGTGCTACAAGAGATTTGATACCTCTTTTACAGGAGAAGAAAGAAGTGCAGGGTCAGCAACGACATCGTACGGTATTGACACCAAGCGGTATCTTGATCTGGCGCAACGGATCATATCACAAGTGAACTTGACAAGCTGACCGTCCGTGACAAGTACAACGGCAATGATCAAGTCCACACAGCTAGTAGGGCAGGTATGGATATTAATCATATTGGTCATACTGTTGTTCGCACTCCTAGTCGTGACCTATTTTTAAACAATGTTCTTCATGTTCCTAAGGCAAATAAAAACCTTGTTTCCGTTCATCGTCTTGCCAAAGATAATAAAGCCTTTCTAGAGTTTCACCCTGAATCTTTCTTTATTAAGGATCAGGCAACGAAGAAAATCCTTCTTCAAGGCAGATGTAGAGGTGGACTATATCCCTTGTCTTCCATCCCATCCAGTCAGAATAAACAGGCTTATAGTACTATCAAGCCTTCAACAACACAGTGGCATTGTCGTCTTGGTCATCCTTCATCACCGGTCACCCAACAAGTGCTTAGCAAAAATAATCTCCCTGTCTCCAGCGAGTCTAATAAAGAGTCGGTTTGTGATGCCTATCAACAAGGCAAGAGTCATCAGTTACCCTATCATAAATCCTTTAGCACTTCTAATGTTCCTTTACAGCTTGTGTTCTCAGATGTATGGGGTCCTGCTCCCGAGTCTGTTGGAAGAAATAAATACTATGTTAGCTTCATTGATGATTTTAGTAAATTCACTTGGATTTATTTGCTAAAGCACAAGTCTGAAGTTTTTCAAAAGTTCCATGAGTTCCAAAATCTTGTTGAAAGATTGTTTGATAGGAAAATAATTGCCATACAAACTGATTGGGGTGGCGAGTATCAAAAGTTGAGTCCCTTTTTCCAACAGATTGGAATTACTCACCATGTTTCCTGTCCTTATGCTCATCAACAAAATGGCTCCGCAGAAAGAAAGCATCGTCATATAGTAGAAGTTGGCTTATCTCTTCTTGCTCATGCATCAATGCCTTTAAAATTTTGGGATGAGGCTTTCCTTACAGCTACATATCTCATCAATCGTCTTCCTAGTAAAGTTATTCATAACTCTACCCCTCGTGAGCTTTTGTTCCATGAGAAACCAGATTATGCCTCGCTCCGTACCTTCGGTTGTGCTTGTTGGCCTAATCTTAGGCCATACAATTCTCATAAACTTGCTTTTCGCTCTAAACAATGTGCTTTTATTGGCTATAGTAATCTTCATAAAGGGTTCAAATGCCTTGATATATCAACAGGCCGAGTGTACATCTCTAGGGACGTTGTTTTTGATGAAACTATTTTTCCTTTTGCTGCCTTACATCCCAATGCTGGTGCACTGTTACGTGCTGAAATTTTACTTCTCCCGTTCTCTCTACAAAATCCTAGGAGCGAACATCTAGTCCCTGATCAATCTCTGATTAATATTCCTAATGATACTAATGATGCTGATGAGCATGCAGAAAACAATTCGGCTGAAAACAGTGCAGGATGGCGTCCATCTATACATCAAGAAGTTTCTTCGACAGGCACTGCTGCTGATGACGATCTGCCTGCGCCAACAGAACCTAATATACATCAACAAAATCAGTGCAGTCCTCTGGGCACATCTTCTGGCTCCTCGTCTGATGGCATGCCGAGCAGAACGATAGCGGCACCTCTACTTGGCTCCCCGCCGCGTGGTCTCACGCGACCCCTAATGCTTCTTCGCAGGCGCACGACAGAGGGGCAGATGGTGGTCTCACCGATTTGTCGCGCGCCTGTGACACGAGAGAAGGCGACTCAAATTCTTTTTTGCCTGAATCTACTCCGATCATTCAACATCAGGATGATGTGCGGCATCCTCGACAACTGTTGCACTGCCCAGACCGGTTACACGGCTTCAGAAAGGCGTATCCAAACCTAAGATTTATACTGATGGTACAGTTAGGTATGGCTTCTTAACTGAGACTGGTGAACCACAAGACCTTCATGAGGCTTTTGCTGATAATCGTTGGAAACATGCAATGGATAATGAATTTGCAGCTCTTATAAAGAACAAAACATGGCATTTAGTTCCACCAATAAAAGGGAGTAATATAATCGATTGTAAGTGGGTTTATAAGATCAAAAGTAAAGCTGATGGCTCTGTTGATAGATACAAAGCCCGTCTAGTTGCCAAGGGATTTAAGCAACGATATGGTATTGACTATGAGGACACCTTCAGTCCCGTAGTCAAGTCTGCCACTATTCGCCTTGTATTATCTGTTGCAGTGTCAAGAGGATGGAGCCTTCGCCAATTGGATGTAAAGAACGCGTTTCTTCATGGTGTTCTGGAGGAGGAAGTGTTCATGAGACAACCACCTGGTTATGAAGACAAATATGTTCCTCATTATGTGTGCAACTTGGACAAGGCATTGTATGGACTCAAACAAGCACCAAGAGCATGGTACTCTAGGTTGAGCACAAGACTACAAGAACTTGGGTTTGTTCCCTCCAAAGCTGATACATCATTGTTTCTTTGTACTTGTATATGTAGACGATATAATTGTTGTCAGTTCCTCCCAAGATGCAACTTCAGCACTTCTTAGAGATTTAGAGAAGGATTTTGCTCTTAAGGATTTGGGTACTTTACATTATTTTTTGGGTATTGAAGTGAGAAAAACACATGATGTAATTCTGCTTACACAAGAAAAGTATGCAATGGAAATATTGAAGAGAGTAGGTATGCACACTTGTAACCCTGCTAGTACACCTCTGTCAGTTACAGAAAAATTGTCAGCAATGGAAGGAACTGCTTTGGGGCCTGAGGATTCAACTCGATATAGAAGTACAGTTGGTGCATTACAATATTTGACTTTGACACGGCCTGATATTGCTTTCTCAGTAAATAAAGTTTGTCAATACTTGCACTCACCCACTACTCTGCATTTAACAGCTGTTAAGAGGATATTGAGATATGTTAAAGGAACTATAAGTGTTGGGGTTAAGATAAGTAAGTCACCTTCTATGTTGGTTAGTGCCTTTTCAGATGCAGACTGGGCAGGATGCTCAGATGATAGAAGATCTACCGGTGGTTTTGCTGTGTTTCTGGGGTCAAATCTTATATCATGGAGTGCAAGAAAACAAGCAACAGTGTCAAGGTCAAGTACAGAAGCTGAGTACAAAGCTCTAGCAAATGCAACTACTGAATTGATGTGGGTACAAACACTGCTCCATGAACTTGGTATATCTCATCCTTCGGCAGCACGTCTTTGGTGTGATAATATTGGTGCAACTTATCTCTCTGCCAATCCTATCTTCCATGCCAGAACTAAACATATTGAAGTTGATTTCCACTTTGTGCGAGAGCGAGTTGCAAACAAGCTATTGGACATTCGGTTTATACCTTCTAATGATCAAGTTGCGGATGGATTTACAAAGTCTCTTTCTCTAGGACGACTTGTTGAATTTCAGCACAATCTCAACTTAAGTAAGTTGTGATTGAGGGGGGCTGTTAAAGATTCTTTGTATAATCTGTTGTCTAAAGATAGAATAGTTTGAATAGGTAGCTTTTTGTTGTAATCAATCAGTATCGTTGGCGATATGATTTATTTCCTGTAAACCACGGTGGAGGTTATTTCTACCATCTATAAATAGATGCATGCGGCCTCTCGAGAGGTTCAACGCTTCCAATCTTTTCTTCTTTACAAATACAAGTTACATAAATTTTGAAGCAAGAGAAAGAGTAAGTAATCACCATCTACTATAAGTAGTCCTAACTGAAAGTTATCTAATAAACAAGAAAACGATACATATATGCAGGGGCAGAGTAAGCATGGGCCCAGGCCTCGGGCCGAGCTGCTACTAATGGGCCATCTACTAGCTGGATCATTGATTTTGGATCAAATTTTCACAGTGTTTTGACACCAGGCCTCGGGCCGAGGCCCCAGTTGCCCGAGGCCTGGCTCCGCCCTAGCATATATGAAACTATAACAAATTGAAAAGATGTATAATATATATTATTAAAGAAGGTGTGTACTTTCTGATGTCTAGATTTTGTCGAATATCTTACATTGATTCAACAGCTTGGATTCTGATTTTTTTTGTGTGTGTTTTCATAAGCGTTCGAAGTAAACAACAAAAATCATGCATTTTTTTACTGAAAAAGTAAGCAAGTTACAACAGTAACTTAGCCATCTTGCACGAAATAGTTAATATTGTTAGCCTGGTAAAACACAGAAAGAATGAGTCTTTATCATCAACACCACAAATTGTTTTTATTGTCATCAACACCACAAATTGTTTTTATTGTCATCAACACCACCAAAGTGAAAGCTTGGCAACAAATGCACATGAGTTAAGTCGGCATCATACAATTTCCTTAGGTGATGTATTCCTGCTGAATACTGTATATAGTTGCAGAATGCAATCAAGATGTATGCTGATGAAACAAAGTGATGGATTATATCAATCTTCTGGTAAATCAACTCTGAATGACCTGGCATGTAAATGCACGAGATCCTCCTGGAGAATTACAGTCCACAGTGGTTTCGTGCGCGCTGTAATTAAAAATTGACAGGACAAAGAGAGATAAAGTTCTACAGATGAACATGAATAAAATACCCCCAAATTTACTGTCTCATAAATCAAGCAGACAGTTCACCTGAAATCATGGATATGCAATTCATAGATGCTAATGTCAGAGAAGGAATCAAGATTTGGCTTCTTATCTGCCAATTCTTCCCAGGAAGCTGGCTTCAATGTTCCTTTCACTATCAATGTCAACCAACCAAGTCCGCGAGCCATTTGCTGAAAGCCTGATCAAATCAACAAAACGTTAATTTCTTCCACTATGTGTATGGATTAGTATTATATATATGATCTAATTAAAGCGCACATACCCTCTAGAACAAGGATCATCAGCTAAGCATTTCTCAACTTGTGAAGTACTTGGATGCACATATTCCCACCCGGCCATCCTCACGTTTCTTTTTGTTTCGAGAGGTCACAGCATCAATTCGTACTAGATACAAACATGCAAGCCTATTTGATGCGTACAAGACCAGTTTACTAGCCGAACGATTGGATTTAATTTAGATGACCTAAGTCTTTATAAGGAAAATAGGTAAACCTAGCTAAATGCTGCGTCTACTTTTTTCTGCTTTTTAGCGCGAACGGACCAACCCTGTTTCCTCCGGTCTTCTTCATCTTCCTTTCTCTCTCCTCTTCTAAGCCGAGGTATCACGTGATCTATGACTGCTATCGTCCAAGAAGGTGACCGTGGACCATGCGCGCCATGGACATGGCGACCGCCCTCGTCGACGCCCATGGCGCAACGACACCGAGCTTATCAACTTCGACCTGTAGCTTCTCTGCCAAATCCCACCATCAAATCCGTCGAGATCACCGTCACACATCTACCACTTTAAGGACGAAAGCACGAGTATACTCATGGAGTAAATCATGTAGGGTTTTATCTTCGAAAAAGCTATAACGGGTTATGTAAATCACCGAACAAACCCAAAACCATGATGCAACACAAAAGAACTTTGATGCACATCAACAAATAACTACCACAACAAAATAAAAATTCTTGTGCAACGAACAAACATATATAATTGATGCAAAAAAAAAAAGCTGGCCGCCGGAGAAGATCGAGGCGCTCGGGAAGCATCAGAGCTGGCCTCCGGCAGCGTGTTTCACGCCTTCCGCCCCATGATGCAAGATGCAGCTTGTGGAATAATAAATGTAGATTAATTGATATAAGTATGGCTCTTGTAACAACGTTCTCCTCTCCTTGCTTAATCCTATAATAATAACATGCAGCTCTCTTAGCTCCTGCACCTTCTCCAAAAGAAATTAGATTATTTGAGAAGTAGATTTAATTTGTTGTCCCGTTTCCTAATTTTTCAATCTTGAAATTCCTGTTATTTATGACTAGCTTAACTAAATCCGTCGCAGCTCAGATTTTTAGGATGGAGGAGAGAAGATGAAGAGGGAGAAAAAAAGTTGTATTTGCGTTAGATACAACAACTTTCTGAGGACAGAGATGAAATACCTAACTTGTACATGCATCGGAGAGAGGTGGCATAATTGGTGAGTACGGCGAGAGAAAATTCTTTATTAATAGTGGTATAGCTTGTATGAATTTGTGCCAAGATACAAAAGTTGGAGTGATTGTATCTGGTATTGTTAATCATGTGAAAGATTTTAGATACAATTTCAGATATAATGTATAGAAGATGTATTGTAGTGTTGGACTCTTCTTATTCATTGGTCCCTATGCATGAACTAGCAGGCATTAGAGTATAAGGCCATCTCCAACAGCATTCTCTAAATCTGGATCTCTATATCCTCATATACAGAATTCCCTAAAAAGATTCTTTCCCTATATCTCTTTCCTCTCCAACAGTATTCCCCAAATCCCACTCTCTATTTTCTCCCTCCTATATTATAATAATGTTTCATAACCGCCATATGAGCCACGTTTATTTTTTACCAGGAAAAATTTGATCGGCTATTTTTAATTGTGGGAATCTAAAATTTGAAATTTATTGTAACGACTAGTGTAACGGCTATATCGTAACGGCTATATTTTTAGGCTATATATACATAGCCACTTGCACTTCCAAAGCTTGCCCATTTATGAATGTTCACTATCTAGCATATGTCAATGAGTCGTCAGAACTTAGTTCAGCATTTCCTCTCAGAGGACTCATCGTCGGATGACAACGATGAATCTCTTCTTACAGTAGCATACCTAGCACAGGAGCAAGATGAGTGTGTGAATGCTTGATGTCATGGGGGTTCTATTTTTGGCCATCAATACATACATCGCAATAGAGAGGAAGGGCATGCCAGGTTATACCGAGACTATTTCATTGATCCTCCGATATACGGCCCAACCTTCTTTCGCCACAGGTTTATGATGAGAAATATTTTATTTCTTTGTATTTTTTATTGATCATCTTGTCTATGACTCATTCTTCTTTTCGGCGCAGGTTTAGAATGAGTCGTTATCTATTTCTTTGCATATTGCATGCTATAGAAGCCCATGATGATTATTTTGTTCAAAAAAGGAATTGTGCTAGAATTCTCGGGTTATCTTCTTTACAGAAGGTAACTGCAGCATTCTGGATGATAGCTTATAGAGTACCAGCAGATGTTATTGATGATTGTCTATAGATTGCAGAAAGTACTGCCATAGAGAGTCTTAAAAAGTTTGTGCGAACTATTATTGTCCTATTTGGAGATAAGTATTTGAGATCTCCAAATGAGAATGATACTGCTAGATTACTTGCAATCGGTGAGGAAAGAGGTTTTTCTGGAATGCTAGGAAGCATAGATTGCATGTACTGGAGGTGAAAAAATTGCCCTACAGCATGGCAAGGATTGTATACTGGGCATGTACACAAGTCAACAATAATTCTAGAAGCCGTTGCTTCACAAGATCTATGGATTTGGCATGCCTTTTTTGGTTTACCAGGATCTCACGATGATATTAATGTTCTTCACCGTTCCCCTCTCTTCGCAAAGCTAGCAGAAGGACAAGCGCCGGAAGTGAGTTATACTATCAATGGTCACAATTACACAATGGGGTACTATCTTGCATATGGGATATATCCTGCATGGGCAACATTTGTGAAGACAATACCAGCTCCCCAAGGGAATAAGAAGAAATATTTCGCCCAAGCTCAAGAGGCAGCTAGGAAGGATGTGGAACGAGCCTTTGGAATTCTGCAATCTCGTTTTGCAATTGTTCGAGGACCAGCACGTTTCTGGGATCAACAAACACTAAAAGATATCATGACAGCATGTGTCATCATGCATAACATGATAGTTGAAGATGAGCGGGACGGAGGACCACTTGACTACAATTACGAAGGAATGAGAGAAACAGTTTCAGTGTCACATGAACATACACCTGAACTCTTTGAGTTTATTCAAACTCATCGTTCCATTCAGAATAGGGAAACTCACCACCAGCTTCAAGACGATCTAGTGGAGCACTTATGGCAACGTTATAGAGGGGTGTAATTTAGTAGTGTTTTAATTATGTACTAATTGATATTTTATATGTATTGTAATGGGAATCTTTAAATAAAGAAGTTTATGACTCCGTCACCTTCTGAATTGGCAATAGATCTTTAATCCTTTTGATCTTCACTTTATTCACAGACCATCTAATGCAGTTAACCATCTAACGATGGTCAAAAAGCATGCAAGCCATTACTCAGTCAAACCATTTCAGTATATGATGATTAAAAATTTGCCAAACTCCGGATCAACATGATGCAGGTAGCTGCTAGGATTTTTTTATTCCAGATGTCAGTAAATGAACTTTCAGAAAGTGCATATGTAGTTTGTCAATCCTTTGGAAGTTAAGAGTACAACTCAAATGAACATGGACATGGACTAAACAATCCAGCTTGCCAACCAAACAAGCAATGAGTAACATTGCCACTGCATGTTCTCAATCACAGCGAAGCTACAAGATATTAACTTTGAAGCGATGGGGTGATATATAGAAAACAAACCAAAAGGAGTTGAAAAATTGGAACTTCTTGGCAAAGACACGCATATATATGAGCGAGTAGAACAGTTGACTTGATCAGCGTTGGGCTCCTTGACAATGAAGGAGAGATCAAGGTCGGATCTCGAGAGGCGAGGGGCGTTTCGGGTTTCAGATCACGATATATGATGCCGACCATGTGCAAATACTCCAATGCAAGGAGGATTTCTGCTACATAGAATCTGCAATTAAGAAGCAAATACAATATCATATTAGTATGCTAGTCGTTACTTAGTACAAATAAATTAAGTCATAAAACTAAGTAAATTCAAGATGTAATTGATTTTATGGAATGACACAAACATTATTCATGTTCTTTGTTTGTTAGGAATTACTTGCCATCTTGCCTCATGTCGAAGAGTATGCAAGTCTCCCCAGGACAAAACTCCATAACTAGACATGAAAACTTATACATCTCAAAGTGGCTGTACAATGTCGAAGAAAAGGGTGATCTAGGCCTTTGCAAGATTTCCTTCTCAATGCGGGCTCGAAGCAAATTCTTGCGGCTTGCAAGTGATGCCTTGTCCATAACTTTCATTGCAAAATAGCTCTTTGTTCGATCAATTCAGAAAGATACACACCACCAATGTCACCACAGCCTAGCTTCTTCAATACCTTAAAGTGGCTCGGGCCAAGGATCCCATCTCTTGTCACGATCATTTGGACGACTACTACGAAGCAGGATAAGTCGTGTATCTGTTCTACCCAGACAACAATCATCTTACTCTACCGAGGTTGGGAACTTGAGATGCAAGCCTGAAAAATCCGTGATCTAACTAGGTGCTCAACTAAATTCATAGTTGACTACACCAAATTCTCAACCTCTGAAAACATCCAACACGGCCACTCATATCAAATTTATAAGCTCATGTCCAATAGTTGAACAATTTCACAACTAGTAGTGCCCAGACTATGCAGCAAGTAATGCACAAAAACATGTATTTTCAAGCATAACCTGGTAATTATCAATCGCCACAAGCTAAGTAGAAAAACATGCCAATTTAGCTCTCACCTTGTTCTGGTAAGCAACGGCGACCCTGGTACCTGCATCATCACCAAAAGCCAAACCACCTCAGTTCACCACCAAAATCACAAAACACAAAGCTAAGCTCAAGAGAGCACGCCGGGGGGTGGGGGAAGCAGGGGGTTTTGCGGACTGAAGAGGTGGCGGAAGGCATCGCGGCAGGCCTCTGTGATGTGGATGGCGTAGCTGTCGTTCTTCTTCGCCGCCCTCATGATCTCCGGCTGCGCCGCACCCGGGAACCGACGCGGGCACGGGGCGACACCGCCTCCGGTGTTGCCGCCGGATCTGAGGCCCGCATCGCCGGCGGGGACATCGGCTCGTACCTCTCCGTCGCATCCTCTGGACTCCTCGCCAAGTGATAGAGTTCGGAGTTCAGGGGAGTTTGTACGCGTATGAGCTCCACGTCGCCCCTGAAGCGGAGCGGTGGCTCGCCTCTTCCGTCTCCTGGCCGCCTCCAACGCTTCCTCGTGGGTGCGGGAAGGAGCCAGGTGTCGCCTCCACACCGGATTTGGGACGGAGCGACCGTTCCTCGTCGGCGCGGGAGTGAAGGATCGTTGCGCAGCGAGCGGGCGGGAATGCGATGGGGAACGGAGAGAGAATCCTGATATTTTGGGATTCTCTCTCCGGTCTGTAAAAGTAGGGAAGCGCATCGGTAACCTGTTGGAGTGGGATGGTGTGTACGGATTCTTCATATTATCAGATAGAGAATGGTTTAAGTAAGCTCTTGGAGATGGCCTAATGGGATTGGTCATCACTGGACTACGCTAACAAATGAACCAAACAAGCAGGGTATGGAACTATCAACTCTAGGAAACAAGAAACATAGCAGTGAACCAAAATCTCGCAAAGTGCCTTGAACTAGCAAGCAGGGTATGGAACTATTAACTCTAGGAAACTTGAAATTTGTCGAATTCAAAGCACATGCACAACATGTCAATTTTACATGGATGGTACCAACATTCAGCAGTGCCTTGTACACAGCTACATTGAAAGATATAAACAAATGCACACACTCTTGTCAATCACCTCACCTACAAATGCCAAGGCCTCATCGATTACTCTGTACTTCTTCCCCTGCTGTTCAGCTAACCTCATAGCAAGGGCTAGACGGCTTTGCTCCAGTATAGCAATTACAGCATCCCGCTCAGCCTGTTGTTGTGATTGAACAGTCTGCGGAGAAATATTAATACAACGAACAGATCTTACATAATTATTAAACAGGGGAGAAAAAAACTGAATTAACTAAAAGCCCGGGACCGTACATTATCGATATGTATGCACATTCTAAATTCAGCTATCCATCCAAAAGGGCAGCTTGCTACTTGTGAATGTGACATTTCATTTGCAGCCATAGACAGCTTGCTACTTGTGCTAATCATAAAATAATTAAGTAGTTCAATTAAGCAATATCATGTTTAATTGATAGCTTCCAGGACTGACCGATATTGAAAGAAACTGTAAAAACTAATTATTTTTTCAACAGGTGCCACTTCTTTCACCAAAATGGCAACATCTCAAACATGTGCAATTTCTTCAATTTCACCAGAAGACCAAATTCATTCCAGTCAGGTCCAATACAGTCATCTATCATTAGAAATGCCTAATATATGTTGATAGTATGACAGTAACCTAGCCTACACATGTTAAGGGCATGTTTGTTTTAGCTCTTGATTCTGGATTCTGGCCCCAAAAGCAGAATTAAAAACAAACAGCCTGATTCTAGAATCTGATTCTCACAATTCAACCCAACCATATACACTAGAATCCACAATCCACATCATATGTGCTTTTGAATTCCAGTTTTTGGAGATTCAGCTTCTCTACAACCACAATCCAGAATAAGCTTTTAGAGAATCCAAAGCTGAAACAAACAGGCCCAAACATGGACTATACTTGCAACAAATTGATAAGACTGATAAGAGCATCTCATTTCACAAATTACTGTATATTGTGTAAATTTTGGTTCTCATGAGTGATTCTAGTCACCAAACCTATATCTCAAACATTACCACACCATGGAGGACTCTTGATGAAAATCATGGAGGTAATCTGTTAGGGATCTGATACAACTTGTTAGGTTTAGCAACATGGTAAAAATAACTGAAGATAAAGATTTGGAGAAGAAAAAAATTGTCAGTTGAGGAGACAACTTATTTTGGTGTTTCATCACCGATAATTGTGTCGAGGATCAGTAACCTCTGAGCAAGTAAATACCCCTCAAACTCAAGGGGTGTATCTCTTGAGTTCAAGCACGAGTTCTCGGGCTCGAGCAGGTGCCTCTCGAGTTCAAGCACGAGTTCCCGGGCTTGCGGCACACGACTGCAAGGAGAAAGCTTTGGCGCTCACCGGCATGCTGCCCCGATGGGGTCCTGAGGTAACCTCGAAGAGCGCTCGCCAGAAGGTGATGATTCAACCCAGTGGTCCGATGAAGGCTGTGCAGCTCGAAGAGGGCAATTCGAGCCAGTGTGTTCACATCACGACCGAGCTCGACCCGAAATAGGAACTTGAGCTCGTCACTTTCCTCCGCACCAACAGGAACATATTTGCCTGGGAGCTGAAAGATATGCCAGGAGCCCCGAGGGAGGTGATCGAGCACAAATTGTAGATAAAGCCTGGCTGCAGGCCCGTGCGCCAAAAATTACGGCGCTTCTCCTCTGAGAAGATGGCGATAATAAGGGAGCACCTCGACAAGCTCCTGAAAGCTGGCTTCATCCGCGAGATTGATTACTCCGAGTGGCTGGCCAACCCGGTGATTGTGCAGAAGAAGGGCGGAAAATGGAGGATGTGTGTCGACCACACGGGTTTGAACTCGGCGTGTTCCAAGGACAACTTCCCTCTTCCTCGTATAGACCAGATCATGGACTCCACCGCCAACGCTAAGATGCTGAGTTTCCTCGACACCTACTCTGGCTACCATTAGATCAAGCTCGCGGTTGATGACGAGGATAAAATGGCTTTCATTACACTGTTCAGGACGTACTGCTACACGACCATGTCATTCGGTCTTCGTAATACGGGCGCAACGTTCCAGCGGCTGATGTTCAAAACCTTCGACCCTCAGATTGGCAAGAACCTCGAGGTATATGTCGATGACATCATCGTCAAGAGTTCCTTTGAGGGCAACCACATCAATGACCTTGCGGAGACCTTCACCAACCTGAACAAGCATAGAATCAAGCTCAACCCCGAGAAGTGCATTTTCGGCGCGGCCTCTTGCAAGGTGCTCGGCTACATGATCGGGGGCTCTGGAGTAGGTTCGAACCCGGAGAAGATTGAGGCGATTGAGAAGATGGCTCCTCCGACCTCGACAAGGTAGGTCCAGCCTCACCGGACGCATGGCTGCCCTCAGCCGGTTCATCTTGAGACTTGGTGAGTACGGCTTACCTTTCTTCAAGACTCTGCACAAGCATGAGGGCTTTGAGTGGATGCCCAAAGCTCAGCGATCCTTCGACGAGCTGAAACCGTACCTCTCGAACCCGCCTCTGCTCACAACCCTGCGACAAGGCGAAACGTTGCTGCTCTACCTCGTGGCTATGACCCAGGCCATCAGCGTTGTTCTGGTGGCCGAGCGAGATGGTCGGCATCAGCCAATTTATTACGTCAGCGAGGTGCTCCATGGACCAAAGGAGCTGCTACCCTTATGTCCAGAAACTGCTTTACGCCCTCTTTATGGCTTCACATAAACTTCGGCATTATTTCCAAGCACCGCGATGGTTATTCTCGAGCGGGTTCCGCTTCGGTGAAATCTGAGAATCCGAGGCGGAGGATGCATCGCCAAGTGGGCCATAGAGCTGGCAGGGTTCGACATCTAGTTCGTGGCGCGCACTGCTATCAAGTCGCAGACGCTCGTCGACTTCGAGGTCGAGCAGACGACGAAGCCAGCCTTCGAGCCTGAGGTCAGGAAAGAAGACCCCTGGACCATGTATTTCGATGGATCGAGATCATTCGAGCGCTCGGGGGCTGGTATCCTCATCATCACCCCCTAGGGAGACAGGCTGAGGTATGTGATTCGCTTTGGCTTTTCCGCAACTAACAATGTGGTAGAATATGAGGACCTCTTGGTTGGCCTCCGAGCATGCAAGTCACTGGGTGTGCGACGGCTGGTTGTAAAGGGTGATTCCCAGCTCATCATCAACCAGTACAATAAAGATTGCCAGTGGTCGAAGCCCTCGATGGCCAAATATCTCGCCGAAGTGCGCAAGATGGAGAGGTGGTTTCGGAACATGGAAATCAGGCACGTGCCTAGGAAGGACAACTCCAACGCTGATCTGTTGTCCAAGCTCGGGTCGTTTGGTGATGAAGTTCCATCGGACGTCATCTTCGAGACCCTAGCCACACCGTCCATTGCCGAACAAGAGGACTCGGTTGCCCTCCTTGAGAGTGTTGCCTCGTGGATGGACACAATTGTTAAATTCCTCGACCATGGGGAGCTCCCGACTGACCGAGCTGAAAGTAGCAGAATCAGGCATCGGGCGAGTGTAAGGTCGAGGATGCCGACTAGAGGGGGGTGAATAGGCGGCTTTTAAATTTCTCTCCCTAATTTCTACAAAGCAATTCACCCCTAATTATCTTAATACCAAAACCTTAACAAATATTAATGCGGAAGCGATAAACTAAGATTTTGACAATTAAAGTCAAAAACAACTAGGCTCACTATGTGCACTAACTAATTATATCTCTAACAAGAATATGTAATTCTAAAGACAAGCAATCAATCAATTTAATTCTATGAATATAAATTGCTTGAACATAAATAACAAACACAATGCAAGCACAAGAGACACGATACTTTTTACCGTGGTGTTAGGAGACTTAGGTCTCCTAGTCCACGTTGAGGTTAGCCCAAACACATTGGACCGGCTCCACAAATTGAGCACCCACCTCGAATCCACTAGTGGTAGCTCCTTTTCCCTCTCGGGTAGGCGAGCTTCAACCTTCACAAACTTCGCCGGGGCTTCTCACAACCTCCTTTGAGAAGCTCACCGCGCACGACGCTCTACGCCGTCTAGGAGGCGGCAACCTCCAAAAGTAACAAGTCAAGCCTTCCGCTTGAACCTCACCAAGTGCAACACATGCACAATGGTGATCTCCTAAGTGCAACACATACATTAGGATCCTCCTCAAGTGCAACACATGCACAAGAGGACCTCAATCCACTTCCTAATTGCAACACATCCAATTAGAGCTCACTCTTAGCTCAAAAACCAAATGTGAGTGTGCAACACCTCACCCAAAACCTCAATAGAACCAGCAACAACCAAATGCTAGCCCTTGGCATCCTTTTATAGCCCCCCACATGAAAACTAGCCGTTGGGGGCAAAAACGGCAAAAACCAGCACGGTCGGCACTACCGCCCAACTGGGGCCGGTAGTGCCGGCCTCGACCTCAACGGTCGAAAGCCTACCAAAACTAGCCGTTAGCTCTGATGGCCCAGCGAGCCGCCCAAGCCCTGGGACCGGTATTGCGGCCGAGCAACGACGATCGCCTGGCCCGAGCGCAGTCTTGTCGGCGAGCAATACCAGAAAACTCACCTCTCTGGAATATAACTACCGGCCATCGAGCCGATCGCGCATATACGGTAGTCTCGCACCTACATGGTCGATAGTCTGGCTGAAGGAGAAGAACCAAAATTTTTCACAAAAACTTTTCTCCAAACTTTCGAAGATTGATTCTTTGACCCATGTGATGATCAACACATAATCACAACCCTATGCAAAACACATTTACACATGTTAATCACATATTCCAAAGAATCACTTTAAACTCTAATTTATTTGTAAAACACATTTGCAAATAAACCAAGAACTTATGAGATCAATCCTCTTAGTCATGTGATGATCAACACATGATCAAGTCAATTTGCAAAACACATTTTCAAACCCTATTCACATGCTCTAGGATTGAAACTCATAATCTCAAGTTCATTTGCAAAACACATTCGCAAATAACAACTCCAATTTATTTACAAAACACATTCACAAATAAACCACGAACCCATAAGATCAATCCTTTTAGCCATGTAAGGATCAACACATGATCCCGGCACTTTGCAAAACACATTTGCAAATGCCAACACATGCTCTAGGATCGAAAGTCATAACTTCGAGCTTATTTGCAAAACACATTTGCAAATAACAAATCAATTCAATCATTTTGCAAAAACACATTTTGCAAACTCAAAACACAAACCAAGCTTAGCCTTGTGATGATCAACACATGATCCCATCACAAGCTAAAACACCAAAGCATGAGCTCTCTATTTGCAACACATGCAAATCTCTAGCTCCATGTAACTACTTTAAACCAAATTGCTTGAGCTCTCTCCTTTTGCAACACATGCAAAACTTAGCTCCAAGCAATAACCACATAAACAATATTGCATAAGCTATCTCCCATTTTGCAACACATGCAGATCCATAGCTTCATGCAAAAACCAAATCAAATAAGATTCAATTTAGAAGCAAGCATGAGCTCCCTTATTTGCAGCACATGCAAATACTTAGCTCATGCAAAATCCAACGCACGAGCTTCACCCATTTGCAAAACATGCCAAATGGTTAGCTCCATGCAAAAACCAAACCAAAAGAGTGAGCTAGAGTGAACCGGATCGAGTTCATCAACACGTGATGAAGCTCAAGCTAAAAGACTCAACCCCTCTTAATAGTACGGCAACCTAACTAGCAACCCGTTCTCCCATCCAAACACCGAGACCGGTAAAAGACTAGGAACACATCCTTAGCCCTAACTAGTTATACCTTTGCCTCTAGCGATCCACTTGGAGCTTTTATGATTTCCAATCATCTTCTCTCCAGGATCACATCTTCTTCATCTTGTTCATCAACACATAATGAACCTTCTAGCTCTTCTCTTCACTTCGGGATTATCTCTTGAAGCTCATCAACACATGATGAACCTTCTAGCTCTTCTCTTCACTTCGGGATTATCTCTTGAAGATCATCAACACATGATGACTTCTTGTCCCGATTCTTCATTATCTTGGACTCAACCTACTTCACAACTCATAGAAGATTGTTAGTCCAACAAATACGGTTGTCTCAATCATCACCGCACTCCATTAACACATAATGGATGCCTCCAAGATCGATTGAGCACAACCCAAATCAATTTGAATGATTAATTGTTGTCTTGAGTACTTTGATGCAACTAATGCTTCATTATACTCAAGAACTTTTCGCTTGTCTTTAATCAACAAGGAATACCATCAACACATGATGAAATGTCCTTTGATTGATTGAAAGACAGTCGAACTCAATTTAAACTCATTTAAATTGACATGAGTATATATAACTACCCAAGTTTCATATACTCAATGTGATGGTTAGTAATGATCCATATATGTTTGAGTGATGGAAATGGGATCAATATATTTAGACCATCAACTATAGAATAAACTTCATTAAGTATGTGCATATAGCAAATTGATCATAGAATCAATATACACATAATCAATCTTAGATTGCATATGATTTTATTCTATATTTGCATGAGTATACTACAACTACACAAGTTACATATACTCAAATGATTGTTTCAAAGTCTTGATCCTTTATATGTTATTAGCAATAAGACATGGATCAATACTATTGAAACAACAAGTTAAATTATAAACTCCCCCTAGATGTGTGCATTCATGTAATATATGAATTAGGAACATAATGCACATATTTGGACTAAAGCAATGGAAGAGTTCATATTTTAACTTGAATCCTAAGTATGCATTAAGATAATAAAGTGAATACAAGTGCATACCTTAGGTTTTCCATTTTCCATCCAAATATGAGACTAATAAGAATATAGCTTAATAAAATATGTTAGTCTCATAATGATTAGATTTGTCATTAAACAATAATTAAACATTAATATTAAACCAATCACCAAAACTAATGGAGCTTGAACTTACAGCGAGCTTGTACAAGCTCGTTGACACACAACTCTATCGTCGAAGCATCCTGGGCGTTTTGGTGAAATGCGTCACCCCGGAGGAAGGTAAACACCTACTCAATGATATCCACTCGGGCCTTTGCGGTGCTCATTCTTCTTTCAGAACAATGGTTGGGAAGACGTTTCGGATGGGATTTTATTGGTCGACGGCACTCCAGGATGCTCGAGACATTATTCGCACTTGTCAAGCTTGCCAGTACCATACTCAGAAGATGCACCACCTGGCTTATGCCCTCCAGTCCATCCCACTCGCGTGGCCATTCTCAACCTGGGGCCTCGACATCCTCGACCCTTTCCCTCAAGTGATCAGGGTGAAGAAGTTTCTGTTCGTCGCCATTGATACCTTCACCAAATGGATCGAGGCCGAACCAGTCTCGGCCATTACTGCCCGTGCCGTAGTAAAGTTTTTTCATTCGTTTGTGGTAACAAGGTATGGGACCCGTGCAGGATTATCACCAATAATGGGTCGCAGTTTACCAGCGAGTTATTCCAAGAGTACTGTGAAGACATGGGCACCAGAGTCTGCTAAGCCTCGGTGGCTCACCCGCAGAGCAACGGAGCGGTCGAGCGTGCCAACGGACAGATCGTCCAGGGCATTAAGAAGCGAGTCTTCGATAAGCTCGAACAACACGGCTGGGCCCGGGTTGATGAACTTCCCACCGTCCTTTGGTCCGTTCGCACCACGACCAGTCGAGCAACGGGGGCTACCCCATTCCAGCTCATATTCGGTGTTGAAGCTATCCTACCTTCTGAGGTCATGCTGGGCTCTGCCAGGGTCAGCTCAGTCGACCAAGTTGACTTCGAGCAAGAACGGTCTCTCGACCTTGCCCTGGCGGAAGAAGTAAGGTGCCGTGTGCTGTTACGATCGGCGCATTACCTGTAAGCGCTTCGCAGGCATACGTCTCGATTGGTGTGACCTAGGGAGCTCCACGTTGGGGATTTGGTCCTAAGACAAATCCAGGGCCAGGCTAACACCAACAAGTTATCCCCGAAGTGGGAGGGCCCCTACAGCGTCGTTTCAGCATATCGCACGGGGGCTTACCGACTGGCAATGCCTGATGGCAGAGAGCTCGCAAACTTGTGGAACATAGACCAGCTCTGGAAATTTTATGTGTAACACTCTCTCTTTGACTTGCAATAAAACAGCTTTTCCCTATTGTTTATGTTTACGATCCTTCACATGTTTCCTTGCATCTCGAGTACCTCGACCTAGTGTCGTAGTCTTAAGGTTCACCTTCAGGGGATCACGTCAGTAGTAAGCCGATTCTTATCGCATCACGACTACCCCCTGTAGCAGGACTAGAACCAAAGACCACGCCCAAGTGTTCCCGACCTCAAGATGCCTAAGTCTTTTCTATTTCTTTATGTCTCTTGCTCGAGCCGAGTGTTGCGGTCTCAAAGTTCACCTCCAAGGGTCACGTCAACAGTAAGCCGATTTTCATCGCATCACGACTATTCCCCTGTAGTAGGACTTGAACCAGAGACCGCCCTCAAAGAATTTCTCCCCGAGCTCGAGGAAAGCTTACTGCTAGTTCGTTCGAGTTAAGCTTGTTCTCGCCCAAAGTCATCACTAACAAGGCAATTTCGTCTTAAGTCTTTCACGGGACGAAGGTATTAACTAACCACGCATGTCTTAATGACTAAAGATTACGAGGTACACTTTCTATGCCCGAGGCCAGCGTTGAAAGGACTCAACCACAGCGGGGGTTGAATGAGAGATACTACCCCGCAAACAAATCAAAATCGGGCTAAGTTTCTTCATCCAATTTCGAATATCAAAAAGGGAACTTTGTTTCCTCAAAAAGGAATTTCATTTCTTTTTATACATTTACATTTACATTTACAAAATGGGTACAAGATGCTCTTGCCCCCCTCTCCTATCTATTTTCCTACCTAGAGGTCGGCCAAGTCGCGGGCGAGCTTCTCCTGCTCCAGTTCGGAAACCCTCGCCCTCAGCGTCGATAGCTCGCCCTGCAGCCGAAGCGCCTCAGCTGCAGAATTGGCAGAGCGATTGCGCTCGTCTTAGAGATGGGCCAGGGCGCTCTTCCCCGTCTGGGTCGCTCGCCCCAGTTTCTCCTCGAGCTCGGCCACCCTCACCTCGAACTTGGCGGAGGCCTTTGTCGGAGCAGCAGAGAACTCCACAATCTGCTTGTGAAGCATTTCCACCTTCGCGTGCGCATTCTCGAGGGCTCCCGCCAGCACCACGTGCTTGGACTCGATGGTCTTCGCCGCCTTCTCGCGAAGGGCCTCATTCGACCTCTCACGCTCGGCGTTGACAGCATGTGAGAGCTCAGAGGTGTGGGCCGCGGTTAGCAGCCCCACCTCCTCTCGCTCAATCATTAGGTTCTCCTCGAGCTGGAGGATGTACATATCGCGCTCCTCCACCCGGTCGCAGATCACTTAAAACTCGGTGGAATGCCCGGCAGGCTTTGGAGCCCCTGGGCTATCAGACCCAATGCCTACGAAAAGAAAGAAGGATTACAACCACGGATGAGAAGGCGGATGGAATCAAGCATGACTTACCTGATCAAGCTAATCCTTGAACCTCTGGCAATAAGGTCCGATGATCCGTACACCCAGCACGACCGCCCGAGGCTCGGTAGAACCCCCGATCGGGGGCGTGGTGGCCGCGTTGGCTCCCTTCTGTGTAGAGTTGGCCCCTCTGGCTGAAGCCTCGACCTGGGATGTCCCGGTCGAGGTAGGTGGCAGCTCGGGTGGGACCAAGGCTCCTGAAGAAAGTAGCCAAAAAGAAACTAAGCTATAAGAAAAAGGAGCAACAAATGAAGGCTTGGGAGATTCGACGTACCTGGCGTGCCCGCAGGAATCTCGACCTCGTCGGTTGAGGTAGGCCCGACGTCAAGCCCGCCTCCGCCGGCCTCGATGGTCCCGGCCTCGACGGTCGGGACGTCCGCAGCTTTGACTCCTGCGGCGGCCCCCTCAGTCGGCGGCAGTGCGGTGGGCCTTTGATCGAGTCAGCGACGGGCTTCCCCGAAGGTGCCGCGATGGCTTGGGCTTGCAGCGAGCGCGCTCGATGGACCCAGAGGAAGTCATCCACGTTCTCGTCCTCGGACTCGCCCTGAACAACAACCATGGTCACTGCCTGTCGGGAGCTCGAAGTCTATGGCGGGGCAGATCGCTAAGCAAAAGAAGGGGAGAAGTATACACTATGACCAAGGTCCGCATGTACCTGTGTGACGAGCCTCCATCTCCTGGGAGGGGGAGGGGTGTCATGACGCCTCGTCCTCGTTGAGCCAGGGGAAGCATCCCCTCCCTGGGCTCTCTGCGGCTGAGACCTCGGTGCACGCGTAGACACCGGGCTACCCGCACTAGTCGCCCCGGCGCTCTGCGTTGGGGGTCGCTGCCCGGTGGCGAGCTCGGGAGCCGCGCAGCGGCTGCTGCACTTTGTTGCTACAAGAAGATGAGAAGAAGATCAAAAAACGGCGAAGGAAATTAAGCTCGAGCTCGAGTGTTCCCGGGCCCGATGGGGATCGACTTACCACCACGCGGTCAGCTCACTCAACGTGGGGCTTCTTGGGGGCGCTGATGTTGCTCGGGGCATCTGGGGTGGACCTCTTGCCCGCCTTCTTGCTCTGGCTCGCCTTGGGCAGCGGCAACATGCGCCTCGCTGTCTCCCAAAGTTCCCGTCTCTCCTGCATGTTTGAACAGAGTCAGTACGAGCTCAAATTGGCATGAGCTCGATGCTGGTAAGAGATGAGTTACCTTAATGCTCTGCCTCAAGACATTCTTGGGAACGGGGTTGGCAGTGGTGTAGGAGAAGGCCGTCTTCCCAAACATCTCCTGCATTCTCGCCGCTATCCAAGACTACATCGGGGCTACAAGAAAAGAGAAGACCATTAAGAAGAAGCTCAGACAAACTTAAGGAAGATCAAGTTCGCAGAAGGCTTACCGTTGGGACTTTCCCGAGTGAGGTCATCGTCCTCTCGGATCTCGAAGAACGGGTGCATCCTCTTTCGCAGAAAGAGCACCTGATTCCGCAGATAGTCATGGACGATGGCTTGGCCGGTGAGGCCACGCGTCACACAAATGTGGATGGCGGCGAGGGCCTCCTGGTCGATCACCGAGTCCTCGGGCTTGGGGTCTGGCGCTTGCTGTCGACAGGAACGTCGTTGTACGCAAGCGCGCCCCCTCACCTTTCTTCAGATATAACTACCTCTCCGTCCACGGACTAAGGGGGTCCCGAGTTTGGATTTGGGGGAAGGAGCAAGGAAGCCCTGTCCGCAACCGAAAGTAGAGACACCCAACCACGGGGTCCTTCGCGGTACGAAACAAAGAGTAGAAGCGAAAGGGAAGAATCCCCAAGAACCCCTCGCACAGATGAGAGAAGATGGAAAGGAGAAGGATGGAATTGGGTACCATATTGACTTGCTCGATCTCGCATTGCGCGAGAACAGCCGCTAGAAAGTCACTCTCCGGCGTCCGCAGCCCTAAGAACATATAGTGCTCAGTGCCGACGAGCTCGTCCTCTTGGGGCTGCGGCTCGATCTCTCCTCCCGACAGCTGCCAGGTCGTCGGGTCCAGCATCCCCAGCACCTCGAGCTCCTTCATCCTCTCTGAGGTCAAGGTGCTCTTCCCAAACTTGGCCATTGCTCTGGGGAGGGGTTTGCTCGAAGAAGAAAGATGGCGGATGGAGATCAAGAAAACAAGGGGGCAAAGAGTGCTAGAATTCGAAATAGTAAGGAATGTGGGGAATTTTCTAAAGAAGGCAGCGGTTCAGGATTTAAAGGAACTCGATTGCCGGCAGCTGGAGCTGGTTTTGCCTCAAAAGGCGCGTCGAGACGCGAAGCGTTGCTAGTCGCCTCCTCGACTTTTTCGCTCGAAGATGAGGCGTCGAAGGCCGAGCATTTCCGGACACATCTGCATCGACTTCCCCATTTGAAGATGAGGCGTCGAAGCCCGAGCATTTTCGGGCACATCTGCATCGACTTCCCCGTTCGAAGAAGAGGCGTCGAAGCCCGAGCGTTTTCGGGCACATTTACATCGAAGATCTCCGGGCTATCCCGGACCTGAGCTCAAATGCTTCTAGGCTCGACCAGAGAGCTGGCCCCTCCTCAAGGTCATCAGACTCAAGAACATCCCAAGCTTCAGGATCGTTCCTTGAGCCTCGGGGGCTAGCTGTCGGGGATCATTAACCTCTGAGCAAGTAAACACCCCTCAAACTCAAGGGGTGTATCTCTCGAGTTCAAGCACAAGTTCCCGGGCTCGAGAAGGTACCTCTCGAGTTCAAGCACGAATTCCTGGGCTCGAGCAGGTGCCTCCCGAGCTCAAGCATGCGTTTCCCGAGCTCGAGCATGCGCTCCCCGAGCTCGAGGCCAATGAACTCGAGCCCGAGCAGAAGAATGAGGGCCCAGCTCCACCTAGCGAAATCGGACTGGGCTAGGTCTAAAGAAGCCGGTGGTTACCAAGTCAAATAAAGGGCTTTAAAGACAGAGTCAAGGCAAACGTGGAGACTATATTTTCGAGGCAGTTACCACCCAATGTTACTGCGCCCAGATCTGAGTTTGACACCACGTCCCCGGTTTCTCCAGACAAAGCCGTTCCTTACAACGGTCTGTATTAGAGGTATAAAACATTCCCCTGCGTGAGAAGGAAAAACAACAGAGACAACACAGAAAACACCCCAGACGCTCTCGAGCACAACCAAGCTTGAGCGCCCATTGTATTCACCTACAGAACACTAAGAGTTGCATACTACCTTTCGCCTCCAGGCAAGACTGGAGTAGAGCTGTTACCCTCGTTGGGAGCTCGAACCAGTATAATTCTTGGTGTCTGCCCACTCCTTTCTCTCCAAGCTCTGCGAAACTCAATCCCTTCCTCTGAATGAGCACGACTTAGGCTCCATCCTCATCATCCCCTCATCCTTCTTGCGGTTAGGCGATCCCGATTGTCGACAAATTGCAACTTGGTATTTCATCACTGTTATTTTGGTGTTTTATTCACCGTTTGGATATGTTGACCATTATGAAGGTTGGCAACGTTCATTTGGAATTTAATGGCACCCTGCTATTAGCATTATACTCTTCGGAGATTTTTTTTCCTAGTGAAGGTTTTGCTCCAATGTCAATTTGAGATGAAGGTTTAAAGTGCAAGAAGGAGTTTGTTTCTGCGTGGATACTACAATGTTGTTTTGTTCTCTTTGCTCGATATGATGGGTCTACTACAACTTATACTCCATTGATAGCACGAGAATTTTTTCTCATATTGTTATTTTTTGAGTACTTTCAACCATATCATGGATTTTCAATAGGCAGTTTGAAGTATGTGATGACTTCACGTGCAAGTTGCTCTTTCAATGAGTGTTGTTTGTCAAATTTTATGTTCCATGTGGAGTATATCAAAAATCCATGTTATGCGTTCTTCACTATCTACCCAACACCACTGGTGATGTCTTGGCATATGCCATTTGATGATTGAGCATTTGTTTTATGAGGTCAATTGTACAGACTTAGACTTTACTAGGGTTATGAATCATTGAAGACTCAGATTTCTTCGTTTGCTTTGTTATAGCTGTGTCTTTGGATTTTGACTGTTCCAACCTTTCTCTCGACTTATTGGTGGTTTGCTCAATATTGCTTCATGAGAAGCATTTGGATAAGACTGTTCTAATCTTTTATACCCTTTATGGTTTTTCGCACTACAAGTGTTTGGATTGATTGTTCCGGTCTTCCTTGTTCAGTAGTCATTTGGACTTTTAACGCACTTATATTCATGGGTTTTCCAGAAACAACTTCGTTATAGATTTTGAATAAAGGGGAGGTTTGTTGGAGATAACTCAATATCTCTAACTATCATATCTTTTAGATATATCCAAATAGGTTGTTAGTCAAGTCTTCTACAACTAGGACTCTTTTGACTATACAAGCCAACCCCTTGTACTTGTAATCTTTAAAACATTATAGTGGATTGTTTCCTGTGGTTTTTTCCCGCAAGGATTTTTTCACGTTAAATCTTTATCTTTGTTATTTTGCCGTGCTAATACCTAACAAGTGGTATCAGAGCCCTAACATAATCTGAAGAAACATATTGGTTAGGACACGCAGATAGTTAGTCACAAGGGACAACTAAAATGATCAGATGAAATTAGGGAAACCAGAAGCCCATAACATGTCTTCTTACCTTTGAAATTGCTATTGCTTCATCCAAACCTGGTGGTGGTGTGTCTAAAAATTCCCCTAGTTTTAACTATCCAAGCTGTATCGAATAAGATGTCAATTATGGAACTGAAGTTATACAAAGCAATTAAGTCTAATCACAAATAACAAGAGCCACTATATTGAACGAATTGGTTCCTAATACAATTATGTGTATTATTCAATTAAGAATTGTGTAAAGTGCGTATAGATGTATTTGAATTATGAATTTTAAGTCATTTATTCTATTTGAATATGTGTTATGTGTATATATCTTAATTATGAATTTTGTATGAGTCTTATGCCTATTTCAATGTGTATTATGTGTATTTATCTCAACTGTGAATTGTGTATCTTATGTCTATTTCAATGCGTGTTGTGCATCTGTACAGAGGGCATATCTAACTAGCATGATTCCTGAGGCTAACCATAAAACTGAAATTATGTATAAAAAATACATATTACAGACTATCACAGACGGCTGTCCATGATGTGTAATTATTACATATGGTTTTTGTAGATAACCATTTGTGATGTGTAACTACTGAGCATCATGACTCTTTTTTGGGAGACGGTTCCAAAATCATTGTGTTAACTCATTTTAACTGTCTGTGATTTTTTCCTTGCGTGGTAGTGAAGCATTCTCAAATATTATTATGGCCATTATTAATTCAGTAAGGTTCTTTCTCCGGATTATTCCTGACACGTCCTTAATATTTTCGGCGATATGAAAAGAATTGTTCATTTTTAGCTGGAAGAATAACCATAGGCCTAGTGATATCATTTTGCATGTGCATACCAAGATATCACATGCATTAATTACTTCTCATGGCTAATAGTTCGATATCCCATAACATCAATCACTGGAAACAGAAAACAAAATGCTTGTTGCAACCAAAATTGGAATAAAGTAAATATTATTAAACAAAAACAGGTAAAGAATGCAAACACAACATGTAGACCATTGTTGTTAAGCAAAATCTATAAAGGACCTTTCTTATTATTCACATGTACAAATGATATGTGGTGGTTTCAGTAAAATAAGCACCACTACAACTCCAGCTTCCTTGATTAAGATACCACATTGTGAAAAGACATGAGCAACTGGAAAAAAAATATAAGACACATAAACTGTAACTGTGAGTATGACTGAGCAAGGCTGAGCTGAGCAGAACTTAGCCTGCCTAATGCTGAATCTGGGTTCAAAGGAATAATCCGGTCTTCAAGGAAATTCCAAACAACGAGCATAGATGGAAGAGGCTCTTGTTTGCTGACTTAGAATGCCTAAATTTAGTTGCCCAACTGCAGTGGCTGTGTTACCAAGTAGACTTGTTTAGGCCTATCTTTGTTCCCTATTTCTTACTGTTTAATTGTCTTTCATACTATCCAATATGTATAACCTCAGTTCGATTCTCCTCCATTGTTCCCCATAAAAAAAGCTGACACTGCTAAAAATCGATTTTGAGATTTCACACTCCTCGTCAGAGAAAGGCACGAAGTGTTGGCAATCTGAATTTCAAAGGAGTTTGGCGGCTTATAAATAGATAAACTGAAGGTTGTTCATGTATAGTACATTAGAATATAACAAAAGAACAGATTGTTCATTACACTGCATGGAAATCTAATTTATAACAACATCCTAAAAAATTTAAATACAACAACAAACTAATCCAAGCAATCTTTCCAAAAATTTAACTACACCGAAACTTCTTGCAAAATTTAGGGGCATAGGAAATGTAATATGGTGTTTTAAAGAAACAAAGAGGTTAAAAGCTTGTACATGCAGAGTAGAAACCAAAGACGAATTGGGCAGCGATAAAAAAATTGAAGGCATGAGAATGGTGATGTCATTACAAAACTGACAACCCAAACTGTGGCACAGCGAAAGAAAAAGGGAAAGGAACATAATATTTACCTTCATTCTGGCACTTTTCTCGAATCAATCATTTACACGATGATACCAATCCTGACCACGCCGCTATTCCAATATCCCCAACTCAAGATGAAAAATTAACAAATTGGTTGTTGGCAGCATGGCCGAATAGAAGCCAACCTCAAGGATAATACCTTCCCGTGCTGGTAGTTTTCTTCTAACAATCCTTTACAACTAGTATAGTGCCTATGCTAACGCTACGACGGCAGTACACCCGCTTATCAATTAAATGAGAAGATAAGTATGAATACAACACTTAATAATAAAAGAGAAATTTAGAATTTTAAATGAATTTAGAAAGAAAAACGGAACTAAATAGAGGTCGAATGGTAGCGGGCTCCCAAAAGATTTTAAATGAAGAAAGAGAAAGAAAAAAGAATTTTCTGAGAAAGAAATTTTTTTTTTCTGATTTTAGATTTTTTTTTTTTGCAGCTTCCACAGAGAGCGTAGCTTGCTCTCTGGGCTTGGCCAGCGCAAGGGGGAGGGAAGGCCAGGGGTGGCCGGCCGGTCGCAGTGGGTCGGCACTGGTGCGGCGAGATCGCCGGCACCGGCGCCTGCGGGGGAGGAGTCACGGTTGCGGTGAATTTCGCCGGGAAAGATGACGGTGATGGCTTGGGTTACCTACAAAATCCGGCGATCTTTACAAGAGGGAGCACTTGGGGATTTACGCAATGCGATGGGGTGGAAGAGAGCTCGCCGGCTTTTATAGCCCCGAAACAAGCATATTTATGGAAACCATAATTTGGAATCAAATCAGATTGAGAGAAAATTTTGGCAATAGAGCACGAAATTTGGAGAATTAACACCATAGATGGAAAGAGGAGATTTGGTGCGGGATTGATGGAGCTTTGGAGCTTCTTTCTTTCTTTAATGGAGGAGGAAGAGAAGAAGCTTCTCAGTGCGGCTGCAGACTAGAAGAAGCTACTGGTGAGTTGCCTTCATTTTTTTTAAATATAGAAGGATTTTTGAAAAGATAGCACATTAGGTTAAAAAATTCTAGAAAATTTCTCAAAAAAACTTTCGATTATTTTGTACTTAATAAAATTATTTTCAAAAAAATTTAAATTATAAATTTGCAGAGGCACGGCGACCGCGAGGTCGCCGACCAAAGAACCTCGCCGCGTCGGCAAAGCCACCGATGGCGCCAGTGGAACCATTGCGGACTGCGTTCTCTGGCCGTGCTGCCCCATCTCGGTTTCCTCTTCCCAAGACGTAATGTATGGTCCTTTCCTTTTCCGGGCGTTTGTTTCCTTTTCCTTGATTCCAAGGCGTTTGTTTCCTTTTCCTTGTTGATCTTTGGAGGTGAGGAAGGTCTATTGTGGGCCATAGGGATGATTTGGAAAAATATGGAAAAATAAATCTGCGCTCGCCGACCATTTGGATCCATAAGGAAAAAGATAAAATTAAGCGAGTGCTCGCACTACCGGTTCCGAGGAAAAATTGAAAAAATTAAGCAAAGCACTCACTGCACCGTTGGTTCCTTAGATAAAAATAAAAACAAAAATCAGCGCTCTCCATGCCTGAAATTAAACTCTATGGGGCTAGATCCGTAAAAAGTCTCGAGAAGGATCATATTCGGAAAAAATCGATCACAATGCCAGGACAATAAAAATTCAAGTCTTGCTTCCTTGCATGTGGATCCTCCATGTTTATTTCCTTGTTTGATTCACCCTCCTTCCAAATATGTAGTATGCATTACAATTTTGGCGATAAAAAATTCAAGTCTGGTTTCCTTGCATGCGGATCCTCCTTATTTATTTCCTTGTTTGATTCGCTCTCCTTCCAAATATGTAGGTGAGGAGGTGCATTTGTGGGCCACGAGGATGATTAGACACACTAAATAATGGCCATCGGATGTGGGTGAGTAAAGCGAGGAAAGATCCGAGACGCGTTCATTTTGATGAATGTAAGTTTCGGGACGTTTTCTTTGGGTGCACGAACATTGGGTCATCTCTAATGAGGTGCATTATTTAGGGTGGACGTAGAAAAAATTACTTAGGTGTATTATGAAAGGGTATAGATTAGCTGGCCCTGCAGCGTGACAAGTTTTTTTTATTGGAAATGGACGTAACATGACAAAGTAACAAAGATTGAGCTCATCCTCGATTGGTCTAAAGTCTTACGGTGATTCGCCTAGAATCTGCTAGACTTGGGCAATGGCCCGAGCCTTTTTGGCTCTTCCTCGCCACGATCAGCCCAGCATGGCATAATAGGATTTCTTCAGGTTAGACCGGCACAACGCGAATGATGGATTATGCTAAGTTTGAAAACTAGACACGATAGGCAGCTCAACTCAGCCTGAAGCGGTCATTTCATAAAACAAATCCTATCTAAAGCTCAACTCATCATCAATTACCTTACCCTGATGTCTAACCCATCATCAAATATTACTTCTCCCCTTCGCCTCCTCATATGACCCATCCGGCATAGCCGCCGTCTCCCTATGTCTCCATCATCTCCTCCTCTCTTCTCACCCTCCTCCACCGCTGCTTCCTCTATGCGAGGCTGCCTCCCCTACCGCCCCACACCATCCTCTCCTCGCCATCCCTTGCCTCCTCGGTTTCAGATCCAATGGCCTTCGGTCGTACCGCCGCTAGATATGGTCTTCAGGCACCGTGTCACCAACTTCATCGGTTATCCCGACGATGAAAAATAGTGACGACCGAAGAGGAAGAAGACAGCGATAGCGCTATACCTCGACGATCTTCACTGCTTCGGCATCGAAACTAGCGGTCTTTGGTCATGCCGCCACCAAATCTGGCCTTCCCGTATCACGTCACCACCATCCCCGCTCAATATGCGTGTTTTTTTTATGCTAGCGCCTTCCTCGTCTCCGGCCGAGCTACACTCATCCTCACAACCATGCCGTTAGATACCCCACTTGTCCCTGGTTCTTTTTATTTCTCTACAACATTTCAATTGGACTGCACATAGACCGGAATGGCATAGAGGTGATACAGTATGCCAATAAACCGTGGAATTTTTTTTCTTTAATATTTATTTTTATTCATTATTTTGAAAATAGTCGTTAGGAAAAAAATTGCGGAAATGGGCTCCCATCGCCCGTATATGGGGCGATCGCTCCATATACGGGCGATAGGTGCCAGCCCTAACAGCTCATTCATGAGTAACAAGAGGGCAAAATCGCCGATCTGAGGCGACGGTGCCCTTTTCACTCAATTTTTTTTGTTTTTGTAATGTTAATTTCAATTTTTTTTCGAGAATAATCAATAGGAAAAAAATAGCAAAAATGGCCAGAGAGCAGTCGATACCCTATACCATAAGTTAAAAGCACTAATCTTTAAATTTTTTATACCTCTTATTATTGATTTACTGTAATATTTTATATCTATTGGCTAAAATATACCATAAGTTAAATGTCCTCAGTCACACACACGCTACCGCCACGCCCGACTACATCCGACGTGCGCCGCACACTGATCCCACGCGCATGGTATATTAGTGCTATTAAAATATCGGGAACTACCGTTAAATATCGATACGGACCAACAGGCGATTAGGGGTAGCCGCATTATTAGCAGGGTCCAATTAGAACAAGATAAATTTTAAAATTTTTATTAATATATAAGGATTTAGATTATGTTATGAAAAGTACTATGTTCCATGCAAATTTAAATTGTATAAATCAATTTTACTTAAAGACCATTTAGTGTATTATGAAGAAACTATACAAACCATGGCTCGAGAAATCCTGAAATAAATATCACTTGTTTGTAGGGTGTTAGGTGTCCCATTTTTTCAAAAATATTTAGGAATAAACTCAATTGAATAAACCAAATGACTATAAATAGCCTCACTTGCATGAAACACTTAAGCCCTTTCGGCAGCCCGTGAAATATCATGTTTAAATGTAATTTTTAGGGAGAACAGGTCAGATTTGTTCTTTGATATATGCACTACCATATGGTGAGAAAATATTTTATTTACACTTTGCTTTGCATATTAATTCTACTAGTGCAATAACCCTAAGTATTATGGTCGAGGCAACAATGAAATGCTTAAGCCTTTTCAGCAGCCCGTGAAATATCATGTTTAAATGTAATTTGTAGGGAGAACGGGCCATATTTGCTCTTTGATATATGCACTACCATATGGTGGAAAAATATTTTATTTACACCTTGCTTTGCATATTAATTCTATTAGTGCAATAACCCTAAGTATTATGGTCGAGGCAACAATGAAACGCTTAAGCCTTTTCGGCAGCCCGTGAAATATCATATTTAAATGTAATTTGTAAGGAGAACGGGCTATAGTTGCTCTTTTATATATGCACTACCATATGGTGGGAAAATATTTTATTTACACCTTGCTTTGCATATTAATTCTACTAATGCAATAACCCTAAGTATTGCAAAACGAGGGTGAGAGGGAGATTAGAGAGCGATCGATTCACAAATCAGAAGTTACTGTGGAATATAAGGTAGGCCACACTCTTTATTACGGCTTAAAACTGAAAGGAGTACCACGAACAAGGAAAATAATAGTTAAAACTAGATGTCTACTGAGTGCTTCGAGGCCACTTTCCCTTCGCCCATGCCTCTGGTAGGGCTTCTCTGGCACGACGCGCCCTCTCTCGTTTACTCTATCTCTCGGCCTCCTTCTCCTCCGCTTCCTTTCTACGTGCCTCCTTGCGTGCGGCATGACACTGCTCTTGAAGCTGCCGCGTGAACTCCTCTTGCCGGTTGGCTTGATCAAGGAGCCTTTGGTCTTTGGGGTTGATCTCCATATCAAACCACTGCTCAAATTCACACAGTGGCGGAGGTGACTGCATGAAACATAAATTAGCAAAGTTTTATGTACAAATCTTATGTAACACGTAAGATTGTTACCATCTGGCGTTCTTTCAGGCTCTTCTCCGGCGGGTCGAAGGCATAGTTGCGGCACTTCCAATACCTCCTCTTCCAAGTTGGAATTTCCCAAGAGTGGACAAGCCTGCAAGGTTCTCTGCACACACACATCGGTGCTACAACTCCACGAGGTAGGAAGAGATCTTGGTATGCTAAATTGTGTGGGCATGCACTTCCTTCTTCCTTTGCTTTCCCCTTTCCCTTTCCATTTGCACGCCTCGACATTTTCGATTGATCCTCTACTTATTATTTTCTTTCTTCCTCTTTCCCTGCTGCCTTTGCGAGACCGCAAGCGAGAATGTTATAAAGGGTAGATATCGCTAGGATATGGAGCGATCGCCCCATCTTTGGACGATCGCCCAAAATACTGCCAATATTTACCTCGAGTAGTGTGCCCCTGACAGTATTTAACGGTAGTGTGCCCCATATTAGGACGATCGCCCCTATGTAGGGCGATAGGTGCACCCAGCCGTTAATGGCCGTTAATGCCGGCCTCTCCAGCCGTTATGGCCGGTGGTGTGTTCTCACGTCGTGTGAGAAAGTAAAAGCGATGCGATAGCATCTAGGCCCCCTCAATTTTCATTGTCTTATTTTATTATAGTTTTGGTGTAGATGACTAAGTTAATAATGCTTAAGTGTTGAAGAACTTGTGCTGAAATCAATGATGAAGCAAGTTGGACTAACAAGATTAAGGTGTTCTGTTACTAGTTTATGACTTTGGAGTTGATTCAAGTCAAATACCTAGGATTATTTTCAGTTTGGCTGTTCTAAAGGGGGACTTTGCACAAGTTAGTAGATTGGATCATAAAGCAAAGACAAAACTAGATTTCTCGGAGTAAAAGACACTTAGTCATTGTTCTTTGAATCAAAATTCTCCTTTATTTCAATAGTCTAAATATACGACGGACTAAATTTCAGCTATCCATTTCTTAAGTCTATTGCATACACGGCCAAAATTCTTTTAAGTCAAAAGATTCTTTGGTCCAGCATTAAATATCTTCTTTGTCAAAACTCGTATCAAGGTATCTACTCCTCGGACCAAACCTCTTATTTTCACATTCTTTAGTCCTTGGTGAAAATTCCTTGAAGTCATCTTGCAACCAAGTTATTGTCTATGTATGACAGACCAAAGTTTTTGGTCCGGCATACATGTAGAAGTCATTCTTCTTTGACAGACCAAAATCTTCTCAGAATTCCATCTACAGCGGACCAAATATTTTTAGTCCAGCACTCATTCAGATTATAAGCCTTTTGCTGGACCAAACCTTGGAGTCCTATTTATTAAATCAATAGATAGATATTCTTTCTTCTCAAAAGGTTTTTCTTCTTTGTTGACGGACCAAATATTCTTGTTTATAACTCTAGTCCGTTGTTAAAGCAAATCGCTTGGACAAACTTAATTTTTGTTGAAAAAGGTCCTTGGCTACTGATCTTAGAAATTCCCATGTATGACGGACCAAATTATTTGGTCTGGCATACATATAACTCTCTATTCCTTTGCCGGACCAAACTCTCTGAAAATCCTATGTACAACGGACCAAATTTTTTTGGTTCGTCGTAAATGTCTTAAATTGGTCCGTCATACACATGATCAGTATGGCTAAGGTCTGTTGCTCAGTCTATTGTAAACGTGTTTTTTAGATATTTTTGATATTCTGACACGTCCAACGGCTACAGTGGTAGGTGCAACGGCTATATTCATTCCAAATGGCTATATAAGCATTTTTTGAGCTATTTACCACCATAGAGAATGAACTCCTTGATCTTTTAGCATTCAAAATAACTCTCATTCTCAAAAGGAGTCTGTGCTTCACTTTAAAACTCAAAATCCTCAACATCTCTAAGTGTTTTAACTCCAAGCTGAAGTCTAGCTGTGTGATTTGCGAGTGAACCAAGAGACAGAGCTTGTGCAAAGTTTATTACTCTTGGATCTCAGTGATCCTAGACAGCTTGGAGGAAGTGAAAAGTGCGACCTATCCAAAAGTGATTGTGGAAGGCCATTGTGGTTGTGAAAGGTTTGAAGCTCACCTCACTGTAGTGAAAGAGTTTCCTGAGTGATCAGCTGAGCTACTGCGACTAGCTTTGGAGAAGCAATACTTCGGAAGAAGTGCTTCAACGTGGAGTAGGAGTGCGGCTCTGAACCACGGGATAAATCTCTATCTCCTTTGTGGTTTATTTCATTTCGTTGTTATCAGTCTTTCCTTTTTACTTCTGCCATATATATATTGTACTGAGTTATTCTTATAAAGAGAATAGTAAATTGTCCCTAAGAAGTTAAAATTTGCAAAAGTTGCCTATTCACCCCCCCCCCTCTAGGCCAACTAGTTCCTTCACGATGACAGCACAATTAATAAAACATACATGGATGTTACTAATTCAGACAGTTCTACAATATGGTGCTGAACGTAAAGGCATTACAAAAATACATATGTACAACAAGTCAATGACGGCCACGCTTCCTGATCTAGCCCATGGGGTACGTGAGTGGCGATGGCGGACGGACGCCCCTCCTAGGTCGGCCCTGCGGCGCAGGGGTAGAGTGGTGTGGCAGCGACCCGGCCGTGTCCTGGAGCGGTGTTACCGAGACCTGAGAGGCGGCGAGGTAGTCAATCGACAGGTACTCCTCCAGGTCGAACTCGTCGTACGCAGCGTCGTCGAAACCACCCTGGGGTCTTGGTAGGGTGCGAGACGACGAAGGCCCCTCGCCAGTCCACTGTCCCCACTGCTGCTGCGTGGGAGCGTAACGAGGAACCGCCAGGGTAGGGCTAGGTGTTGGCCCACGGGGATGTGGTGCGCTACGTCCGACGACGTCTCCGTGCCCTCGGCAGGTGGCCAGGAGACCCAACCGCCTCGCTCTATCAAGGACCCGCTCCCAAACTGCCTCTGCCTCGACCTCAGCGATGGTCATCTGTATGCTCGTCCGGAGGCGCGCCAACATGGACGTAGCCTCCACCTCCACCTCCCGTGCAAGATGTGCCTACATGTACAGCCGGGTTGATATTAAGTAATCTACATGAAAAAGATGTACCCATGTTGCTTCGATCGTGATACTTACCGCAGAGCTGTCCCTCTGGGACATCTGTGAAGGGTATGTGTCCATCATCGATGCCTGCCGTACGACATACGGTGCTGGTGTGTACCCCACCCTGAGGCAAGTCCGCGGCGCAAACCACTCCATGTACTCATTGTACATGTCATGGTCATCTGGCGTGTCTCGGTGACCACTGTTGCCGAGTGCGGCCCCATCAGACACCCATGGCTGCATGCGATGCGCGAACTGAGTGCCCGCTGCAGCACCCATCCGGGTCATCCTGCAATGCAACACACAAAAAATACATACAACATCCATTCTGCAGAAATGCTAAGTACTAAGCTCAAGAGACGTACCTGTGAGTGTCACGTGCGACAAAATGACGAGGCGGCAAGGGAAATAACTGGAAAAGGCCGAACTGCCGCAGCACTCGGTGCGGCGAGTACTCCTCGACACACAGGTCAAAGACGAGAACCTTACGTTTGAGCCAGAACGGCTCATCTCGCGTGCAAAGCACGGAGGCCCCGTAAGGTGCTTGGGCATGGACATCGTACGCGCTGTATGGTGTCCACCGCGCGTCCTCGTCGTGGAGGTGGTCGAACCCCCGAACAAACTCTGGGTAGGACCTCCTCACCTGTCGGTGCGCGTACGCCCATTGCAAGGAAATAAAAAATGGTGGATGTTATTGGAGTGCTTAAGTAGGGAAAAAGGTACGAGGGAACATACCTATCGTCGGACCCAGTAGTGGCCCATGGTGGGCCAATCAATCGGGTCCTCTCCATACAGGTCCTGCGGGTATGGCGTGGTGTCAGCAGTAGGTCTGTCGACGGAGAAGCGCTCCCAGGACCACAACTGAAGGAGTAGGACGCAACCTGACATCATCGCGTCCTGGTTTGCCCGAGAGACGGTGTCGCACAGACCTCTGTACGTCGTCGCAAGCACAGCAGAGGACCACGACCACTGCACCATCTATTTACAATGAGAAAGTTAGACGTGTCATGCACAGAAGAGATTTCAACAGAATGTGTTGCCTCATGCTCTGGGTTGTCGGCGATGTACTGGGTGTACTCGATCAGGTGCCGGTCCACCGTGTTCCCGTGGGAGGACGGGAACATCACCCAACCGAACAGTAACAGGAGGTATACCTCCAGATGGTGGGCCACGTCCTCCTCCTCGGCGTGCGGGTGGATCAGCTTAGCCTGCAGCATTTGGTACAAATATTATCAGCAACTTAGCTTCTCTGTTAACTTGCAATGAAAGAGGTACTAACCGTGAACTGAAGCAGCCACACCTTCGTCGGTCCGCATCTCGCTCACCCGGCCCGAGGGTGGTAGGGGCTGCCCAGGTGCCCGCACCTCGGCGAACCGCGCAGACAACTCCGCATGCCACGTCATGGAGGCGTAGTGCGGCACAACTACAGGACCCGCACAGGGGAGTCTTAGGAGGTAGGACACGTCCTACAGCGTCGGAGCCATCTCTCCGCAGGGAAGGTGGAACGTGTGCGTCTCCGGTCTCCACCGGTCGACGAAGCGACCACCGAGGACCGATCGTGCACGAGCAAGTGGGGGACTGCCGCCCTCTAATGGGGCAGTGATCTGCTCCACCATCCTATAGAGAGGAAGTAAGCTAGCCGCTCGCAACCTGCATGTAGTGTATTGCGTTGTTAAAATTGCATTCGCAGGTAAGTACATGTACATAAAAGAGTGCAAGCGTCGACAGCTTACTGTGGAAGCCAGCATGGGTTAATGTGAAGCAGCTCGTTGGGCACCCGAGGCCGCAGTGTCCCTAGCTGTCGGTTCTCCTCTGAGGAGTACCTCGACCGGTGGGTCGCATCCACGGTCGCGTCTAGCAGCTCAGGGCGAGGTCGTGCCATCGTCACCTGTTACAAAGCAAATACAACAAATTTGTCAGTAATTAAGTGTGTACACAAAATGAAATGCAAAATAAAGAATTGTAGCATATTTAACAAACAATATAATGGAAGTCTAGAAAGCCAAAAAAATCTCATGTTACAAACATACTAAAGATGAAGATATGTTCGATGAAGCACACAATGTCGAAAATTACATGATGGGAGCAACGATTAACTGGTACATCGAGAATTACATGATAGGAGCAACAATTAACTGGTACATCGAAAATTACATTATCCGCATAACAATTAACTAGTACATCGTAAATTACATGATGCGAACAACAATTAACTGGTACATCGAAAATTACATGATGGGAACAACAGTTAACTGGTACATCGTAAATTAAATGATGCGAACAACATCGAAAATTAAATTATCCGCAATTGAGACGCGCTTTGGACTCGTCCATATCGTTCCGAATACACCGTGTCCTTCAACGCCCGACCTTGTGCTTCAACATTCGGATGTCCGGTACCCATCAATGCTCTGGAGGGGGGTTGTTGTGAACGATACATCCACTCGCTATCCATACACCTCGTGATGCCACGTGTTGAGAACACTTTGCTTGTAGTAATAGGAGATGTACGGACGACGTGAGAGCACGGCAAGTGAGCAGGCGTGGTTTCTGGTAGGAGCACTCGCACTCAGCTGCTCGGAGTATGCACAGATGGGAAGTCCTCTCCCGGTGGGCACCTCTGCGACCTTGGTCACCGTAGTGCACGTGGTATCTTCGTTCCACGCCACTCTCCGGTGTCACCCGATGTGTCTGTGCCTTTCTTGTTGTCTTGGACATGTACGTAGATACAACCGTTGAGTACAACAGTCGATTGTCCGACATATATGCTGCGGAGTTCTTGTATCGCTCAATGAAATATCTTTGCGTCCCTAGTAACACACCTTCAACTATACCCACCAATGGAAGGCATCTGGTACCTTTCATTACCCAGTTGTAAATCTCCGCTAGGTTCGTTGTCATGATTCCATAACGCGAACCACCCTCGTCATGCAGAAGGGATTATTTCTCCAAAGACTCGTATCGTATCCAGTCGGTGAAACTCTTTATGCTGGTCCTCGGCCTACGCCAAATGTTTGGGGTGTCGGTTGGGAGTGTACACAAGGTGGGGTTTTCTCCTTGCTCGTGGTAGACCATCAGGTTCCTTGATGAACTAGCGGTATCTCTTGGATTCATTGATTGCTTCTTCGTTAGTTCATCCAACGTCCTCCAAAGCGCGTCGAACTTCCTCCGTTTGTTCTGTTTGCATAGCCGCTTGAACATATTCATAAGCTCCGTGTTCCTGAACAGATAAAAAAATTGGCACCCATGTGCCTCATGCACCACCTGCTCTTCAAGTCTGGCCACTTTGCTGCTCCCACGACGTCGGACCCTTGTTGCATATCCACGATTGTCCTTAGCAGCCCTGCATGTCGGTCATGGATGACACAAATATCAGGCACATCCGAACAAGCTCGACTTGACTCTTCCAAGGAACCGCATCACCGTCCGTGTTCCCCACGAGGCCAATGCAACGGAGAACTCGTTGTTGGCGTCCACCGCGATCGCAGTTAAAATCTGGCCCTTGTAATTCCCTGTGAGGAATGTGTCGTCCATGCAAATTACCGGGCGACAGTGCCGGAATGCATTTATGCATGCACCGAGGGCAAAGAAGGCACGCTACAAGACCCACTTACCCGCGCACAAACCACCAGCAGGAAACTCCGCAAGGTCGATGGATGTACCAAGATTCCTACGTGCTATTGCCATGAGCAAGTGGGGAATATTCTTATAGGAAGCCTCGTACGTCCCGAACCGTATTTGCAGAGCTGTCCTTTTCGCTCTCCATGCTTTTCCGTAGCTAATCTTGTACTGAAACCTCTCCTCCACGGCTGTGATAATAGATCGAGGCTGCACGTGCGGATTGTCCACGATCTGACCATAAAACACATTTGCCACCCAAGTGGACGACAGATTGCGGTGTCCCTGCTTCGCTTCTTCCAGTTCGCAGTTTTGCTCCATCACTACAGAACATTTCCAATAATCCTTCCACTTCCCCTTGTATGCATGCACCTGTCATGGGCACGAATCAACTATGCACTTCACGTCGTACTCCTTTTTGCTAGACTTCACTACCCTGAATTGCCGCCGAAGAGACATTGCTCAGTACTTCACCGCATCCATCACAGCCTCCTTGTCTTTATATATGACCCCCTGCGTGACCTCGTTCTCTTGATACTCCCATGCATCAATGTTCCCTTCATTCATTGTTAGGTCTTCGAAATTGTAATTAGTCCACGCACCAGGGATAGACACCTCAGGAGCATTATCCTCCTCATCGGAGTGTTCGTCATCAGGGACTTCCTCATCCGCACGGTCCTCCTCCATCAGGTGAACTATGTCTTCCACCTCCTCCCCCTTGTCGGCCACCCCTCGCGCCTCCACCACTGTCTCCTCAGCCCCCCATCCCCTTGCCACCACCAGTCTCGTGCTCCTCATCTCCAGGCTCCTCGCCACCTTCATCTCCGCATCCTTTCATATTTAACTTCCCCTCCCCCGTAATATCTACCCCGACATCACGAACTTGCGACATCGGGTAGCACTGTACCAACAACATGAGCGGCCAACACCGCTCTACGGCAAAACCAACATATCTCCTCCATGTTGATGTCGCGTTAATAGGAATCAACTCTCCGTAAAAACAGTGTTGCGCACGGCTTACTACTGCTCTGACCCGCAACCGAACAGTCTGGGCATCCAAATTGAACATCCAAGACATCCACCCCAACAAATCCCTGTATGTCCTATCACTCGGTCTAGATATGCCCCGTACGACTCTTGAAAATGATGACAAATCCACCCCATCCGCCCCTGTGCTATCTTCCCATCTCTATAAAATATTTGAAAATACAATTTCTCCGATATGCTGCAACGTCGGACGGAAATATATTACTCTAAAATACAATAGACAAAACATATATTGATCGTACTAAAAAATTCGACTATAAATAAGTCATTCGACTATAAATAAATAATTCGACTTGCCTACCATATGGCCTAATATTAAATTTCTACCACATTACATTTGTATATATTGCCTAATACATTATTTGCATAATAAAATTACTACTACACAACCTAAATATTGCCTAATTTTCTACTGTATTAAATTTCTAGATACTAAATACTACATTAAATTTGTACATATTAAATACTACACAATCCTGAAATTTCTAAATACTACATTAAATTTCTAAATATTAACTGCTACATTAAATTTCTAAACACTACACAATCATAAAAATTTCTAAACACTACACAATCCTAAAATTTCTAAACACCACAACAAATCCCTAAATGTTAAATAATACATTAAATTTCTAAATACTATGCAACCTCTAAAAAAATTCCTAAATTTACTTTTACAAAAATTTACCTCTATAAAAAATTCCTAAAGTTACCACTACAAAAAAATTCCGAAATTTACCTTGGTTTTTTGGCTTCCCCTTTTCTTCTCTTCTTCTTCTCCTCTCTTCCCCTCTACTCTGCTCTCGGCTGCCAAATGACTCGTCTGGAGCGTCGCAGGGCTTAAAAAGCCCACCCGTCGCCCGTATATGGGGCGATCGCCCGCATATGAGGCGACAGGTGGGCGCCGTCAATTGGCCGTTAGAGGTTGGCACATATCGCCCATATATGAGGCGATCGCCTTATATACGGGCAACGGGTACCCAATTCTGCAATTTTTCCACTCAATTGCTTATTTTCGAAAAATTGATTAAAAATAATTATTAAATAAAAAATTTCATAAACCGTGCATAGATTCCACTGAGGTAAGTTGGGCTGGTCCTGCATGACACAGCTGCCTGTCTAGGCCTAAGGCCCATGAGGCTAAATCTGTACGTTCCTGCTTTGTACGACTCTGCACCACCACCAGCAACATGCATGCCACCTCGATTGGTCTAAAAATCAACCTGCCACTCCTTTTTCTGCGACTTTGCTTCCGTGATTTCTTTCCGGATAATATAATAGTTCTATTATTATATACTCTCTCTGATTATAAATAATTGTTATTTTAGATATCGATATGATCTGTAAAAGACAAATTTGATCACCAATTTCTATTATAATGTATTTATAAAATCCAATAAAATTACAATATTATGAAAGTACTTTTCGATAAAAATCTACATATATATTTTTATGTATCTAATGAGGGTTCAAAATTTCGGTAAAATTCAGCTAAAGCTCTGATTTTGGCAAGAGACGAGATTCAAAATATTGGTGGAATAAAGAAATTTAGAAATTAGGGTTTGCTACAATGATTTCAGTAAATTTTGGTGAAATTTCGGTGATTTTGCCCGAATTTTCGGCATTTTGAACTGGTTTGCACATTTTTTAGACCAAATTTTGCTCCAATTTTTTGTGGAGAATTGTAATGTCTTTTACAACGAATACATGTGAAAAGTTCCCATACATACATACACTAACCCTAAACCCTAAATTGGATTTTGGTCGTAAATGATGTATTTTGACTTAAACTCTAACTTTGATTTTGACCTAAACCACTACTTGAAAATTTTATATGCAAATACTTAGTATTTTGCATTAAAACATACAACAAATGTAGATAAATGCTTGTATGTTTTTTTATATTTTTTTCAATTTTTTCTAGTCTCGGGAGACCATTTCACAAGAGGTTCAAAATCATTGAAATTTTGGTTCTTCTGGTTTCAAATTTAACGGATTTCAAATTGGCTTTTCAAATTTCATCAGGATTTCCAACGAAATTATAAAATCTCACTAAAATTTCAGATTTCGATCGCCTCCGAGATGTGACCCGAAAATAAAATTTGAAACCTTTTTGCCGCAGTGTTGTTTCATCGCTGGTAACTATGGCCGCCAGGGTTCCAAATTTTGGCGAAATTTCGCCAAAATTTCGAACCACCCCGAAATCTAAAGTACCGGTCGGAAAAAAATTAAAAAAAATTGAAATTGCTACAGTAACCCAAACTTTTGTGTTTTTTGGCCGGTTTTGAAACTTTTAGAGTCGGATTTGGTCCAATAACCCTTAGGAAAGTCATCTCCTATGAAAATTTGTTGAAAAACCGAATTTTTTATACATTTTAAAATTTTGGTAGAAACACTGTTAGATTTTTATAAAATTTATAAGCTTTATAATAAGTTGAAATTTTTTTGGTACTATCCTTAGTAGTGTAGGATAATATATAAAAAAATTCAAAATAATTTAATTTAATTTTTTATCTTTAAAAAATCAAAAACAGAATAAACAAAATTGGGACAATTACATTGTCAGAATTTTATAAAAAAATTTGATTGTGATTATGAACTAAATTTTTTTTGAGAGATTAATAATTGACTTGGTTCCATTGTATAAATGTTTCAAAAAATTTAAAAAAATTTGTTTGGTCAATTAAATCTATGTAAGCATTGAACTTCGTTTGTTATATTATATTTCAAAAATAAAAAAAAAGAACATAAATGGTACTGTGCCTTGTAAGAATTTTATAAATTCGCTGGAGTGTGATAATGATTCAAAAATTTTATGAGATATTAATAAATTCCTTATAACCATTATGTAAAATTTTAAAAAAATTTAAACCTTTTTTTTTTGCTAAAGCAAATCTATGTATTGATCATGAGACTTTTATCAGGACGTAACACTGTCTGAATTTTTAAACATTATTTGAGAATGATCATCATCTAAAAATTTTAAATAAACATTAATGTTACATCAGAACCATCCACAAAAATTTTCAAAAGTTTTTAACATGGCGCCGCGTAAGATCCTCGAATCCACCACGGCCACTATCTTTAGATAATTTTTCATTTTTTTCAAGTTTGCCGGTAAGCCTTTTAAAAAGGCAGTAGTACTGTTCGAATTTTTAAAAATTCGTACAGTTTGAGCATCATCTGAAAATTTTATGAGAGCATTAGAGATACATCATAACCATGCAAAAAAAATTCAAATGTTTATAACGTGGTTTGAACCATTTTGCATTCGGTTCAAAATTGCCGGTCAGCGTTTTATCAGGACAGTAGCAATTTTGAATTTTTAAAAATGTCATATACTTCAAAATAATATGAATTTTTTATGGAAATATCATCAATGTGTCAAGACTCTCGAAAAAAATTTCAAATTTTTTTGACATTGTTTGACCAATTTTTTCCGTTGCAAAAAGACTGAAATTTCGGGTATTTCACCCGAAATTTCGGTATATTTCAGCGAATTTCGTTTTTTTCTCGGTACAAAACAAACCGGATTTGAATTTTTGTTTTTGAATTTCGGACGAGATTTGTCCGAAATACCTGAATTTCGTTAAAATTTTGGAATCCGGTCAGGAGCGATATTTTATCCGAAAATAAAATTTGAATCCTTGATGACCGCTACCCTGTCTCTAACTGCTCTGGCCCCTTCCGAAGCTTCTCGCCGACTTCAGTAACCCGCCTTCCCTTGGTCGACCGCCTCGCCTTCCTCGCCAAAAAAAAGGAAGGTGTTGGGAACAAACCGCATCAATCATCACGAAAGGAAAAGAACACTTCACACCCTATATGTAAGTACCAGAGAAGTCTCCCAAACCTCATATAAAATCCACCAGGTCAAACTACACAGAATTTTTCTACAATATTTTGTACAGCACGAAGAGAATCTCACAAACTTAATCATCAAGAAGGATCTGATCTCATAAGTAGGAGTAGAACCAACCGGCAAAACAATCATTGTAAAACAAAAAAGAAAAAGAAAAAAACATCACTATAGAGAAGCAAAATTGAACCAACTGTTTGTGAAGTGTATGTATTTATGCGCTTAATTTATAAGGGACTGCACTTCATATTAAGTTCTGTCTTAAAAATGTAAAACTAAAATTTAAGACTTGTTTATTTGGATGAAAATTGACCATATGTTTGATTCATCCGAATGCCTATAAACGGAGTCGAAAATATATATTATATCACTTAAGTGTCGACTTTTTTTTTTGCGAGTGAAATGGCGACTTAACTGGCTTGGAAGTTCTCATGTGGAACACTCTCGAGTCCTAACATATATGCATGGATACTTTGATTAATTGAGAAATCATTCATGGTCTAGCTACCTCTATACTATACATCAACGACTTATTCTTTCAAATTTGTGTGTTCCTCGTAGGACATGCAAAGGTTCACGAAAAAGACCAAATCAAGGCAGAGAGATCCAATTGGTGAAGCCACCACTCCAGACAGCATTCATCTAGGGATGGGCATTTTTAAACCGAAACCAAATTACCAAACCGAACCGAATTAACCGATTATTTCGGTTTATTCGGTTTTCGATTCGGTTTTTATTTTGGTATAATTCGGTTTTCGGTGTTCGGTTCGGTTTTTAACTTCTAAAAACCGAAATAACCGAATAACCCACATACAATACCACTTTTATAATATTCTTCCTAAAATTACTAAACAATTATCATATTCTAATACATTTATGTATATGTTTGGTATATTCACATGTTCTATTATACTTATATTGTAATAATCTATGAATATTATGTAGGTTTAACCCTACTCTATGTTGCGATATGAGAAGGACTAAATCTAATATACCTAGTGTTTATTCTATTTCGGTTAATCGAAAAACCGAATTAACCGAACCGAAATATTTCGATTAATTCGGTTCGGTTTTTTATTTTGGTCTAAGAAATTTGGTTGCTAGTTTCCAAAAACCGAATTATTTTAAAACCGAAAAAACCGAACCGATTAAACCGAATGTCCACCCTAGTTTCATCAGCTATGCAATCACTGGCTGCCATTGCACGGCACTAGGCAGGTTTCTAATAATATACTCCAGTGCACCCCCTTGTGAAAAGATTGTGAAAATGCCTTGTTTTTTTGACCTGATAGCTTTTGTTTTGCTCACTTGCCAATGAACAATCCAGATGCAATCAACAAAAGGATTCAGGTAAGCTCTGCTCGGTTGGTTTAGGTGCTGAGAGAGCGTCTAGCCCGCCCGCATTCGAGCACTGCTCGACGTGGACACTCGCAGGCCCAGTATGTGTGTGTTGGGGGCGTGTAGGTGTGTATGGATGTGTGTTTGTAACCCATCTATTGTTATTCTTTAATGGAATATCACAGTTCGTGGCCTTTTTTTTATAAAAAGGAATAATTGGGCTAGAATTGAAATAACTAGGTGTACACCCCCAGTTATTTGTACTTGTACAAAAGACATACATTTGTATTGTAACACACTTGCACCAAATCCCCTCAAAGCCCAGCCCACTATGGGGCGGATCTACGCATACATAGCACTCGGTGTAACACCGAGGTCAAAATTAGCTCAAAGTTCAGTCTACCATAGGGCGGACCTACGCATGCATAGCACCCCACTTACACTTTCGTCCTCGCTTCGTGTAAAAAGGTTAACCCGGATGTGCTATGTTTGGACCCAACAAGCATTATATACTGCTACAACTCATTTTATGCGAGCAATGTGGGACTAATCCCACCACCACTCCAAATGGGTTACATGGGCATTCATATTAACGGGCCGGAGTATTACACTCAGCTTACACTTTCGTCCTTGCTTCATATAAAGGGTTAACTCAGAGGTGCTACATTTAGATCTAATAACCATTATAAACTACTACAGCTCATTTTAAATAAACTAATATGAGACTAATCTTAACGCCGCTCTATATAAGTTATACAGACCTTTTATACTAATGGTCAGTGATACTTCATGCATACACACTACAATTCCATAAAAATAATCAAGTGTATCTAGTCTATCTGCCAACGCTGGTAGTATGGCCCGGCCATCGTCGCCTCCGCAACAGCGCAACATACCGTTGTTGAGTTTAGAAACAACAACTTTTTTAATAGAATGCCTCATAGGAGTCTTAGGTAGTGCCTTTGCCGCAATTATTTTCAAAGTGTTTGAAAAGATGGAAATATTCATTTGCATATAGTCAAACACTTCAACAATCATTGATAGAATAGCATAAAGTGCATTTTTTTCACTTTTGCAATGGAATTTTAGGAGGCACAATTTTACTTTTGGAGTGGCAAACATGCAAACTTCATAGATCCAGTGGCAAATATATAAATCATCCTTGTTAGTCTTATGATCGAATGTTCATTCAGGATGGCTATAATTTTGTACTTTGTACAGATGGTGTGGACGAGGCTTTGTTTCACCTCTTCTTTGACTGATCCTTCAGCCAAACTTGTTGGAATTATTTGGGAGTTCATTGGCTACGAAAATACTGGTTTTTATGGGATGATTCAACAAGCTAAACACGCTTTCCATCAACCTTTCTTCATGGAAGTGTTTATCATAGCTTCTTAGAATATTTGGAAGCAACGAAATGCTATAAGGTATATGAGAATAGAGATCCTTTCTTCTCCAGTTGGAAGGCACAGTTTTATCACACTACTACAAAATCAGTTATCCTTGCCGCTATATCACTGCCGGTTCATCAAAAATCGGCAGTAATAATATTATCACTGCCGGTTCGGATGGAAAACCGACAGTAACGGTTTTTTTCTGATAAACCAGCAGTGATAAATCCCTTATTACTGCCGGTTCGTGTCCGAACCGGCATTAATACTATCACTGCCGGTTTTTAAAAGAACCGACAGTGATGATATTTTTCGAAAAAATATCACTTTTTCATATGGGGTCGGATGGAGATAAAATTTATATGAAAATTGTAGCTCTCGACGAGATCTACAACTTTGTAGTTGACAACTTTTTCATTTAAAGTAGTTTAAATATCCAAATAATGGTATCACTGCCGATTGGAGGTTCGTATTCCCAACCGGCAGTAATAATACTACCAACCGGCAGTAATAATACTACCAACTATTTTTCGAAAAATCATACCTTTTTCATACGGGATTGGATGGAGATAAAATTTATATGAAAATTGTAGCTCTCGATGAGATCTACAACTTTGTAGTTGACAACTTGTTCATTTGAAGTAGTTTAAATATCCAAATAATGGTATCACTGCCGGTTGGTGGTTCGTATTCTCAACCGGCAGTAATAATGCTACCAACCATTCTTCAAAAAATCATAACTTTTTCATACATTGTCGGATGGAGATAAAATTTATATGAAAATTGTATCTCTCAACGAGATCTACAACTTTGTAGTTGATAACTTTTTCATTTGAAATATTTTAAATATCCAAATAATGGTATCACTGCCAGTTGGCGGTTCGTATTCCCAACCGGCAGTAATAATGCTACCAACGTAACCAACTATTTTTCAAAAACTCATAACTTTTTTCATACGAAGTCGGATGGAGATAAAATTTATATGAAAATTGTAGCTCTCGACGAGATCTACAACTTTGTAGTTGATAACTTTTTCATTTGAAGTAGTTTAAATATCCAAATAATAGTATCACTGCCCATTGGCGGTTCGTATTCCCAACCGGCAGTAATAATGCTACCAATCATTTTTCGAAAAATCATAACTTTTCTATACGGAGTCGGATGGAGATAAAATTTATATGAAAATCGTAGCTCTCGACCAGATCTACAACTTTGTAGTTGACAATCTTTCCATTTGAATTCATTTAGATATCCAAATAATCATCAAAAGGTTCGAAGACAAAGGAACAAAAGGAAGAGTAATGAATGATAGGTGAGACGGTAAGGTGGCCTCGCGTGAGGCAGCAGATCGTGAGTTCGAGTCCTGCAACCGCACGCGCGCGTAATACGAAGTAGCCGGTTCGGATGCAAATAAATTTTTTTTTATTTTACCGAGTGATTTACGAACCGGACTATCACTGCCGATTCGCATACAAACCGATAGTGATACCGACATCACTACCGGTTCCAAAATCCGGCAGTGATGCCAGTTTAGAATCGACAGTGATATAGTGTTTTGTAGTAGTGTCAAGGTCATCCTACATATGGTTAGGCTGAAGGATGCTTTGAAAGATTCATTGTCAGAATGACTCGATTCTTTAAATTGATGTAGCCTTTTTTAGGTTGTAAATTCTTTCTCCTCTTTCCTGTACATACAAATTATAAAACTCTTTTTCTCTTTTTATTTAATATAGTATGTCTATAGGCTTCTCCTACAGTGTTTCCTAAAAAAAATCGTATGGTCCACAAAAATTGAAAATAGAAAAAATTAGTACATCATACGATCTACAATGGTTATTAATAACATAAGAGGATGATGCACATGCTTGAGCGTTGCTTACTAATTTATTTCTCAAGGTTGATCACATGACATAGTACCAAGTACCAATCCAAGTTTAAGTCTAATTATACTGACCTTTTTGTGTAACATAAACATGTATAATATTTAATGCAATAGCGCAAAGTGCATGAATTGCTGTACTATAACCTTTTAAACTCTCACAAACGTGCTTGTGGGGGCTACTGTGAATGAGAGTGTGTGTACACAGCAATTTTCAGGGTGGCATGATTCTTGGAGGGGGCAGTTAGTTGTGGGGCCCCCAAGACAGTAGGTTCCAACGACCTCTAACTACTGGGGAGTGTGGCATTGTGGCTGCAGCTGCTTTAATGCCACTGGAAGTGAAGTCCACTTTGCTGAGAGTGTGAAGCACTCCACTCCACTGCTCTGCTACAGCTCCTCTCACTCACTCAACATTCTTAATTAGTTGGTGACTCTACTACTCAACTTGAGCAAAGTACAAGGAACACCAACACACACACATTTTTTTTTAATCCCATCACACAACATCAGAGATAAGACTTCTCTTGTAAAATAATCAAATGGAGAGTTCGAGTTCTCTGTCATCAGTAGATAAGTACATATCTTACTGAAAGTTGCACGGAACTCTTTGATCAGAGGCTATGCAAGAAAGCAACATGAATTGCTTTTGTATGTAGACAAAAAGAAAAGGAAAGAATAAGAGGGAGAGATAAGATCAAATTGAGGATTGTGTAGAAATATATATGAGGCAAGTAGAGTACCTTACGAATAATACTGACTTCTGGCCAAGTTCTCCAAATATAATGGTAGTTGACAAGCTAGAGATGGAAGGTACTGGTCCTAATTAAGTAAATGATCAACTGTTGCAGTGTATCACGACAGTAGGCTAGGTGAATTGTATATAGTTTGCATGTGTATATTTCTGAGATTAGGGCAGCGATGAAGTGTATGTGCATAAAGAAAACTTGGGCACTCCCAAGCTCCATGTGCCATTCAAACACCTGCATTTGCTCCCGAGAGATGCACTTGATCAATGATGAGTTAGGCTTTACTTTGAATCTTAATTGTTGCTCTCCAGATTAAACTTAATACCCCACTTTGATGCTTCTTCGTGTTTAATTGGGAGATTTCATTGTGATTTTTTTAAGTTCAGTGATGAGCGAGAGGGATATGTATCTCTGTGAGCTATTAATGGGATTGCACAACTGATCAAAGTAGTGGGTACTGTTATGAATAGCACTTGTATTGAATATAAGGTCAATAGGCCAGTATAAATACATGTACATGAGGGTATAGAAGGAAAGCCTATATAAGGCAATATCTATACAAGGCAACTAGCAATCTCTTATATAAGGCAACTAGGATAGTGTCTAACATCCCCCCGACAAATTCATGGTATATAAGGAAAGCCTATATAAGGCAATATCTATACAAGGCAACTAGCAATCTCTTATATAAAGCAACTAGGATACTGTCTAACATCCCCCGACAAATTCATGGTGGATCAACAACATTGAGTTTGGAGAGATAAAAGCTATGTTGTGCTCTAGTATGTGTCTTCGTGAAGAAGTCTGCCAACTAAAACTCTGAAGGCACAAACTGAAAAACCATAACCTGATCATGTACATGTGACTGCATGTAGAAAGCATCAACACCAATATGCTTGATGAGCTCATTCTTCACTAGATCTCGAGCAATGTTAATAACACCTATACTGTCAGATAAAAAAGGAGTCGGTGTAGAAACAGAAACACTAAAATCCTCAAGTAGCCATCGTAGCCAAGTAACCTCTGTTGTCAAAAGAGCCATAACTCGCAACTCAGCCTCAACACTCGAACGAGAAACTGCTGTCTGCTTCTTAGTCTTCCAAGTAATGAGAAAACCACTAAGAAAAACACAATAAGTAGAAAGAGACCGGTGATCAAAGTGATCACTAGTCCAGGTAGCATCGGATTATGCCTGGAGCTGAAAGGAGCTGGAGTAAGGAAAGAAAAGACAACGAGAGATAGTTCCACGAAGATATCATAGAACATGAAGAAGATGACTATAGTGGAGTTGAGTGGGAGCAGAAACGAACTGACTCAAGATATGAACTGGATATGAAATGTCAGGACAAGTGACATCAAGGTAAACAAGACTCCTAATAATATGACGACAGCAAGTAGGATCCTCAAGAGGTTCACCATCAGTAGATCGAAGGTGAACAGCAGACCAGCACCACGAAGACAAGTCTCTTCAGTACGAATAGCTGCAAGAGCCCCAACAAGGTCACACGAGGATGGCAAGCGAGCAGCTGTACATGAATCTGCTCGAACTCAGCTCAAAGACGTGTCAAGAAGTCGTAGATGCGACGAAGCTCTAAATTAGAGTGCTGACGCTGACAACATTGACAAGTTTGGTAAACTTTCGATCCAAGAGAGTCAAGCTAACATCATACTGAGGATAACTGCGCTTAGAACTCTTCTATAGTAGAATCACCCTGTTGCAGCGACTGTTCTTATCGCACAACAACAAGGTACAAAGAATCACCAATAGGCTCGTAGCAATCATGAAGATGATCCCACATTGATTGTGTTGAAGACAAGGCAACCACATCTCTAATAAGATACCTCCATGCTAGCCACCAAAATAGCTGAGGCATGAGCATCCTCATCAATCCATACCTTGTAGGCAGCAAACTGAGTCTGCAAAGACTCCACAACATCATCATGATCATCAGACACTTTCTGTCGAGCAGCATTATCAACTTTCTTAGGAATAATAGGCATAGCTGTGGGAGTAGGACAAGACAGACAAGATAACTTGCTAGTAAAAAACTCTCAAAGACGTTGACCACGCATGTGAAGGCGCAAGTGTAGAATTCAATTTCGATAATTAAGACCATCGAAAATAATCGGAGAGCGCGGGACAGCAACAGTGCCTGAGGAAGAATGAGCAGACGTTGACATTTTTTTATTTTTTTTGTTCTTTTACCCAGACTTAAATCCGGTTTTGAGCTTCTAGTTGGAGTCCGATCAGTCACAGGCGCGCACGAACAAACCCAACCATAGCCAAGTCGAGTGGAGGGATCGGAGGCAGCTGGCAACCGACGACGGTGGATCAGTGGCAGCCAATGATGACGACCAGCGACGACGGCTTTCTTCGTCCTTGATCTGACTCGCGATCTAAGGAGGCGGTGGATTCAAATCCAATCGGGATTCAACTACACAGATGGGAGCAACGGCGGTGTCTATGCGGTCCAAGATGTTAGTATTAATCTTGTAATAGGAAAGGTATAGTTTGGAAAGTTTGTATTAAGAAAGTTTAGGATGAGAAGTCCAATTAGGACAAGGAAGTAGAATCCTATTCCGGTTTTTAGGGCTGTAGTTTTGGGTATAAATATAGGGGTATGCCTGAGTTTTGTAATTGAACAGAGCGAGAAGTAATAAAGAGAAAATTGTTCCAAAGGTTTTGGCGTTCTGTTCCAATAATTGGTATCAGAGCCTAAAGGTTTCGGATCAACCCGCTGCCTCCGGGAGGAGGAGACTCCCGGAGGCGGCACCCAAGGAGGCAAGCTATCGTCACTAAGCATGTAATCATCGAGGGTGCGAGAAGCGGCACGACAGCGTACTAGCCGGCGGTGGTTGGCGGTGTCGTTCGGGCCGGCACATGCGGAAGGCGACGGCGTCGTGCCTGTCGAGGAAAGGAGGCTGACGTCGATGAAGAAGTAACCAGGCACATGTCGCAAGGAAGCATGCCCGAAGATTATCTAGCAGCGGCTGGAGACGTGAAGGCATTAGCCTTGGTAGCGCAGGATACAAAGCTACGGCCGATTGCTTCATTAGCACAGGTGCTAATTATGACTTGGGAACTTCGAAATGCGGTATGGTGTTCACGGCAAGAAAGTTGTGCAAGATGTCGACTTGGCAAGGAAACCTCAGAGGAAGTTGTTGCCGATCACGAGCTCAATAAAGTTGATGCACCTGTTGTGCATCTTGGCCGCAGGAGAAGCATGGACTCGCGGGGCTGCAGCTGGCGCAAGCACGCGGCTGGAGGCGCAAGGAAGCAGCAGCGAGAACTCCCAGTTGACAAAGCGACGAAGCGGCAGGGGCGCTGCAGAGGCTTCCCTCCGTGAAGGCTCTCCCGAGGCATAAAGGTAGCAAAGCGATCGGCGTGCGTCAGAGCAAACCAAGTTTCTCGGCAACAAAGGAAATTGATGAGACCGGCATCGAGTCTAAAGGCATTGAACTGGTGTTGATACATGTCTCCGTGTCAAGGTCCAAGGCAGTACAATACAGCAGCATGTCTTCCTACTGGTACAACAAGAAGCCAAGCTCTAGAAAGCCAAGCCAGCAAATCATCGTGAGGGTGATATAAGAAGTAAAGCAAAGGCTCCCGAAAATAACAATAGTTCAACACTTGGCGTATTTTGTTTCGCGTCGTTTTTTTTTCGTAGTATCGCAGCACAGGCGTCAGGAGGACGCAGAGGCACCAGGTGGGTGCAGAACAGGCATCATGAAGGCGCAGAGGCACCAGGTTGGTGCGATGCAGCGTCGTGGAAGGCGCAGAGGCACAGTGGGTGCAAAGCAGCGTCGAAGGCACAAAGGTGGGTACAAGTGTATGCGACTCGGGAGAGGACGACGTTGTTTCATGTATGCAGGCGAGACACACGGAACGAGCTGAACAAGTTCTTGAAGATGAGTGAGAAGATCGGCGTGATCAAAGATATTACAAGATTAGGGGGGAAAATGTTAGTAGTAATCTTGTAATAGGAAAGGTTTAATTTGGAAAGTTTGTATTAAGAAAGTTTAGGATGAGGAGTCCAACTAGGACAAGGAAGTAGAATCCTATTCCGGTTCTTAGGGCTGTAGTTTTGGGTATAAATATAGGGGTATGCCTGAGTTTTGTAATTGAACAGAGCGAGAAGTAATAAAGAGAAAATTGTTCCAAAGGTTTTGGCGTTCTGTTCCAACACAAGAGACCGGCTGAGCAGAGCTGCTAGGCGGCCGACGGCCGAGATCTCAGGCAAAGTGACTGAGCTGGGCAAGGAGACGGCCGGCCGAGCATCGAGTGGAGCCGAGCGAGGAGACGGTCGGCCGAGAGACTTCAGGCAGCGTCGGCGATGAAGAAGACCAGGAGACGTCGGGCGGAGGAGTAGGGCGACCAGAAGCGGCGAGAACAACCGCCGAAAATGCGTAAGTGCAATGCCGGTAATCCTAACCCTAAAAACTTGGCTCTGATACCATGTTATGAATAGCACTTGTATTGAACATGAGGCCAATAGACCAGCATATATACATGTACATGAGGGTATAGAAGGAAAGCCTATACAAGACAATATCTATACAAGGCTAACAATTTCTATACAAGATAACTAGAAATCTCTTATATAAAGCAACTAGAATACTGTCTAATAGGTACCAATCAGATAGTCATATATATCTATCTCGAAAAAATAATTTGTCATGTCACACAATATTTAGCTTTATTTAACTGGGACATCTCTTAATTAGCACGAAGCTTCTGTTACAACATCTCATCAGTTCCTCAGTTATCCTATACACTCTACACTGTAAACTAATCAAAACTTGGTCTGTACTGTAACTGATTATAGTCCTCATGTACTGATTTACATCATCAACTACGTTCTAAGAACATTTTTGGAAAGCTATTCATGAGCACAGAATTGTTCTTGTCTATTTTTTCTTAAATTATTATAATGATGGAAGATGCACAAACGCATTCTCCAATGGTGGGGGAAAGAGAACAAAATCAATTAACAACATAAATATTGACAACGTGTTATGAATGCTATGACCCCTTTATGATGGTAGTTAACTAGCTATGCATGGAGTAATCAAAATTGAATCAAAATCAAATAATCCATACTTGTATTAAACAATGATGACTTGTTAACCATGATGTCTAGGATTGAAGAATCTCGTGGAGATTTGTTGGTTAACGAAAAGGAAGGCGTACTCACATTTTTGAAGATCGCATACCAAAGTGTTGAGTTCACATGTTTTGTTAGTTTTCAATGCAGTTGGAGCATAGCATACCATATGGTGGTACTATTGAGGCGTGGTGTGGTTGGGAAGGTGGAAGCGATGTTGACCAAGCCCATTATTAGTTCCTTTTTTAATGAAAGATAATTCCATTAAGTTAGTAATTCCATCAAGCGGTTGAACCCATTATTAGTTCCTTTTTTAATGAAAGATAATTCCATTAAGTTAGTAATTCCATCAAACGGTTGAGACAGCTTATACTCGTTAATTTGGAGAAACACATTAGCTTTAAGATCTTGCTCAGAGTTACAACACATTCTAGGAAATTCCAGCTGATCCCTGTAAGAAAAATTCAGTATCCGCAAATTAAGGTTCCAATCAGTTGTGACGAACAAACCAGTGGGCAAAGAGAAAATATAGCGCGGTTCTGGTTCTCTGAACCCTAAACATGGATGTATAGCTACCTTGGTACGTCAAACAAGCATATAAAGTTGTGGCAATTCTAGACAATTATTCTTCAGACTAACATAGCTGCTACTAAAATAACAAGGGCAAAAGTATTAGTGGAAGATTACATTACAAGTAAGGAAGGGGAATATTGCCGAGAGAGTGGAGGGCCAATACATTGCAGGTGTGTGTGGTTGGAGTTGGGAGCCTCTCACTCACTCAGGGACAGCGGCTGCCAGTTAGTTACCATGTTGCTAGCCTCGTTGTCCACTCCCACCGCACGACGAGCTCGCTGGCTCACCCGGATTCTCTGCACCTCCACCACCCTCCCCTCTAACCACACTCCTAATCGCTCAACTAATCGCCCTTTCAAGCATTGATTAGTTGCCCATCTTACTTGACTCATACACATTCCAGTTCTACCAATCTGCCTAGTAAGTTCATGAGAAATCCAAGAATTATGCGCCTTAATTATATAGTTGACCATCAGTTCACAGTACGTACTATTCACCGATCATTCGGCTGTGCAGCACGTTTAGGCCCTGTTTAGAACGCAGGAAATGCGTGTGGGAATACCCATTTAGAACACCGAAAATGCACGTAGGAATTCTGAGGGAACCATACCGTGAAAATTCCTATAGGATTAAGTAGCGCAATTCAGTAATTCAGATATGTCGATTACGTGAGTTGTGCGGGAGTTTGTGATGTTCGTGCTAGTGGCAGCTAGCCAGCCTACTGTAGAGGATCCTAATGCTGATCACCTAATGTGGCATTGTGGAGTAGGGTTGGGTGTGCTTGCAACTTGCCCCAATGGAAGCAAGGGAAGTGAGCCTTTTCTTGGTGATAGAGCAATACCAAACCAACCCCAAGCTAACTCCCAAAAAGATTAGACGATGAAGATGATGTACAGAGAGAAGAGAGAGAAGATGTGAGAGAGATCACATAATAGCACACACCAAAAGAGAGAGATGCATAGTACCCACCTTTTCCAGCTCTTTGTCTCTCTTACTTGCTTGTCACTTTACACTTGTTAGCACTCATCGTCAGCTCACCACTGATGATCACACAGTGACAGTGCTGCTAATGCTAATTCTGAACAAATCTTGCAAAGTGTCAACTTATGATCAAAAGAATTAGAGTCTCATACTAGAAGAGAAAAGGGACACCGATTAATTCTGTCAATGAATGAATTAATAGAATTAATCACGCAAGGTCAAGTTTCAAACGTTTGTAGCAATAATTCACATCACCCGTTCCGAATTTCCAATCGTTTGAACAAAGAATGGGATAAAAAATAGCAAAATAAAAAGGAGAGAATATTTAGATCACAGGAAGAGGAAGGCATGTCTGCATGAAGAGAAATGAGAAACAGAGAAGCTAATTTGGTGTTTACTCTCTGTTGCTAGTAATGGCAGTCAACCAAGGCCGACGCCGACGCCGGGAAGAGCAGAGGCGACCTCTCCTTGACGGCGAAGGAGAACGCCGCCGGCGATGTCGCAGAAGTCTCGCCGTCGTCGCATGGCGCGGGCATGTTGAGATCCAGCTCCAGGAGGCTCTTCTCCTTCCTCGGCCCGTCGTCGAGCGCGGACGCCGACGCCGCCACGAGAGGCCGGTGCCGCCGCATGTGGCCGCCAAGCGCCTGCCCGGAGTTGAACTCGGCGCCGCATATGGAGCACTCGTGCACCCTCGGCTGCTTCGAGCTGCTCATGATAGTGATGGCGGCGGCGTTCGCGTCCACTACTTCTTGCTTTGGTATTACTGGGATTGCTAGTACTGTTGGATCGGTGGTTGCCTGCGCTGGAGGTGGCGGCGGCGGCTTCTCCTCGGGGATGGTCGACTCCACGACGGTCGGGTTCTTGTCCTCGGATGGCGTCGTCGGTGGCAGCGGCTGTGCAAGCCGAGGCTTCTTGTGGCTCGTGCGGTGGCCGCCGAGCGCCTGGAAGGACGGGAAGCACTTGTTACACGTCTTGCACTCGTACACGAACTCGCCGTTGGCGCCATCGACCGGGCGCCGGCTCCGGAACTTGGCCTCCTTCGCCACCGCCACGGGCGCCGCCGAGTGATCAGCATCCTGAGCCGGCGATCCGGGCCGTGCGCCGCGGCCGCCGCGGGCGAGTAGCATGAGGCAGAGCGCCATGTCCTCCTCCTCCTCGGCGACGCACCAGGACGCGGCCTCGTCGGCAGCGGACCGCGACGTGGAGCCCTCCGTCGCGGTGGAGGACGACTCGGCGGCTGCGATCACCGCGAGGCGGCGCCGCTTGCTGCGCTTCCCCTTGACGACGACCGCCGCAAGGGCGAGCGCCGGCGCCGTCACCGTCGCCATCGCGTCGGGCGTCGTGCCGGCCTCTTCTTGGACGCCCATGCCCGTATCTGTCTGTACGTGACAGTTGAGAAAACAAGAAGGGGAGGAGAATACAAGGTGGAGTGCGTGCAACTGGGAAGGAAGGTTGGTGATGGTTTTAGAGAGAGGGAGGGGAGGTGGTGGCTTGAGAGGAAGGAATGGTATGGTGTGGTGACCAAGGCTTCCAATTTCGCTTAAAAAAATTACGAAATTGCTAAGAATCGGACGTCTAATTTTTCGGACGATATAACATTTTTTTTCCACGCGTGAAACATTTTTCTTCGATAACAGTAGAAATATCGACCGGATCGCTGCAATATTTTCTTCCTACGTGTGCAACATTTTCCTTCGATAGCAGTAGAAATCTGCGCGCGAAATAAAATATTGCAGACGTTGAAAAAAATGTTATAGACGTTGGAAAAAAATGTTGCGCCGACACGTCCGAGAAAAACAGTTGGATCGGACGTCCGATTGCAAATTCTTCCCTTAAAAATTATCGCCCACTAAAAGTCTGAAATCACCAAAATTAGATTATTTCAGAAATTTCGGTATAATTTCACGACGACATGGTTGGACAAAAATTAAATGTTTTTTACAAAATTTAATTGAAATTTGAATTTTAAACAAATTTTAACCCAAATTTGATTTTTTTGGATAAAAAATCCAAATGAACGTACCGAAATATAACTGGAACAAGTACATTTCAGGATCCAGCGAAAGAACCGTATTTCACAATAAATTTTGGCGAAATTGGAAACCACCGTTGTGACGTGCCTGGTGATGTTTTTTGTGCTGCTAATAATAAAGTGGATGTCAACAAGACCAGATGGAGAAAGTTTAGAGGTCGATATATGGCTGGCGTTGCTGACAACGTGACAATAAACTAGTGGTGGATGTGTTGGGTCGACTTCTATCTTAGGGCATGTGAAAATTGGAGTCGTCAAAGTAGTGAATCTGGTCCGTCCATCGTCTGTCCGACGGACAACGCGGGAGTTCACCTGGATTACTGGATATGTCCTGTGTACGAGACTGCCATTTTAGGATTACTGCTGCCTGTGCGATGCAATAGAAACATATTTTTTAATTAAATAATTAAATCATATCTTGTGTTTACAAAAAATAAAAATTACACTCTCGAGTTGCCATAAAAAGAGAGAAGTTGATAATGGCTCTAGTCTAAAGGAGCGAGTGTGTGGACCGGGAAATGAGAGATGAACTTGTATTTTTATTTTAAGATTAGACATATACAGGTGCTTGTCAAGTCGAAGTCTGCAATTGTTGTGTCTGTAAATAATAAGCTTCAACCATGTAAGGCGACCAGGGTGGTTGAGTTTTGATATCTTTAGTATTGCTTCATCACTTATGTGAGGGTATTAGTTCAGCAAGACCTACAGTAGTCGCTAAGAAATATGTTAGGACTTATGACCATTAAAGTTGAGTGGTTAGGGAGATCTACACATTATTAGAGTCAAATATGGTCTATAATGGAACATATTTAATCACCGTTACAGTGCAATCCCCCTCTGTATATTGCTGAGCAAAAACTGGTCGATCCAAAGGTCCAAGTTGCACAAACTGACACCACATCGAAGGAGGATATAACCATTGACCACGGCCGTTGCCACCTTTGACGATATATATTTACAGCAGTGTGCCACCAATGATTTTTGTTTCCCTCCTAACATGGAGATGCCTTGCTCAGCCAACAGCTCAAGGCAATGAAAATTACAATGAGTATTGGATATTTATGCCATTCAGTCCTTTTCCATCTTCCATGACTCCACAAGGAGATTTTCTTTTACAGGTGAGCAAATAATGTAACATAGGAAGACATATGAATTGAGCAGTTGGTGCATGCCAAGTACGGAGTACCATAGAAATTCTAGTTTCAAGCGCTATCTTGGATTGGTGGCCACCGGTGCATCCACGGTCCAGGACAGGACAGGCTATTGCTGGGCTCCCTGACGATGAGTCATAAAGGTGCAGTGCAGCTTCGTCGTTATAAACATCGTGAAAACAAATTTTTTGAGCAAGCTTTCATTTTTTTGGGCTATCAAGTAGTCAGGTTTGTCTTGGCTCCAAAAAATTTTCTGGCTCCGTCACTATTGGTGGCAATGGTAAAAATAGGGCTTGTTTGATTGACAGATACAAATTCGATCAAAAGGTGGCGGACAAAACTATGACCGCGTTGTTTATTTGCCACAAATTAATGTAAGTTCGACAGCAGTCTCAGATGTAAGTATGCTAGCGGGCTTAGTTCACGACAAAATCATTAAGCATTACTTTCCGGCTTGTTTGGAACGTAGAAAACTTCAGCGAAATTTTGGTGGGAAGTTTATGAAAAACAGTTTAATTCCTACAACAATATGAGAAAATCTTGGGTTCCAAACGGGACCTTATCTTGCTACGAACCAAGAAGTAGCATCCGCTAGTTGAGAATAATATTTCGGTATGTTGTACTACTCCCTCCAGTGAAACTATTAAACTAATAGATGTGTTTACACCGAAAAAATTGCGCTAAAGTGAAATTGGAAATTCAGATTTCATCATCCAAATAACCTTTATGTGATTGTTTCAAGCATGTATAAGGATTAGTGAAGTGGTTGAAGCCATTCTTTCATACTTGAACAGCTACCATGAAACTAGCATTCCAATACTCTATTTGGCTAGCATGAGATTAGCATATTACTACACTGTTTTGGAATAAAGATGTGGAGACAAAGGTGGATAGTCTTGCTGGAGACTTTAAGTGAAAACAAAGTGATTTAAGATTCAAAAGAGTGTTCGCTTTCGAAATCAGAACTTCTCTTTTTACCCCTTTTCTTCCAACTCCTTATTTAATTTCCAAAATCATGAAAACATGGGAGAAAAGATTTTCCTTTACTTCGTTTTCACTTTCTCCCTTGCTTCATTTGTTTTCGTACTTTGCATTGTCATACTGTATGTAATAACTTACCTTTGCCAAGTGTAGAACAAATCAAACAAAGTTTCTACAAACCGAATTTATAGTATTCTTCATGTGAATTGCGATGGTATATGTGGATGTTTCTTCCGGTAAATTTGTCTACCTGACAACACCACCCTCTCGCTTTAATTAGGATAGGGAAAAAATGGTGGAAAGTAATTGTAAATCACAAATAGGCGAAAATTAATTACTAACATATTCATTCATTTGTCTAATTATTTTTAAAATTATTTACATCAGGGCAGCCTTTTTCTCATTTACGACCGAATTCTCATCTAACACGACGCAAGAGGCCTGCACACCTAATAAACCATTTCCTTTTACCATAATAGGTCAAGTGTTAAGTACAGCTGCCTCCACACCTAATAAGCCACTTCCTTTTACCATAGGTCAAAGTGTTAAGCACAGCTGCCTCCACAACTCTTACCACACTCCACCCAGTCTCTTGAATCATAGGATCATTCACACTCAATCATGTCTCAATCATGTGAATGAGAAATTAGCGATATCTCTCTGATTAATAGCTGCTCTGATCAGGTCAGAGGCTCGGATGGCTTGCTTGCGTCCCACTTCTATTAAATTCAGGCAGCTACGGCTGTTGCCTTCCCTGTAAGTTGCAGCTATACTTTAGTGTGCGTTGGTGTGTACTAGTAGCCTAGTAGTGGAGATGGTGTTAGTGTAAGCAACTGCTTCACTCCCTAAATCTCTCTCTCTTCCATACCATGAGATGGAATTTTGTAATGAGATGGAATTTATCATTTTGTCTCCTGTAAAGGCATTCAGAAGAGAGATTCTCATCCATATAAAAAAAATTCTTTTTTTTTGGTAGAGTGCAAATTGATATATATGTAATAGTAAGACATGGCTCCCACCTTCCATGTCATAGAGGCATAATTTGTGTCCAAACAAATAAAAAAAAAAGGAAAAATTCAGGATATACCACTCCATTCGTTAGTACTGGACCCACATGTCATTGAGTCAACGAGTGATATTTCCTGAAGTGCCAACGAATGAAGTGATATATACCGAATTCCCTCATAAAAAAGAGGTCTTCAAATATGTTAGTCTTTGTACCCATTGAAGTGGTGGCTGCTTCTACGCAACTTGTGTGCCGTAGATGAGCAGATTAAGCTCAGTGTGAGGCAAAATTCCATGGCCAAGGGCCAATCTTCTACTCTGCATTTGTTCTTGATTTCTTTCCATCCTGTGCCTTTCTTGCCATGCACTCAATTCCGTCATCACGACCATGCGTTTGTCCAAGATGTGCATCGCAATGACGCAACATGCTCGTAATTCGTCATCTAGGCACCAAGTCTTGCTCGAGTGTAAATACCTAATGGATGTACGTATATGTGAAACAACACAGAATCTCTAATTATGCAAATGGGATCATCCACATAAATTAAACAGGATCATCAACATAAATTAAGCACACACATAATTAATTACTCAACAAATTAATCATCAACTTTATTGATTTTTAACATATCTTACAATTACATAATTACAATGTGTTACAAATAATAAAGCTACATCAAAAAGTAGATTACAAGAAAATTTAAATTCTTAAAATCTGCAGCTTCTTGACCCTCATATTGTTCCCTGCAAAACAAATAATCCACACACACACACACACACATATATATATATATATATATATATATATATATAACAATAGGTTAAGATGCAGAAAAATTAAATTTTTAGAGTTATGGTCAGACCCGTATGTGTTGGTACACTCATTGAGATACCAGACAGTCTAGGACCAGTTGGCACCTCTCGCTAAAAATGGGTTTCATCATCCGACAATATACAAACCTGTAGATGTTGGGTAGCCATAGCATTTCCAATAATAATACCCAAAAGATCTCATAGTAGAAAGATAAAATGTGCATGATAAAAAGTAAAAGCTTTAGGATAAGGACCACCCTAGCACAAAGCCAACCGAGCACGCCGCCTATTTCACCCTAAGCCTCCAGAAAGCACTTCCCAAGCCAAAGCTACAAAGCCAACCTCTAGGAGCAAAGCCCCTAAGGCAAGTAAGCTCTTAGGAGCAAAGCCACCTCCCACCACAAGAGTATGATAACAGGAGAGCAAGCCACCACCAAAAGGAGCCAAGCAAGCCAAGAGCCCAAGCCTAAGTGACCACTAGGAGTAAGAACATCTAGAGGCTAAGCACCACAAGAGCAAGGCCACCACCAGAAGGAGCAAGGCTAGGACATCCTAGCACCATCACCATTTCAGCCCTGCATTTCTTCATCCCCTGCATCACAGGTAACCTCACATTGTTGTCGTAGCACAGACATAGGAGAAACATAGGAAAAACACTGCAAAGCCTAAAGACCATAGGAGCTATAGTCTTAGTAGGGACCGCCGTAGAGGCGGTATTGCACGTCCCAGAGAAACACCGCACTCCCTGATATAAGGGAGGTCCTCCGGTATCGTCACAATACTATCAAATCCACGGCGATCCCCATGTTCATCATCGACCCAGAATCAATAGTGTTGATATGTCCCATTCACATCACAACATGCACACAAAAATCGCAATTTCATACTCAGTAAGGAGATAAAGAGGGGGAGCTGGAGTTCTTACCAACCCTAGTCATGGAGAAGCTCTGCCATGGGAGGCCATGGAGGGCTCGACAAGGGGGAGAGAAAGGCATTGGCCGGTGGCCAAGAAAAAGGGGGAGGGACAGGTAATGGCCTAGGGGCAGCAGCCCAGGCTGACCAACCCAAGGCACACGGGCCCATGGGAGCAAGCCGAGGGGCGGGGCGGCGCAGGCGCAGGGCCGAAGAGGTGGCAACGGACGGGCAAGCCGAGGCACAAGTGCAGGGAGGCAGCCCACGTGGGCCGGAGAACAGACAGCACGGCCCAGGACGACGGGAAGTGCGGCCCAAGAAGGGCATGACTCAGAGGGGAGGAGGCGCCGGTAGCCGGCGCCATCGGGGGAGAGAGTGGGAGGAATGGTGGTGGGGAGGAGAGGAAGAAGAGTGGGGGATTGGATAAGGCAGGAGCGAGCTAGGTAAGGAAAAAGAGAAAATAAAAAAAGGAGATAAAAGAAAAAAGGAGAAAAATAAAAAAATAGAAAATCTATAAATGAGAGAAAAAATTTATTTGCATGTCTATAGCATCCAAAATTAATAGACCTAATTAAAAACCCAGTAAATTAAATAAACAAAGCTGTCAAACTTTAAATAAATGCATTAAAAAATACCTAAAATTTCAAAAGAGATATTATAAGTAAATCAAATAATCCACCTTAATAAAGGTATGGATGCTGTAAAACATGCAAAAATTTAATAACCACTTAAGACGTGGTATTTTGTAATTTCAAGAAATCAATCCAATCTGACCGGTGATCTCTTTTGGAATCCATGTGAGGACACCTTTTTCCATCTAATTTCAAGTAAGCATTCCTTGATCACATTTAATAACTTCCGATAAATTTATTTGGTTATATGTGATATCACCAATGCATGGGAAAATGATTTTAAGAAAACCATAATTCAGAGGTGGTTGGAGGAATGGTTTGTTGATGAACTGTTGATGTAGTAACGGATATTGATGTGATGGGGATTGTATCTATATATGTGGTGGATAGAGGGTGTCATGAGAAAGTTATCGCCGGTAGGGCCCTCTACATAGGCTATGATATAATGATAAACAACTACACTTGGGCAATGAGCCGCATAATTCGTATTAACCATAGTTTGTGGAAATGGCCAGAAAAGGTTTTCCTACGAGGATGTTATGATCTCCACATTGGGTAAGAGTAGATAACTAAGAGTATGAAGTTGGGTACGCCGAAAGGCCCAGTGAGGTGACACCGAAAATCAGTTGCGGTTGATTCTTTCAAGCTATATGTGTATAAAGTCTTGGGTTGAGTATCAAGGTTGCTACGATAGAATGGTACAACTAGTAGGCTGAGAGTGGGTGGGGAACGTTGTGAAGGATACTATGGCTCGTTAGCTACCAGGGTTGGAGATCTAATATCTGAGTAGTGATAAACATTCTGGGTTCTCAACTGAGGTTAGGTTCACTATAGGTAATGTGGTACAAACCTACTCAAGGTTAAATAATGAATTCCTGTCTCCTGGATTGGAGGCTATGAAAGCTAAGTCTGCCTCATATATTGATGCTAGTAGCAATTTCTATAATTAAAATAGAAAACCCATGTTTTACAAATAAAACCTTATTTTCTTGAAAATGGATTTGAGAGGAAGATATTTATGATGGAGGTTGGTAAAATTTCATATGGTGCATTTTGTTATTAATACTTGCTGAGTATTTTTATACTCACTCTTGCTAAATCCCTCTTTGCTTAGAAAAATGTTCATGTGGATAAGTGTATGGTTGAGACATGGATAACAATGGATTAGACCACGAGGCATAGGGTGAAGGTCATCCGTAGGATCAAGACCACAAGGAGGCGGGCTATCAGGAGGGCTAGGTTGATAGTTATGCAGTGCTTCAGCCTCCGTCAGTCTTTTGGAGTAATTAGTACTTTGGTATTACATTTTTGTTGTACTTGGATCTCACATATAATTAATGTACTAGACTTGTAGCCTGCGTGGTAGTGGAATATAATAAAGTTCCATTTCAGTCTCTAATTATTGTTCTGTTGCAACACTCTGAACACGTTGTATTAACTAATAAAGCGTCGGGTGCGCTCGATATTTTGATTAGTTAATATGCTGAGATTTGTGTAATTATTTTAGAGTAATGGCAGTTTTACTGTCATTACTCTCGGCTAATTATGCGGACCGCCAAAGTATGGCTTACATCGCTCTACAAAAATTGAGGACAACGAACCTTCTGTCTAAACTAATACTTTCAGAACTTTGACAAAACTAACACCATGTTAGAAGCAATTTGGCTTCCAGATCAAGCATCCTGCGTCTCACCAAAAAGCTAATGTGGCATGTACATGTGCATCACACACCAAGATAAACAAAATTATGGGTTTCCCTCTAATTAAGGCAATTCATAGTAAGCATGTTACACTAGACGATGGTGCATAGTAAGTGACTGTAGAGCACTCGGAGAAGTAAAATAAGGAGCTGATTCTAAACATGGACACCGTCAATTAACTTCTATCTGATCCTGAGCAGCATCGATCAGCAGATGTGGAACAGACACAGCTAGGAGCACATTATAAAACAAATTGGCAACATGATCAATTAGAACCCATTGACTTGTGCAAAGGATGGGAGATAATGCAAACATAAACAATTAGACCGACAAGAAGAACTTCTCGGTCAGATCAAGAGAACAAGTACAGATGGTACTGCAGTTAAGCGTCGCTTAGGGTGTTTTGACTTGGGCAATGTGTCGCGCGCATCACCACTAGTTAATTGTGCTTGGCATATGTCTCCATTCCAGCCAACCCAACCCCATGTTCGTCTCTATGATTGGGTTAAATCCTATTTGACCTAATCAACCATAACTAATGGGGATCAACAGCTTAGAACGTGTCGTAGAGGTACTGGATTGCCGTAAGATCAGCAAATTTCGAATGTGGAGAATAGAATCTTAGCATACCAGAATGCAAGCCCTGAAGTGTGAAGTCACCTGTGCTCGGCAGCAGCTTCTTCTGTCCTTCAAAATGATTGAATTGATATAAACGTACCCTACAATTTGGTGTTCATTCTGCTTGCTTAACAAATGGATTGGGGAAGAAATATCCTCATGTAACAGTGGACTAGACATGCAAGCTAGGCCCTGTTTTGAGGAACGGTAGTTTTTTTGAAAAACTGTTTTTGGTTTTCTAGGCTACAAAGCAACTACAACTTTTGTTTTGCAAACAGTTAATTTCTCTCCACAATAAGTTGCAAAAACACGTTTCACCCTGCTTTTGGCTTTAGCTTTTACTCCCTCCGTTGATAAATATAAGGCATATTTTGACTTAACATAAGGATTAAGGTTGTGATGAAATTGAAGAAAACATAAGAGAAAATGACTTACATATCCATCTTAATTGTCTTAGAAGATGAGAGATAATACTTTGTATAGGTGGTAATGAATAAATGCATATGGTTGAGAGAGAATAAATAAAGGTATATGTGAAAAGACTTATTAAATCTACATACACATCTTATATTTTTCAACAAAATCATCAAACTATAGGCCTTATAATTATCAACGGAGGGAGTACTAGTTATATATAACTTCTAACTTATATCAAAAGCCACTTAAAAGCTAACCCGTTTAGAGGGTTCACTAGATTTTCAGAAATCGAAGCTGCCTTTAAACCCCAAACAAGACCTAAGTTGCTGACCTAGGCATTATATTTCACACAACTTAGGTCTCTTTGGGAACGCAGGGATTTCACGTAAAATAGTTTATTTCCCTTAAGAACCGGAAAAAGGTTCCTGCATTGCAAATGAGACCTTACGTTAATCAGCACATGGGATAGAAAATTATACTACCACCTACGAATTCCAAGCTACGAATTTGCCACAAGTTGAACTTATTTTTTAAAAGGAAGGATATAAACTAAACTTATTTTGTTTAACAGCCAAGCAAAGCTGTCTATGAGAATGGCACCGGCTAACAGATGATCCATGCAACTACGTAAACCATACAAGCAGTTCAATACCGCTGAAGGCTGAACATTAAACTGCAAAGAAATAAGCAGTCAATAGCACTCAACGAATAGCTCATGTAAATTCAAGTCATCCACTCTTTTTTTGTGGGGATAGGAATGTCATCCAGAATATCACAATTTGGGATTGGGCACTGGCCCTCCAGTTTTTAGTACTACCAATGAATAGAATTGAGAAGAGTCCTAGATAAAACAATGACGACAACCTCAGCCTATGTTTTGGCTTCGAATTGAATCTTTTGGTTCGAAAATAACCTTTGAAATGACCAGAATCAGCGCCAACTCATTCTACTCAAGTTGGCCAATGTTTTCTATGAATCAAATTTGCTTCGGATCGGGGCTTTCGTTTTTGAAGCCATCGAGAATTATGTTGCAGGTATTCATGGTTCCGGCATCTAGCAGATTGTGGTTCCAGAGTTTGATCATTAAAAGCCGCCAGCCCCTGTTCATCCAGCGAGAAAATTGCAAATCAAATATAAATTGGTGAACAGGAAAGGCGCACGCAAGGGTGTGCGCGAATGTGTGCCTGCCCACACATGAATGCCTGCCTGTTGCAGACAACCCCAAGCATGTTCGCACAGAGAGATTTAATCAACAGGTTTCTAAATCAGTCACTTGCCATAGTAGAGCAGGGTTGTGTACAAGTTGTTGTCCATGATGACGGGAGAATGCCTCGCAAGCCCAAGGTATATGACCATCAGCTAGTACCCTGCAATTAACCCTTTCAGCACGAGAATTGAAACATATATGTCCAGGATACCAGCAAACAAAAATCTATAGCATCATGGAATCTACCCTACAGACAAAGATCGAATAGCATAACTGCATCTGTAGTCAAACCAAACAGAATGGAGCATAACTTTTAGTTGATGTCACTACTAGGCACTTTGATATGGCAAGAAAACATAAATGAAACCACGAAAAAAATGATCAATTCAGTATTACACACGAATTCAAAGCAATGAAGCAGATAGGCATCAAACGATGCTCCACATGGAAGAAATAGCCTTCCAACAGTCATAAAAAATGAAAGGAAATGCGAAGCATAAAATGTGCCACAAAAGACATGTCCAACGATACTCTCTAACTTAAAAATGCTCTGCAACTTTTTTTTAGTGACACCAAAGAAAAAAATTCTGAAGGTTTGGTATTCCAAATTTTGCAAATTCAATATTTGACCAAGGAACAAAAATCCCATACAGTATTTTGAACTTCAAAATTCAAATTTTACATGTGGAATTTTCATCATTTGAAATCTTGAAGGAAATTTTGGAGCCATCTGTACCATATTTCTTTATTAAATGTGAGAGCAACGCTCTAATTCTGTCAGTACAAGGGAACTTTTGTATTAACAGGGAGAATCTGACAAAGTCAGAGGGCAACCCTACGACTTAATGGTAAAATCTGCTATAGGCTCTAGCCGTGATGGAATATTCCTAAAGAAAAAGAACTTTGAAGTGGCCTGTAATGAAAAACAGAAATTTCAGTGCTAGATCCATCAGTTGAAACATTTCAATAGCATATAACTAATTTTCCATTAACACTAATGTGATATTACTTTGAAGTTATGCTTTTACATGAACCAGACTAACGTTCTATCCAATCACAAAGTAACATTTTTGCAGCTATATAGCAATACAGTACCAAATTTTCATTAAATGGACGCCATTTCTATACAATTCAACAAACCTACCTATGCTTGTTGCTTGAAATTATCACTATTTTGTAGTTAATGCCGCATATACAAAATAATTTTTGGCAAAATTAACAGGATGTCAAATTTTCTATGCCCTAGCAAACATACAGAACTAAATAGCAGTAAGGTTCTAGGACCTAATATCAAACCGTATTACATACAGCTAAGTGCAAGGTACAGTCAGTTCCTCATGACAGTTCTAGGCCAATAAAGATTTATTGTAACTACCAAGTTGTACATAGTTGGAAATAGGCTAGATCTGGTTAAAAACCATCCAATATACTGAATTATTAAATAATTTATAAAAGGGCCAAAGCAAGTAAGAATTAACGTTCAGTCATCCAGTGTAACTTGGCAAAACTTGGAAGAAATTTACTTCTTCTAAACTCTACCTATGCCCTCCCCAGGACATTACCCAGTTCCTTGCTGTTTTTCCATCCCTGCAATAGTTGCTTTGTAACAAGAAAAATGGCTTAAACATGACATATGAGTAAAGGTGATTGGAGTTGGTTCATCAAGCTGCATATCACTGTAACAGCAGGTCAAATCTGATAGCCAGAATTAAGAAGGAAATATTGGGGATAGGCCTGACCTTTGTTTCCGAACAAATGAATTCCACATATGCATAATACGCTTCTCATCTTTTGTAACATTAACAAAATCTTCAAGCATCTGCATTTACTCAGCAAAGATAAAATAGTAAGAATTAAACAGCTATAGAGGGATTGATTTGAGCTCAGTTAAATTTAGCAGCCTGCACAAATTCTATGTTTCTGCATAGGCAGAGCAAAAAGATTATCACATCCTACCCTTCTATCTTCATAGTCAGCGATATCGTCATCAACCTCATCTTCACTGTCATGATCTGAGAGAACTGATTCAAATGCCATGGGCTACAACAAAATGTAAAAACACGGTTAAGCTAAATTTCAAATGCATGCACAAACTACATAAGTGTTTGACTCATAATAATGAAAATCTGTACCTTATTATGAGTCTTAAGAAAATAAAACATAATTAGGGATAGTGGAATTACATAACTAGCATCTGGAAGAAAATTTAGCAAGACAGTAGGAATGAATTCTAGCAAAGCTCAATGACAACTAAACAAACTAGCAGTAACGACACCATAAAATTAAAAATGACAGGTGACAAAAATTGATTAAATTTTGACATTAATATAAATTTGAAGTCAGCAAGCTTTGAAAACATTCTTCACATGCTTCCTCAAGCATTACCAGGGTTACCCATTAAATTGGTTGGTATACAAGGGATTGGTGTAAAGGTGGTATTAACTAGTATCGACTATGCCACCTATAGTTATAACTGAACTCTTTTAAGTCTGCATACTCCACTGTACCAAACAGCTTTAAAAACATTGCTACCAAATTTCACGTATCTGACACTGAAGACAAAAGAAACTATGCTAGTAAGCTTGCCATCTAATATGTACTTCTCAAAACATTGCAACTAAATTTCGCGTATCTGATTCTGGAGACAAAAGAAATCATGCTAGTAAGATTGCCATCTGATATGTACTTGCCAATCTAAATGATATTTGCCCACCCCTGGGCACATCGCGCAGCTACAATGCTGTCACTTACTTTCCATGCAAGGTGAAGTTTCTTCGAGGACAAAATTTCAAATGTTGATTTAGTCTTTTAATTAATCATTTTGTTAATTAATGATTTTACCGATGGCGTGGTATAAATAAAGTACCTTATCTACATAGCTCACTGGAATTTCCCCGACCAATTCTAGAAAAGAAATTATAGGAACAAGGCTTTAATTCAACATCTTTCATTTAGTGGCTAGGTATTTTGGAGGGTGGTTTGGGGGTTCAGAATGAAGAAATGGGAGAGGGAATGGGTCTAAACGGGTGGAATTTTTTTTACACAGTGGGACACCTAGGTAAGGTTCTCATCAAGCTCATATCATAGTACTTTCATACTAAGTCATGTAAACGACAACAACCCCATTGTTTAGTTGCTTACTTTCAATTTTTCAACTACAAACACTGTTCGAGGCAATCACATTGATATTTTAAGAAGAACTAGTGGAGACGGGAACACAGAGTATTACTTCTTACCAAGGCACCAACCTCTGCTAGAGAACCTCAACGTTTTAGACCTCTACTAGAAATCAACAAAAAAAGGCTCAACTATTTTTCTCTCTCCATACATAACATAAAACAGAAGCAGCACAACGCAGTCAGAAAATGAAGAGCAAAGATAGTAGCTTTTAAAAATCCTCAATATGCGCAGACATTGCATCAGGGGTGTTCAGCAAACATGGAACCATTGCAAACATAAATATGCATGTCTGAAGTCTCAATAGGTACATGTAACCAGATAAGCAGGTAAAAATACAATCAACCAAATACACACCTAGTTTTGCCACACAATATAACACACACACACACACAAGATAGCTGAGAAGAGGTGCAAGATTTTCAATCACCTGTATCTTGTGAGAATGAAAGAACTGACGTTTTTGCAGCCGTTGACGACTGCCAGATAATATAAACACAAATAAGCAACAGGTTAGTTGAACAGCTTCTACCAGAAGAGTCTGAACAAACAATTAAATGGTGAATAACATGATATCAAGAACATAAAGGACTACTTTCTGGGGTCAGCTCGATCAACCGATAGCTTCCTAGTCTTTCCAAACTGTAGCACTGTTGGTGGTGAATTATTGCTTCCATCAGTTCCATGTAACGAGTGAGCAGAATCAATTAAAGCTTGTGCTACATAAATCCCTGAAAAATTTAGGCAACATCAGGAAAATCCCTGAAAATTTTACACAATATATGCAACAGATTTCGGGCAGCATACATATCAGTTATCGCCAGGGTAAGGAAAAGAAGGTAAGGGGACAGGATTCACAGCATGCCAGAACAATGGAAAACAAAAATCCAGGCAGTACTGTAGGTTTTTCTTTGCATGCTAGCATTATGATAAAAAAATCTACAACTAACCAGTTCACCAGACAGTAGCTAGTCAGTATTTCATTTCAGAATCTCTCTCCCAAAGCTACACCAAGATAAAGGTTGAAATGTTGAACTTTCTATGGCTCCTAACATGCAGTGCATCAAGTGTTCAAGAAGGCTGTTATGCACCATGCAATATCCAAAAGAGAACTGTCAAACTGTAGTTGAAAAGAAAAGGAGAACAACACATGTAATTCAAGGATGGGTAGCTTTTCCATCTGTTTAACAAGCTAATACAGAATAAACAAGTTCAACAAGCTAGAGCAGAATAAAAAATACTCATCCAATAAGACAAGATGCGGGAAAGATTTCAACCAGCTAAATATCGGCCAAAAAAAAAGCAGAAATACAAACGTGTTTCCATTTCAATGTTTGTTTGATATATTAAGATGAGAAATGTACCATTTTCCTTTTGGACATAGTCAACCTCAAACCCAGCTTGAGCATCTTCAGGTGATCCGGATTCCGTAATATGTGGCTGTACATGCCCAATGTTCTCAGTTGTTGTTTCTAATCTTCCATGCTTCTTAAACCTTGAGCTGATGGAACAAAGTTAGGCCAATTGAGCAGAGAATTTAGCATTGTAAAAAGTAATGGAGAAAGAGTGTACCGGTAGGAAAATATTCGATGCCTTGGATCAACACCTGCAGCCAAAAGCTGGAAATTACAGGGATCATTAGTTTTTCAGACATGAAAATGTTTTTAACTTAAAGCAATATTCAATTAAAATGTGTGCCAAGCATGTAAAAATTATGCCCAGTTTGGATGGGCCAAGATCCCGCTGATCCCAGCCCCACCCAAAGTGCACCCATGCTTGCATTCAAAGAAATTAAGAAGAAAACAAATATAGGAACGACATTGAGAATTGAATTAGCAGAACACTCAGGGACTTGTTAAACTTGAGACACTTGTAAAGTACAGAGCACAGCGACTAAATCGCCATAAATACCAACATTTATTTCTCAGTTACTGGACAGCAGTATACATTTGATGTCCTTTATCACTATTTTACCTCTGTTCTCCTGGTATCAATCTTCAGACTAACATTAACAGCCTGATAGTCTTCAGATACCTGTGTCAACAAGAAAAACAAATTAATTATCGAACTATGAGTATGATTGAAGAAGATTTTGCAATGGAGATTTCAGATGTTAACCAACCCAGAACTCAAAGTGGAATAGGTCATGTGATGAGGTTAAGTGACATTCCAGACCCTAGTATCAACAAAATCTCAATATTAGATGTGACTTGAGACAGAAAAGACACAGAGGTATTACTTTTATCATAAATATGGTGTAGGTGTGTAGAAAGAAAACAAAATTTGAATTTCCTCACTAGGAAAGAGAAAACATCAATGGTGCAGATTGAAATAACAAAAGTCTATTTGCTTTTATCATAAATGTAGCAGGTGACAAGATCGTCAGAACCAGCCCTTAACATCAACCTCAGTAACATATGAACAAAGACAACACAAAAGAAGCTTTGCTTCAAACTTTACCGTGAAGCTTCCACATGGTACCAAGCAAAAGGGGCAAGAAAAATCTTCCGTAACTGGTAAGAAGGAATCAATGAATGATCAATCAATTAGAAAAAAGAAAAACATAAAAGCAAAGAAACAAGAACCAACAAAAACCTATCTCGACTTAAAAATGTCAATTAGTGATGCAAAACTGAAGTACACTAGGTAATTGCAAGGTATCTAACTCTGGATCTGACCATGAACAGCAATCAAACAAAGCATTAACAAAGGACAATGCAGGTGTAACTATACGGTGAGCAGTATCTTCTACGTGTTGTCATGGGCTAACTTACAACTCAAAGTGTGTCACGAAATACACCATATAGCACTCCTTTTACAATTATTCAGATTCTTTGGCTTCCACAGTGTCACTCATGGTGGACAATATTTTATTTTTAAAAACATGCTACAGAGGTGGCTGTTGTTAAGAGTCTTGTACATATTAGTAGTCTATCTTTCTCTCTCCCTCTCTCTTGGCCCATGTAGCCCATGAGGCCCAACTAATCCTCTGTGTGTGCGTGTGTGATAATGAATAAGATACATAGTTGTGAATAGCAAAACTATCTCTTCTCCCCTCTAAAATCTAACAGCTGTATGCTAGACAGTGTGTGTGTGATAATGAATAAGATACATAGTTGTGAATAGCAAAACTATCTATTCTCCCCTCTAAAATCTAACAGCTGTATGCTAAACAGTTTAACAACATCAAAAAGTCGGACCAAGCCACTGGTAAAAACTGGAACTGGTGCCTGGTCCAGTCCAGTCACATGCAAAGACTGTTCGTGCAAGTGAACTGCTGTGAACCGGTCAAAACGTGGTTGAACCAGGCTTGTTCATGCGGAACAGGCATTAGACCAGACTGGTTGGACCGAGAGAATGAGCTAGAGCCAAAACAATTTTGGGGGGCATGGGGATTCTAACGTGGGACATGGAGGGGGCATCAATGGGGTTCCCTTGGCTCACATAACCAACTGGCCAAAGCCCATTTTTTGCTGGCTTTGGTAGGAAAACAAGTATAGTTAACTCTTATCTTTGGTACATACTACTACTAACTATTATTTTTTTATTATATTGTGTTGAACCGGCGGTCCAACTGCTGAGCCGCTGAACCGAGATGCTCACCACGTTGATCTCCGGTCCAGTTTTCGTACTATGCTATGAGTTCCACCTCTCCAAAATAAATTAACCAATTGAATTCCTGCTTCCACCCTTACATTCTTCCAACTTATATAAAGTGTTTGCTTACTTTTTGTCTTGCATAGCTGCATTTTACATGTATTTTTTTAAAAACTACATGAAATATAATCTTGTAAAAAAAACTCATAGCATAAATTAGAGATGACTATTGTTTGTAAAAAATGGCTTCTTAAAAACTTTTTGTCAGAAAGATGCATAATAAATTAGAGATGACTATTGTTTGTAAAAAAAAAGTTTTTAAGAAGCCATTTTTTCCTTCAAGTTAAATAAATCATACTGGTGTATCAAAACCACTATAATTGCAATAATAAAACATAAATGTAAATAGTTAACTTTAATTCCAGGATCATGTGCAAAACAAAAGGTGTAACATGATAAAATTCTCTATTAGTTTACTTTCTTGTGTATTAATACGTACAAATATGTCTGTGTACAATGAATATTAAAGTAAGCTATCTTGCCTTGCAGTTCGTCATTGATATTACCACAGCATAAATAATTTGACACAACAGTAAAATTACCAACTCTTCCGTTCTCTCAGTGGGTTCATGGGTATCTAGTTTCTACCTATTTGTTGCCCGCGGCATGGGATTAACACCCAGACACACAACTTACTCCGTATTTTATTACTATATGGGAAATTTAGATATGTGCCACTCCAATGTAACTGTTTTAAAGAAGCGACACTGCAAAGTTACAACATGGAATGGATGCAAATAGTGCTTATGAATTTGACTGAGATACTTTGCGGTGGCCTATGGGAAATTTAGATATATGCCACTGCAAAGTAACTAGTGGCTGATATACTTTGCAGTGCCATTTCTCTAAAATGGTTACTTTGGAGTAGCATATATCTCAATTTCCCTTGCTATACTGTTTTAGCGGACAAGGCGGCAGGCAGCAGTGATGCACGAGATCTTTTGGCCAGGGAATCTGGTTTTATTAAGAAGTATAGTTGTATTAGGAATTTCGGATCATTTTGTTAAGTCAGGTATGGGTTAGCTAAGTTAGGATACTGAGTCCTAATCTCTTAGGATTTGGTTAGTCTATCTTTTTAGGAACTCTCCATAAAAGAGGGAAATGAATCTATTTTTGTTAAGCAAGAAATAAACAAATATCTTGTCCCTACTCCTTCCTGCACGGCCCTGCTGTTCATCTCCTCCGAGCCCTCTGTCTTCTTCCCCAACCAAACCACAACTACCTCCTACGTCCTTATCCCGCGTACACAACATATATATACGAAAAGAAATTTGCTATCTGTTCCTATACAATGTGCACGATAAAAAAGTAGTAACATAATTATTTCTTTATTTCACTAGTTTAATTGCATCAGTACTTATGTATACTAACATTATCTAGTTAACTGGGTTTAGCACATCTGTTACAAGGAGGAAATGTACAGGACCTAGAAAAAAATGTCAATACATGATGCAAACAAGTGGTGGCAGCTAAATTGGAAAGAAACCAAGCTAAATCTAAGCAAGAAAAAGAGAGAGAGAGAGAGAGAGATAACCTTCAGTCTGTTGCATATTATTATTCCAGTACTTGTAATTAAAGAGCACATTACCCGCTCTTAACCTGTAGAAAGAATATCTTGCAGTGAAATTGGTTACATTAAAATAGAAATGTATTTGATAAAGAAGGGAATTCAAGGCTTCAAGCAAGGTGCTATAGTTAGGCTTGGTGAAATCCTAGCCCAGGCCAGAACAGGCTTCGGGCTAAAGCCGACTTCGACCTGGCCTTAAAAGGCTATATAAAAGCCCGATCCTGAACCCACAACCCAATCCTAAGTATAAATAGAAAATTGATTCAGTTTTGCTAAATCGTGAATGTCTGCTGGAAAGAGAGCCAAGGTAGCGCTAGGAGACACTCAGCTCGTCGACACAGCCTGAGGCCAAGTTGACGAGGTGCCAGAGGCCAGCGACGAGCATGGAGGGGCTGTGGCAGAAATATCCACTGCACGCCAGCAGCGGCATCCTACGTGTGGAGGTAACGCACTGTCGCTCTCATCACCAAGTGATGCAGACATGGCATGATTGGAAAGCTCAACAAGGCCAGGGGTGAAAGTCCCCCAAAATCTAGGGTTTGAGATGAACGTTTCTGAAATTGAAGGTTCTTTTTCTGCTACCAGTTGAAAGTTTCTCCACGCAGTTGAAAGTTGAAGACAGAATCTAGTTGTAAGTTCTTTTGAACCTCAAACTGAAAAGTCCCTGAATTGGAAGTTCTTTTCAATCTCAATTGTAAGGTCCTGAATTTGGTAGTTTATTTGAATCCCATTTGAAAGTTTAGGTTGATATAGTTTGTTTGAATCTGAGTTGAAAGTCCCTTAATCTAAAGTTTTTGTGAAAAGACAAAAACGAAAGCATTTGAATCCAAACAGGAAGTTAGGATAGCGCCATGGTGCTACCGAATAGCAATTTATCACATGGTGATAGCATAATATTGCAATATGCTCACCCTAGTCACAATTAAATGCAGCACAAGTTAGAAATAACATCATATAAAGCTTCAGGCCAGCGCAATTCACGAGAGCAAGCACTTTCAATCTACTCAACCGAGTCAATGCGTGTAGTTTCAAGCAAAACTACCTATGGACAGCATGTGATGATTAGCAGCTCCTTTTCAATATATTCCAAAGAGCAAATAAAGTCTCTCATTTGATGGATAAAGCACATAAGCATTATGAACATGCATTTCCTTAATTACAACGTACAGGACTCCCCTACTGTTTCTCGTAAAAGAAACATGAATTTCCTATAATGACAGGTAACGACTAACAAATAAAGTTTGTAACAAGAATGAGGGAAGAAAAACTCGTTAAATCTCAGAACATGACCTATGTATACTGGGCTAGTGTTACCTTATGATATGCGGTAATGATGAAGGTGGGACATCAGTATATGAGTAACGATTATAAGGAGATTCAGATATGTCTCTTGCACCAGCCTCGTGTGCATATATGCTTACTTGTAACTGATATGAACCCTGCAACATAAAACCTCAATAATACCAGCAAAGCTACAGGAACTAACTGGCAATTTTGAGCAAACTAATGTGTTCCTATACTTCATCGATAATATTTACCCCACAAAGTGGAAGCAATAATTAGAATAAACAAAGAAACAGGAAGGAACTTACCGTAACATCAACATCATGAGAACAAAATGTTAAGCAACTGTCATGCTCAAGTAATTTTGGCTGTGCATGTACCAAAAGAAGAAAAGTAGAATCAACATACAGTTTCTATAGAAAGCAAAGAGGATAGAGAAATCGGAGGGACATGGGAACCAAAACAAGAAGTGCACCAGACACATCGAAACTTTCGTAAACTGCAGATACCAACCAGTGCTGTTAATTTTGACAATTAATCACATGCACTGTTAAATTGGTGAAAAAAATACTTTTAATTATGGCAATTTACCACCTGCCATTTTGAAACAGTAGGTGTCAATTTACCACAAGCACTTAGGTCTTCTCCAAGACTATCCTATTCCTATCCTTCCACTTTAGGGAGCATTGAGAAAATTCAATGAAACAGTATATGTTAATTTTCACGATATATAAAAGTACAACTGAAAATTAGCATCAAATTCTGAAGCTCAGACAGTTTTTGCATAAAATATAAAAGTAAAGGTGGCAAATATTGTCCAAATCGAAAATGCAGGTAGCAATTTGCATAACATAGAAGTACGTGAGCTAAATCGTCAAAATTCAAAGCACAGGTGGCAAAGTGCAAGTGCAGGGGGTTAAGGTGATATTTCCTGAAACAATTGTCATATGTCAACTGATGGTTCATCTATCCTATAATTATGAATTGGACAGAAAATTAAATGCTCAGAAAAAGATAATAAATGTTAGAATATGCAATACATGCTTTAAGAACTTTGCAGCATACCTCTAAGAAGCCTGGGCTCATACTAATTTCTGAAGCCAACTCCACAGTATCTCCCAAACTTAGAGTCACACAATCCTCCAAAGATGAACCAAGTAAATCAATTGGTATTTTACCCCAGAAACATTTCCCTCCCAGCTCTGTTAAAATGTACCGCATGGACAATAGTTAGTCAATTCTATAAAACTACATACCATGGTTGGTTCCTGATATAAAAAATCGGTCCTTATGCAGAATCTTTTACAGGCTCATGTTTTAGGCATATTTTCTAAGAGTGGAAGCTACAACAATGAGAATCCCCTGAACACGATGAAAGAAGAATCTATATTACTCACAATGGAGTGTGCCTATTAACATGGCTATCCCTAGTGAAAACTAATCATGCAATGTTTGGGCATATTTTTTTTCCTTTGATCATGATAACTACAGTAAAGACAGCCAAACACAGCCAATTCTTGCTCAGCTAACACAGAGAGGCATTTTATTAATTAGTTATCCATAAATGAATTAATTATTTATTATTTTTCAGTTTTGGAGTAAAACTATAACAGTTTGATCATCCCCATGAGTCACATCAAAGATGCTGTTTACCACCTGGAGCTGCAGGTGGTTTAAAGTGTAAGGTTTTTCCGATTAACATAGGGTGTGTGCTCGATATGGAACATTGTTAGACAGCTGAGTCCATATACAGTGCAGACACAAGAGCACTAAGGTGGCATTTAGTGTTAAGACAAAAAAAGGTAAATTGTGCCCCTCCATCTCTTGGATTTTAAAGAGGAGGAGCAGAGGCCCTTCCTTTCAGTCAAGAATTTCGTCTTTGAGAAAACAATTAGATCATCCACAACATAAGCAATATATTGTAGCAGCTGTTCAGAATATGCTACAAAATTTATTAACTTACTTTGAAGAGAAGAGTACTCCACATGGTTCTCTGAGCAGTTTTCACCAAGATTTTGTCCACCTTGCATTTTTGACGTAAGAGAAAAACAGAATCAAATTTGATGACATGACAGCAAAGAAATGTAATGCACAAATAGGCACATATGATGCACACTATACCAGAGCTAATAAGGATAATGACGCTGCAAGTTTGGGAGGCTGCTAAGGTCTTCAAATCGGGAATGATGAATGTGGCTTTGCTTTGGTCATTATTTCCAGATTCATCAAAAGAATTCAGTAAACAAGCTCGGTTGAAATGATATATTGGAGAATGCTGCAATATAAAGTCATAAATGAGGAAAGAGACCAAGAAACAAAATTTCACATTGCATGAACTAAAGAAAAAAAGACTTACCCCTTCAGGCAAATCGTTGCTAGTAGGTCTAGCAAATAGAACATGGAGAGGAAAGACGTTCTGTGCTTGCAATCCAGCGTTTGTGCATCCAGAAAGTGATATGGTTATCTCAATCCTACGTTCATTAGCACAAACGCAGGTCAGTATTTGCAACAAAAAGCTTTCAAATTTCAATCATGTCAGCAGTTCATCACAAAGATTGCTCTTGAAAAAAACAAACTTTCTTAGGCCTTGTTTGGCCGAGCTACCATATCGGTTTCTAGTATGGAGAAGCTGCAGCCATGTAGCTCTAGCTCCTACATAGAAGTTGCACTCCTAACTAGATGTTGATGTCATAACATAGGGGTGTTTGGATTGTTGTTCCAGAATCTCTGATTGAAAACTTGATTGCCATTTTAGCATTTATAACCTTAGGTTTTTAATCTTCAATGGCAAAAGGTATTGTAGTTTCGTGCAAACCAATTTGCTTGCCATGGCTGCTGGGGTATCCGGACTCCAGAGCAATTAAAAGTACTCACTTTCCCATGCAAAATGGCTCCAGCTCCAATTCAGTCAAGTCATAGGCATCAGCAGCCAGAATATGGCTCAACAAGAACACCTCCCCCCTACAAGCTTTGGGGCTAGAGCTCAATCAAAAGAGATAGGCAAATGCACTAGAAAGGAACATTATGTATATTGCAAACATGATGTAAAAATATTCCACTAAATCAATAAATAAAGTAAACAGTAAGCACCAATATGCATGCTTAATGAGATAATGCTATTTTGGTCCTCGAACTTTTGAGTCGAGTTCATCTTAGAAGCAAACTTTTGAAAGGAATAAATTAGCCTTCAACAACTGTAACTGTTCCTAAGGGGAAAAAAGGGACCAAGCTAAAATGAAGATGAAAATTTGAGTTAGGTGCTCCTATATTTAAGTCTTAAAATTTGATCATCCCAATGTTCAAACTTCAAAACATTAAAACATGAATTTTCAACTTAAAACAATGAATAGCATGTAGATTTGTGTAGAATATGAATGCATAAGAAATATACATTATTCATGAAAAACAGAAATGCCACTTATTTTGTGTAGAAAATAAAAAATACACATATGCACTTCTCAACTTAAGACTAAATTAAGCAAAAATTAAAATAAGAACTTGCGGTTGTTGTATGTGCTTCAACAAAATAGCTAAATTAACTAGGGGATCAAAAAAGTCTGCAAACTACAAGAAAAAAGTATCAGTTATTAAAACTAAATAGTTTATTGTCGTGTCTTCCATCAAACATGTTGGAGCCATGTCTCTGCTATGTCACAAAAAGAAAATGTTTTTGAAATCAGAACCATAGTTGTCACGGCGGTCTGGCTAGGCGCGGCTATACCGGACCGCCTAGGCGATGATTAGACGATCAAAATAATAAATAATATCTTAAGCATTAGCAGTTAAGTAACATCAAGCATTATCATTATTAGTTAAGTAGTAGGCCAGCACGCATCAAGCATTAGCAATTAAGGAGTATCAACCATCAAGCATTAGCAGTTAAGGAGTATCAACCATCAACCATCAAGCATTAGCAGTTAAGGAGTATCAACCATCAACCATCAAGCATTAGCAGTTCAGGAGCAGTAGGCAGTCAAGCATCAAGCATTAGCAGTTCAGCAAAGCAGCAACATCAGTGCATCACCATCATCATCAGTAGCAGGACTAGCATCAGCAGCATCATCAGTAGCAGGATTAGTAGTTCAGCACAACACATCATCAGCGGCGACGCAGAGGGGATCTGGAAGGAGAAGCGGAGGGGGATCGACCGGGAAGGAGTAGCAGTGGGGGGATCGGGAAGGAGGAGCAGAGGGGGGTCCATCGGAAAGGAGCAGCAGAGCGAGATCCAGTTCGATCGGGAAGGAGCAGAGCGGGATCGATCGGGAAGGAGCAGAGCGGGATCGATCGGGAAGGAGGAGCAGAGGGGGATCTCACCGGTGCTAGCAGCGCTGGCGGTGGAGGCAACGAAGGTGGCGGCAAGCCGACGGTCGGTGAAGCTCTCTTATCTCCTCTCCTCTCCAGACTACGCTAGGGTTAAAAGGGTCTGCACCTCTGAGCCTCTGCGGCCACCTTAGGTTTGACCCTTGCCCCTTATCCCTTGTCTTCACCGTTCGGCACTCACCAAATTCAGCCGCCGCGATGCCCAGTCGACCACCGCCTCGACTGGACGCCTAGGCAGGCGCCTAATGCCCTCCAGTCGAGGCAGCCGGTCCTGGCGTGCCCCTCCGGCCGCCAGGACGCCTAGCTGTCGACTAGGCATCGCCGGTGACGCCGTGACAACAGAGATTAGAACAACCTTTTTTCTTTTGATACATTGAATTAAAACAATTAGGACCGTTCTCACATGTAGCAGTTATTGGTAATGCTGCCCAGTGGAAGTGTTGGCACAACCTGTGTAACCAGGCCTCACCTCCAACTTTTGTAATCTAGAAATCCAAGGTATCAAACAAAATATTTAAAGAAAAACAATAATATAACTCCAAAAAGAACACGAATTAAGAGTACCAAATCAATTCAAAAGATGCTCAGCTGAATACAAAACAATACATGCATAGAGTTGAAAGACGTAAATTTTGAAGAATTGAAGGACTGTACCTCTTTTTCTGTTTTGCTTGTATCTTGTAACGAAGGCATCTTTGAAGAAAAGGGGGCTGCAAAATTCAGTGAATCATTGGTATCTAAAAATCCATTTACAGAATATTGGCTACTACTGAGTGAGCATGCCTATGTAAACAATGTTAAAAGGTGGAGTTGCAAATTTAAGGATGAAATTTACATTTTTTATGGCTCGTCGTTGAATAATATTGTACAGTTCAACTGGCTTGCAATATAATGCAAAACTTTCTTCAGGGGTAAGTTGTTCATCTGGAGACAATCGAGCTGTTGATTGCTGAAAGCACATCTGGTCTGCAGACCTGGAATAACAGAATCCACATCCAATGTTCATGTGTATAAACAGTTAAACACCACTTGCATAAAAATAATTAAAAAAATAGAATCCATCTCATATCAAGAACAAGAAAGCAATTCACCATATAGACATAGTTTCATATCTATAAAGTAACTGAATTAGTATCCATTACTAGCCAAGGAACCACAAAGATTTCCAGTGAGCAAACATTTAACTCTCAGAAATAGCCATGTACCATTAAAAAAATCTTCTACCAGTTATTCTGACATTGTGTAGAATCATCCCATGGTCTATCAATCGGATCGGGTACCTTTACAATCACAAATGATAATGAAATTTGCATACCAGACATATGTACCACACAAAGCTGGACCCTTACGGTTTGCAATACAGAAACAAACGGATGCCAAAACCAAAAAAACATATAACACAAACATAAACATAACAATTAACAAAGTAGGTAGCGGTATACGCTGCATCATGCTGAGGTAAAGGTAGGCCAGGCATCCTCGCTGACAAGCACCTCGATTCCCGTGGGGTCACAAGAACCCACCAAAATCAGCACACGCAAACACACACAAGTGTCTGCGCAAAGAATCCTATGCACACATTACATCAGTATCATCAAACAAACTTGCAAATAAGTACCCAAGAACTGGATTGGATCCCGCAAGAAGATCTGAGTGCTCGCGGAAGGAAATTAGGGCGAATTGGAACTAATCAAAGCTAGCGCTTACCGAGGAAATAAGTATTACTCCGGTTAGATCTCCAGTAGCATTCAGAGGAGATTGATGGCTCTCTTGATAGGCTTTTGTGGAAGAACGCCGCCGCCGAAGTGGTTGAGAAATAGGAGTATTTGGGGCTTGGTTTACTTGACTCCTTTTGTGTACTTGATCGGGTCCAAATGGAGCGTGCTACTGTGCCCTAGTGTGGACGGGGATGTGGATCCATTTTCAGCCGTCCAATTGAGGAATCAACAATGGAAATAAAAGCACCAGTGTGAAAAACAGTGCCGTGCTCAATTTGGAGTGTTGCCAGGTGTAGTGCATGTACTGCTGCTGCATATACGTGTTCCTAAATAGAGATCAATCCAGGGGCATTTTGGCAAAGGTGGATTATCAAATAAATAGCTTTAAATTGAAATTAATTGTTGCTTTTATTATCATTTAGATATATGTTAAATTGTCAGCAACCTAATTTCTAGCATCATAATAATAGCGTCTTGTGTTAAGAGACTACCACCGTCAAAGGGCTTCAAGAACAATCAAGATAAACCTTGGTGTTTTATACGTTTCTGATCCAGTGGTGAGCTGTGAGGTGACGTCGGCTCACTACTAATTTTTGTAGCAGGAACCTATAAATTAGCGGTTCTGCAAGTAAAATATGGAAACTACTAAAAATGTGAATCTTTTTATGGGCCCTGATGGTATAGCTCAAAGATGACCACGGTATATCAACAATAACAAAGCAACAAGGAAGACGAGGAACTAGCCCCCCTTAGGTGTGTTGCAAATGGACCTTAGTCAATTGCAATGGGCCAAAGGCCAAAATATGTACATGTGCATGTGTAGGGAAATAAGCAAACAAGACCCTACACAAGAGACTAATAACACAACTAATGCAATATCTAGCATCCACCCTCAAAGTCATGGTGGATCAACAATGCTGAGTTTGGAGGAGTAGAAGCTGTACTGAGTTCGAGTCTGTGCCTTGGTGAAGAAATATCCTATCTGAAGCTCCGAAGGCACATACTGGAGAGTGACAACCTGCTCATACACCTGCGATCTCATGTAAGGAGCATCAACACCAATATGCTTGGTGAGCTCATGCTTCATTGGTTCTCGAGCAATATTGATTGCACCTGCGCTGTCTAACGAGAGAGGAGTTGGCGCAAAGACAGAAACACTGAAGTCATCAACTAGCCACTATAGCCAAATGATCTCAACCGTCAACGACGCCATAGCCCTCAACTTTGCTTCAGCACTCGAGCGAGAAACAGCCATCTGCTTCTTGATCTTCGAGGGAAGCAGAGAGGAACCAAGGAAAATACAATAGGCAGAATGAGACCAGCGATCAGAATGACCACTAGCCTAGGTTGCATCAAAGTACGTCTGAAGTTGCAAAGAGTTGGAACAAGGAAAGAAAAGGTGTCGAATGATGGTCCCACAAAGATATCACAGAATACAAAGGTGACTGAAGTGGAGCTGAGTAGGAGCAGAAGAGAACTAACTCAGAATGTGAACTGCATGAGAAATGTCTAATCTTGTGATGTCAAGGTAGACAAGGCTCCCAACATGATGGTGGTAGCGAGTGGGATCCTCAAAAGGCTCACGGTCTGTGGACCGAAGGTGAACTCCATGCTCCATAGGACTATCCACCGTTCACTGATCAATGAGGCAAGCGCAAGCTAGAATATCATGAATGTACTTATGTAGACCTTAATCCCAAAGAAGTAACGAAGAGGACCCAGATCAGACATCAAGAACTACTTGCTCACTGAAACACTTCTTCACAAAATCAATGTACTGAGGGTCATCCCTAGTAATGGTCATATCATCCACATAGAGAAGAAGAAGCGTCCAACCATGTGAAGTGTGGACTAAGAGAGTAGGGTCGTGATCACTAGTGGAAATGCCAGTAGCAGAGACAACGAAATAGAAGTAGTCAAATGAGGCACGGGGGGCTTGCTTGAGCCTACAGAGAGAGCGGTGAAGTCGACAAACCATGCCATCACGGACAGAATACCTAGGAGGCAGCTACATGTAGACCTCATAGAGCTCACCATTGAGAAAGGCATTCTTAACATCTAGGTGAGAGATGTACCACTGACAAACTGAGGCCTTGCCAAGGAGTGCGAGCAGTGGTGATATGACCATGCTCCTGCTAAAAATCGCGCACCACAAGACGAGCCTTGTAGCGCTCAAGAGAACCATCTAAGCAGGTCTTGATCTTGTAAATGTGAGTAGCGGAACTCTTACTCTCATTGAGAGAGGATGACACTAGGAGCTGGGGCAATTTTTTCTAGTTTATTTCTCACACAATGCCATGCCAACCTAAGGGGTTGGGGTTACATATTTATAGATGCTAGTCTATAAATATACATAGATGCTAGTCTAAGATGCTGTTCTAAAGGCTGTTAAGATGCTGTCCTAAAAGCTAAACAAAGACCAAGTACAACAAAGACCCAAGTACAAGACTTATTCCATCATTCTCCCCCTAAGTCTTGTGCATCGTCTTGTGAGACAGTTGGACCATCCCGATTCTGGAACAGAGCTCAAGGAACTTGATCCTCCCAAGAGGCTTGGTGAGCAGGTCCGCAAGTTGGTCTTTGGTGTTGATGTAGCTCGCCTTGATGCTCCCTTCCTCCAAGCAGCCTCGGATGAAGTGATACCTTACCCGGATGTGCTTGCTCGCTCATGGAAAAGCGGGTTCTTTGCTGGGCGAGCGGACTCCATCATCCACTCGAGTTCGACCGCCCAAAGATCTCTCGCCGAGGAGATCACCAAGCGCCTAGCAAGCCGTAGCGCCGAGTCGGCGGTGGAGGCCGCTATGTACTCGGCCTCATAATCGACAAGGCCACCACCGCCGCTTGACCGATTGCCGCCTAACGAGGCTCTTGCCGAGGAAGAAGAGAATCCGCTCGTGCTTTTTTGCCGGTGTCGATGTCGCCGGCGTGGTCATTGCGCAGACCGGCAAGGTGTGCCTTCCCGTGGTACCTCGGGTAGTAGAGACCGTGGTCGAGTCCCCGCAACATAGCGGATGATCCTCTTCACAACTTCTTTGGTGTTCCGTCGTCGGCGCCGCATGAACCGACTAACGTAGCCGATGGAGAATGTCAGGATCGGCCGTGTGTGGGCGAGGTAGCGAAGGCTTCCCACAAGACGCCGATACCTGCGTAGCGCCCACCTCCTCCGTCGTCTGTGTCGCAACTCAGCTTCACCTTTCCTCCATCGGGGTGAGAGCCGGGTTGCGGTCGGTGAGCCCACCCACTCAACGACGCGCTTGGCGTGAGGTCGTCTGTCGGCGTGATCCCGAGTCTCCCCGTGCACCTCGATCCCCAGGTGAAGGAGAGAGGCCCCAGGTCACTCATCTGGAAGATGGCTTTCATCTCTTCCTTGAACGCTGCCACTTCCGCATCCTTGGTGCCGGTGATCACCAAGTCGTCGACGTAGACGCCTACTAACAGGGCGTTTCGCATTGCGCTCGCCGATAGAGGCGGCGGCTCGTGCGGGCTTTGTCAAAGCCCATTCCTTGAGCGTGGAATCCAATTTGGCATTCCACGCCTCTGCGCGCCGCCTCGAGCCATGAGGGCCTTGCGTAAGCGCAACACCTTTCCTCCTGCCGGGATCGCAAATCCGCGGCGGTGCACGAGATCTCTCCTTTAAATCGCCGTTAAGAAACGCCGACTTGACGTCCATGTGATGAACACGCCACCTTCCCGGGCCACCAAGCAAGGAGGAGTCGCACGGATTCCATCCGTGCACGGGCGAAAGCATCGTCAAGTCGATTCCTCCTCACCGCATGAAACCGCGTGCCACCAAACGAGCCTTGTGCTTGACGATGGCGCGGCTTCATCCTCTTCACCTTGAATACCCACTTAAGGGTAATCGCGCGGTGACCACGGCGAGGTCGCCGAGCTACAGTGTGGTTCCTCTCAACCGCGCCCATCTCCGATCGCATCGCAAGACGCCAAAGCCGTGTGTCTTTCGACCTCCGTGAAAGACCGAGGCTCGCCGCCGCGACGCAAGGTGCAACCGCACCTCAGATCGTGGCGCCGATCCGACCTACCGGTGGTCTCGAGAAGGTCCTCCATCGTGACGATACCGCAATACCGCCGTCGTGGTACGCGTCGACGCGCTCCTCGTCGTGGGAGGCGGAGTAACGAACTCCATCGGTTGTGCTCGACTCGAGCCGGTGTCGGAGCGGTCGTGCGGAGGTGTGATCGTCGGTGCCGGAGCGCGTGGGATTGAGTCGGTGGAGACTCGGGATCGGGTAGGCGTGCTCGGTGAAGAGGAGCAACCTACTCCCGACTTCCTTGGAGTGGACGTGCTCGACGGTGAAGTCGCAGACGTCGAGTCGAAGTCGCCGCCGCTTTGTCCCATGCCCATCCTCGCCTTCGCTGAACACTACGTCAAGGCGTCGGCGCACACGCCGTGTCCTCGGTCAAGAATGCGGTAGGCCTTCGAGCCCTCCGCGTGAGCCGATGAACACCCCGAGTGCTCCTGCCGCCGAAGCTTGCCGATATGGCCAAGCCCTTTGGCAAACGCGAGGCAACCAAGACCCGAGGTGGGAGATCGCAGCTTGCGCCATGCCAAGCCTCGTATGGCGTCTTGCCGTTGAGAGCCTTGGCGGGCGGCGGTTGAGGATGTAGACGGCCGTCACCACCGCCTCCCGAAAATACCGCATTCCCGCCGCTGGAGGAGGCCCGAGCCATCCCCACAACCGTCTGTTGCGCCGCCGACGACGCTTCTGCTGCGGGTCAGATGGCGCGGAGTAGTGGCGCCAACACCCTCATCCGCAGAAGACGACGCGAATTCACCGCCGTGAATTCGCCGCCGTTGTTTGCGGCGAAGACTGTGCAGCTTGCGCCGCGCTCGCCTCGCAGCGGCAAGGCGCCGATGGCGTTCACGCCTCTCCTTGCCGCCGAGGACCATCACCCACGTGTAGCGGGAGAGGTCGTTGACGAGCGGCAGGAAGTAGCGTCGTCCTCGGTGTGGCGGTGTCACGGCCACACAAGTCTCTCGCACGAGCCCGAGCCGCTCCTTGGCTCGGAAGCTCGAGTGCTGGGGAAAGGGGAGCCGCCTCTGCTTCGTCAATACGCAGACGTCGCAGAACTGCTCCGCGTGGTCGAGGCACGGCAGGCCTCGTACCATCTTCATGGCACTGAGCCGCTTCAAGGCCTCGAAGTGAAGATGCCCGAAGCGCTCGTGCCACTGCCACGCTTCGTCGTCCCGACGAGCGGCAAGGCAGAGGGGTTGTGCAACCTGCACGTTGAGGATATAGAGTCGATTGGTGCCTCTGGTTACCTTGGCAAGAAGGCGACGATGGCGATCCCAAATCCTCATGACTCCGTCCTTGACCTCCACGCGCGAACCGTTCTCATCCATCTGTCCCAGGCTGATGATAGAGTTCCTCAACGCGGGGATGTAGTAGACTCCGGTGAGCGACCTATGCTCACCGTGACTTCGAGGTGAAGATGACTGAGCCGACGCCTTGATTTCCACGCCGAGGCGCCCCAAACTTGAGCGAGCCTCGGACGTTGGAGTCAAGCTCGGTGAAGAACTCCGTCGGCCGGTCATGTGATGGGCGGCACGGTGTCGGGCACCACCCGCCGCTTTGTCATTCGAGCCGTCACCAAGGAAGGCGTGCGGCCTCGGCCATCAAGGTGGAGGAGAGCCGCGCCGATGCCACGGAGGCGATTCGATGCTTGTGTGTGCGAGCGAGCGCGCTCCTCCTCCGCTCAGGCGACGTGGGCCCGACCGCGTCGTGGTCGCCGACACCGCCCAATGGCCTGCTTGCCGCGCTTGTGGCGTAGCGTCTTGTGTCGGCCGCCGGCTTGTGCTCAAGCGCGCCTCGCGCGCCGCCCGGCGGCCGCGCTCCACGCGCTTTGCGCGGTTTGCCGCTACCGGCGGTCGCCGTCGAGGAAGGACTCCTTCTTCCCGCCACCGGCAGCCTCCCACCGCTCCCGAGTGAGATGTAGCTTCCGCCGATGGTAAACGGCCCGAGAGAGGCGTGGGTCGTCATTGTCGACGACCTTGAGACGACCTATCGCCTCCTCGATCGACATCGTGGAGAGGTCCGGAGAGACTCTATCGAGCGAGCGATCTGTTTGTACTTTCGGGGATGCAACGGAAGAGCTTTCGACGGCTCTCTCTCGTTGTAGGTGTCGCCGCCAAACCGCACCATCTTCGCAGCAGAGTGTTGAGACGAGAGCAAAGTCGTCAACGTCCTCACCGCTTGAAGGCCGTGTTCTCCCACCTCGCGGCGCTCGCAGCGGTGTGGTCTTGCGGCGCGGTCGCTGCCGTGCGCGCCGCAAAGAATGGCGCCCCAGCCTCTTGGCGCTTCGCTCGAAAGCGAATCGCATCTTGGCGGATCTGCAAAGAATGAGGGCATCCGGCGTCCGTCGATCCTCGTAGTAGTCGACATCGCCGCATCGAATCGCTTCCCACATATGCCGCACTGAGCCGTACTCATCACCGCGCCCATTCGACGAAGTTGATCTTGGTGAGGTAGGCTACCCACCGCCGGACCGATGTCCACGACAACGGCTCGATCCGCGATGACCATGGTACCGATCCGGAGGAGAGTCGCGCTACCTGAAGGCCGCGATCTCCGCCGCCCTAGTTGCCACCGCCGGAGCACCGCCGTAGCGTCCGCGCCGTCAAGGCCGCCGCCGCGGCCCCTCTCCCGGCGCCGTCTTGCGCTGGCTCTGTCTGGTTCGATCGCCGCCATCGGGATCTGCGGGATGCGCGGCCGCCCATCGCGCCGCCGCTCGCTGCCGCTTCCTCGCCACCGAGCTCGCTGTTGGCGGGAATGGAGCTGCTGGCGCTATCGCCGCAGAGCTCGAGCTCTGCTGCCGCCGACGCGCCGCATCTGCCGCCGCCGCCGCTTTACCTCCGCTTTGCTTGCCGATTCTGCCGCCGCGACCTTCTTTGCCGCCTTGCCGCCGTCGCTGCGATCGCTGCCGCCGCTTGTGTTCTTCTGCCGCGGCTACCTCGGCCTCGCCGGTGGGTGCAGACTCAAAGCGACCGAAGCCGAGATCGTTCTTGGACATGGCGTGCTAGTGAGGGTCATTGCGTGGGAAGAGGTCGCTGCATTTAACCGCCGCTCGTGCGTGCGGGAGAGAAGGCATGAGCAAAGAACAATGGTGTTCCCGCCTGCCACTGGGACTGGGAGAGATGTGGGAAGGTGATGAGCAGGAGATGTTTAGGTTGCAAGACAACCAAGCTCTGATACCAATTGTGAGTAGCGGAACTCTTACTCTCATTGAGAGAGGATGACACTAGGAGCTGGGGCAATTTTTTCTAATTTATTTCTCACACAATGCCATGCCAACCTAAGGGGTTGGGGTTACATATTTATAGATGCTAGTCTATAAATATACCTAAATGCTAGTCTAAGATGCTAGTCTAAGATGCTGTCCTAAAAGCTGTTAAGATGCTGTCCTAAAAGATGTTAAGATGCTGTCCTAAAAGCTAAACAAAGACCAAGTACAACAAAGACCCAAGTACAAGACTTATTCCATCAGTAAACCCATTTGCACGTGATAGGAGTTACACACACAGTATGCTCTAGAGTGGCAATCTCCTTAGCCACCGTGTGCAACCACTCCTAGTGAGCAGCAATCTCACAGTAAATTGTAGGCTCAACAAGAGCAACGACTGCAAAACCGTAATGCTTAGGAGGCCTAATAGTACGACAATCACGAAGATTGTATCTGGGAGGAGAGGCTAGAGCAAGACCCAACAAGAACAAAAGAGTGGATGGAGAAGAGGCCTCAACTAGAGGAGTAGTATGCCTCGAACAGCCAGAGTAGTGCAATGGAAAAGGGGAGATCTCAACAGAAGAATTGGTAGGAGCCTCCAGAGGAGACAGGGACAACTGTAGTCAGGAAAAGTTAGAAAAGAAATCAACTCAAGGGAAGCAGACCTGGTGGTAGAAGGACGAGACTCATCAAAAGTGACGTCATGAGAGATCTTCATCCTATGATCAATAGGGTCATAATAGCGCTAACCCTTATGCTCAATGTTGTAGCCAAGGAAAACACACTCAACCGACTGAGTAGTCAGCTTAATGCACTCACGAGGTGGAAGAAGAACGTAACAAACACAACCAAAACAACGAAGGTGACTATACCGAGGAGTCATACCAGTAAGACACTTAGCAGGAGTACAACCCTAAACAGCAAAAGAAGGCTGACGGTTGATAAGAAAAGAAGCTGTGGAAACTAAAGACAGACTCAGCCCAAAAGTGAGGTGGAACATGAGAAGCATAAAAGCACAAGCTGTCTCAAGAAGGTGACAATGCTTACGATCAGAGACATCATTTCTAAGCATGAGCACCAAGACAAGAGTATTGAGGAAGAGTACCCTGCTCAGCAAGAAAACAGAGAAGCACACACGTGCAACGATCTTGAACACAACAAGAGTCAGACTAAAGAATGATATGATAACCGTGATTAATGATCTGACTGGTCGACATAAGCTGCATTGTTAGTTTAGGAACATGAGAAACTATGGGAACACAAAAGGAAGAAGTAGAGAGGGTGCCTTGTCCTACAATAGAAAGTGATGTACCATCCGCAGTCTGAACTGTGAGAGGAAGCTCAGGATTCACAGAAGTGAGGTAAGCAAAATCCGGTGTCATGTGAAAAGCACTAGAATCAAGAATCCAAGGGGATGTTGTACCTAAGGAGGAGATGGTGGCGCAGAGCCAGAGGACCGAGCAGCAGACCCAGGTGATGTGGCGGCAAGGTGTTGAAGCAAAGTGAGCATCTCCTAGTCAACATCGACATAGGAGCTTGGGCGAGGGCCTGATTGGTAAGTGCCACTAGGACCCTTCGACGTACGACAACTCGTGTGGTCCTTTCTCTTCTTGTAGCACTGGTGGGACGTGTGCCCAACACGGTCACAGTAGTTGCATTGGAGACCCGTAGTGGTGCCAGCCACCACGAGGACAGGTTGAGACACCAGTGCAGGAGACGGAGCTGGTAGAGCAGGAGCCCGAGCAGCAGCTAGTGGAACAGGGGCGCGAGCAGCCAAGACATAAGTGGACTGCAGTTGACCCCTGACCCCCAGCACACCAAAGCGAGTCTCCTTGGCACGAACAAAAAATAAGGCCACCACTAGGGACAGACGAGGCTGGAATGTAAATATCTGAGCACAGGCAGGCTCGAACTAAGACAAGAGACATGTCAAGAATTAGTAGAGACGACGAGTCTTCATGTAAGCCCGCTGGATGGCATCCATCTGCTGAAGGGATTGGGCCTGGCGCACAGTCGAGAGATCAATAGCATCGCACGTCATTCATAGTGGTCACGGAGGCACTCCCACACGAGCTGAGAGGTCAGCAGCTCAAGCACATCAATAAAAAGGTCAACGCCTATGCTACCCACTAGAATGGCGAAAGCACGAACCACATCATCCTACCACACCCCATAGGCGAGGAGTTGCTCTGGTACACCTCCATCGCCTCCTCAAAGGTGGTAACTGAAGCTCTCTGAGTAGCTTGGTCGGCATTCACAGGAAAGCGGGCTTAGCCTGCAGAGTAAGGCAAGGCCGCTCACCGGCAAGGTAGCACCGGAGGCACTGGCTCCTCATGTGAATCCGGATGTGCTGAGCCCACTCGTGATAGTTCAACCCATTGAAGATGACCGGTGGCTTCGGAACCGAGATGACCCGCAAAGGCGCAAACCACTAGGTGCCATCGGGCGTGGAATAGCAGTTGGGCTCGTGGCGGAGGCGGCGGAATCCAAAGCCGGGGACGAAGCCAAGGCGGCAAAGAGGCCGACCTCGCATCATGGATGGTCGACAAGGATGAAGCAACGGCAAAGTTCCTAGCGCGAGTAGCTCGATCTGAAGCCTCAAGCCAAATCGAAGGCAGCGGCGGGGAAAGGAATGACGGGGCAGGGGCCAAGGCGGAGGGTGACCCGGCGACCATGTCTGGAGCGGCGGCAACAAAATCCAAGGCTGGAGAGGCCGAATTCGAAGCGCCGGCAAGAGGAGGAGCAGTGGCATTGTCCGCTCAGCGTTCCTGAGTGGCAGCAGCTCAAAAAAGGAGCGATGACGGTGAGAGGGGTCCAAGGCGCAACCAAGAGGGTGGCGGAGTCGGGAAGTGGCGGCGGTGGGAGGTAATGGAGGGTCTAGGGTTTCGGGTGGCAAGAAACCCATGGCTCTCATGCCATGTTGCAAATGGACCTTAGTCAATTGCAATGGGCCAAAGGCCAAAATATGTACATGTACACGTGCAGGGAAATACGCAAAGAAGACCTTATACAAGAGACTAATCACACAGCTAATGCAATATCTAACAGGGTGCGCATCTTCACATGGCCTTATGTCTATGGTAGAAGAGGTGGGAGCAGATCTCTGGAAGAAGGGTGCGCACTCGGGACAAGGTGAGGCGGTGACCGAGGCGTGCAGTGAAACCCTTAAAGAAAAGCGAGTTGACAACTTTGAGTCGTTGTTTTTGTCAACATGATATTATGAGTTCACTGTTTTAAATAATTCAATTGTGACAATTGGTGCGAGTAAGGATTGAGCCAAATTATAGCCAAGGAGTAGTGTTTTAAAGAGTGTATCACGGAAGCATAACAATTATAGCCCACTGACTGGGTGAGTATGATGTGCTACAACTATGATCGCCATCCAACCAATACAAAACAGAAAAGGTAAATTTTGCGCAAGGGAGCAAGGCAACGAACGAAACAAGCTCTTCTACATTGTAAGCTGCAATTCAATTGTATTGATTGTGCTATTAAGTTCCTACTTGCTAGATACATATGATGTTTTATATTAGTAAAGATAAAGAAAAGGCCACCCAGTCCCAGAGAATTACTAGCTGCCGGTACAGCAGGCTTGCAATACCATCTCCCCGTTTGACAACAATCATCCTAGCAATTGACAGTTTCAGTAAAAATTAGCAACTACCATAATTTGGAAACCTGCAGCTTAGGAATTTGAAGACTGAGTTTACCAACCTAGGTCACGGGCTGGTCGAGGGCTCCGGCTCGGGTTCACGGGCGCTGAGGCGGCAGACGGCGGGTCGAAGGAGACGACGGGAGGCAGGAGGTGGCTGCGGCAGTGGGATGCGGGAGACGGGAGGAGGCCGCGCCGGAGGGAGACAGGACGCGGCGGCGCCGGAGTCGCTGTTCTTCGCTCTCTCTTTCCTTTTCTTTCTTTTTTTTTTTTCTTATAGGGTGATTTTGGGCTGTTCAAGTACATATGGGCTGGGCCAGATGCGCTGTCCGGTGCTTGTGGCCCGTATTGTCGAATTCGAAACTGGGATTGCTTCAGAGGCTGCCGTCGCGCAGGCTGGAGACCCTCTGTTCAAGGCCGGTACTTATCAAATGAAAATGGGATTATACACATGCATGTTAAGGCCTGTTTGAGGGGTGTAAAGTCAACTTCAAGGGCTGTTTGGAGGCTGTGTTTCAGGTTTAGACCAAAAGCCCCCAAATAGTATGGCTGTAAAACAGTTAGGAAGCTAAATCACAGCAGAAGTACCTCCAAAAACTGAAGCTGCTGGGGAGGAGCTTTTCAGCTGTGGCTTCGTTTGACCACCTCCCACCTCACTCGCTCCGCTTTCCTGACCTCCGTCACCCCGCTGTTTGCACCAAAATTTGGCAAACTTGGTCAAAATCGGCAATAAAGTCAGAGATACGGAATTAACGGACAGGATGGAAAGGTTTCGAGATATTTTGGTAACTGTCATATTTTAAAACAACCGTCCGAGATAAGGCCGATCTGAAACGGACTTGAAGCGTGTTGTATCGTGACACGATCGGCCAGCGGTATAAAAGAAGGACCAAAGCGAACTGCAAAACGATCAACACAATACAATCAACTAGTCTTTACTTTTTCTACTTTTCCTGTCGACTAGGAGTAGCTTCTATAATTTAGCCTTCGTAATCGATTTTGATCAATAAAGTTGCGATCGTCGATTGTTGATCTTCGTCAATTACACCCCGTGTTTGATTTGTTACGATTTTGTTGCGACGCCTTCTTCGTAATCGACCGCTTTATCCTCCGATTAGCCTTAATCGGCTAGTTAGACTTATCCTGCTACCTTGATCTTGATCGGCTTCAAGTCGATTAGATCTAAGCCAATTGATCGTCACGATCGGCTTTGTGTGGATTTTATATTTTTACCTTGTTGCCATGAGTCAAATCGACCGCACGCTCGAACCCTGTTAAATGCGTGTGTCTTCGTCGAAACCCTCCATCAAGTTTTGACGCCAACACACTCTTGGCACGCCCGGTGGGACCCCAATGTCTTCATCAGGGAAGTCGATTCCGCCATCAGATCTCAACACAGAGGCTATAATCGTCCCAACAATGGACGATTTGTCTGCGGAACAACGTCAAGAAATTGAAGCTCGGAAGATCATTTGGAAGAGATGATGCTAAGTCGCTATCGTAAAACTAGACGTGGCGTCACTCAAAAATCCGCCTCGCCGACGGTCAACGCTGGGTGATGCGGGTGTAATGTAGCGTAAGCCGATATTCGCCGCTCAAGCCGAATTATCGCCATGATTAACCAATCATGCATCACGCCTAATAAACCAATCATCGCTCTTGTGACAACCCTTAAGCCGATGATAGCGAATAGCGCCAAGTCTATTGCCCAGAGTTAGCCTCGTCAGAAGCCTCGCTTGATCCTTTGCAAGCCTTGCCAAATTATCCTATTTTTTCAAGATCACAAAACACGCAGAGCGCAAACGGCCGATCCCAAACCATCTACCGTGATATCACCCCACCATGATGCCCACGCAACCCACGGTCATATTGCCTAGGGACCCTCGGTCAAGTGGGGTGAGCCATTACCACTCCTATACCGAGCCGCCGCGGTTGGATGCATCTATCAATCTTCCACCATCGGCTCCATTCTATGCCTTTCTCAATTCGGCATCACAAATGATTGCTCGAGAGATGTCCACAAGAACAAACTCTCCTAAGAAACCCAGTCCACACAGGTAGTAACATACTGAGCCATTTGTCCCAAGACGGAAACTCAACCTGTGCACAACCCAGACGATCAAGATGGTCGTGCCGACAAAGACAAAGATATTGGCAACCCGAGCTTGCACTCGGGGGCGTAATGTCGATTATGACCGACATTATCAAGGGCCCGCTATACCAATGGCCGATAATGTTAATCAATGACCAGATCTCGCTGCTTTGAGGGACCAATTCGGCATACAACCAAAAGGGAAGGTTATCGGCTATAGGAAGCCGATCCCGATTACATAGATCGCATGCCCTACCCTCATAATTTCGTAGTACCGGACTTTGCTAAATTCTCGGGATGATTCCATCACCACTCGAGCATGTCGGACGCTTTATCGCAAGAATGCGTGAAGCGGCTCCATCCCGACGGGTTGAAAATTAGACTATTCCGTTGTCTTTATCCGGCGCGCTTACTTGGTTCACTTGCTTGCCTCCGAATTCGATCCATTTATGGAACGATTTGGAAAGCCGATTCCATGAATATTTCTTCTCGTGCGCTTTGGAGCTCAGATTTCAGATCCGAGTTCGTGCGACAAAAGTTTAGGAATCGTAACGGATTACATCAAGAGATTTAGAGAAATCGTGAATCGTGTTTTAGTGTTACATTGCTCGACAATCAACTCGCCGATTTAGCATTTCAAGGTTTAATTCTCCTTAGGGAGAAATTGGTGGGCAAGAATTCACCGACCTTAGCCACTTTTGCATCGCAGACGGTTCAAGAAAGCCGATTCACCGATAATAAAGTGTTTAAAGATAGATTCAAAATAGCAATAACAAAGAGAGAGACAAAGCTAAGGTCAATATGGTTGAGTATTGTCCTAGTGATTCGCGGAAGACGAGGAAGCGTAAATAAATGTAGCCGAATGGGTAAAAGGATCCAAGAAATCCTTAGTCATTTCTCTCGCCTGCCGACTAGGAATAAGTCGAAAGTTAAGTACTCTTTTGATGTTTCTAAGCGCGATCGTATTTTTGATTTACTCGCAAGAAAAGATAATACGATTGCCGAGGGACATGCGATACCGTCGCCCGATGAGATCAAAAAACGCAGGTATTGCAAGTGGCATCATTCTTATTCGCATAACACTAATGATCGCAATATCTTCCGTCAATGATTCAATCGCTATTGAAGATGGTCGGTTGAAGTTTGCCGATGAGCCGACCATGCAAGTTGATGTTGATCCGCTCCCTATCAACATGGTGCAGTATTCAGCTAAAGGAAAAGAGCTGATGCAAGACGAAGCAGAAAAAAGGTCGACAAGTCGACATACAATCAAACTCGGTCGGCGGTCAAACACTGAAGATTACCATCGGTTCCTTACAAATAGAAGCCGATCGAGAAGGAAAAAATTCAAGAACCATTAAACCCAAAGGGAATCCCCAGGTGGGTAAATGGTACAAAGCGGAGAAATCTCCACCAAGGCATCCAACGAAAAGGTCAGGTCCAACGTTCTCCCAATTAATGGAGAAATACGAAAGGATGAATAGCCGACCACGAGTAATACCGCGGTCGGATAATTTGTACCCAGACAGAATGTGGAGAGGGCGATAGAAGGTGTCCTTTGGCGCTTTGGCGGGAAAGAAGAGTAGCGTTACCATCACCGTACACCGCCGATGGAACATTATCCCCAAGACGATTGGCCAAGGCAATCGGTCGTAGATAGGCTATCCGGCCGATCGTAGAGCAGAGCGAAGTCACTGTAAGGCCGGTCCACGAAAGAATATCTAAACCGAATCAAGAACCGAGCCAAGACAAGACGACGAGCCCGGTTCTAATCAAGAAGATTTGGCTTGTCAAATCTGAGGCGGTGGAACCTAAACCTAGGTGGTGTCCATCGCCCGAGTCGATCGCAACGACGACGGCCAGAGGCTAAGGACGCAAGAGATTCGTGAGGCCGACGCAGAGAGAGAGAGACGAAGTGTTTAACGAACTTCGCCCAGTTAAATGCGTCAAAAAAGAGTGGAGAAGAAAAGAACAAGCCGAAGAAGATTTTGAATCGGCTGATGATTTGGATTCTCCCATGATTCGAGATGACACGCCTCCAATGGATATTAACATGGTGTTCACATTGCCGGCTGAGTTCAAAGTCGAATCGAATCGCCAAAGAGGCGCTTGCTCACCGTGTTCGCGCAGGCGTAACGCCATCTTTGAGAAACCCAAAGATGATCATCGGCATCTGAAACCATTGTATTTGAAAGGGTATATAAATGGTAAGCCGATATCAAGGATGCTAGTAGACGGGGGCGCCACGGTGAATTTGATGCCGTACACGACATGCAAAAAACTGGGTAAGTCCGATGAAGACTTAATCAAAACTAACATGGTTTTGAATGACTTCACAGGTGACCCTACGGAATCAAAGGGTGTCATGGTCATCGAAATGATCGTCGGCAAAGAAGACCTTGCCGACAAAGATTCTTTGTAATTGATGCCAAAGGAAGCTACAGCAGTCGCTTCGGCGGGATTGATTCATGCAACTGTTGTATCCCATCGACCATGCATCAAGCGCTTGTTCAATGGAACGGAGAAGAAGTTGAGGTCGTTACAGCCGATACATCGGCTCACATTGCCATGGCTAGCTCTGATGCGAATTGGCAACATGAAGAAGCTGGCTGCATATCGGGCAAGGCACTGGACGACTGCGATTTCATTTGTGTGAGCAAGTCGGTCTCATGCCGATCGTTGTCAAACCGGCACCTTTGATCGGCAAATGAAGTATTACGCCGATGGGGACAAGAAAAACATTGAAAGTGCTGCAGGATAAAATGCAAAGCTATCGGCAAACAACGGATAGCTACGAAGCCATCGAAGATTTTGAAGAAATTGAGAAGTTAGGTCAAGGCTTCACATCCACCGATTTACTTGAAGAAGTCGATATAGGTAGCGGTGATAGAAAAAGACCAACTTTTGTTAGTGCCAATTTAGGAGTAAAGTACAAAGAAAAACTAATAAAAATCCTTAAGGATTACAAGGATTGTTTTGCTTGGGAATATCACAAAATGCCCGGATTAAGCCGTCGACTTGTGGAACATCGGCTACCTATAAAATCGGGTTATCGGCCGCTTAAACAAAGATCCTAGACGTTTCAATCCAACCTTGTACCAAGTCATAAAGGAAGAAATAGAACGGTTGTTGGAAGCAAAATTTATTAGGCCCTGCCGATACGCGGAGTGGGTTTCCAACATCGTTCATCATGAAGAAGAATGGAAAACTTCGAGTATGCGTCGACTTCGTGAGATTTAAACAAGGCGACGCCTAAAGGATGAATACCGATGCCAATAGCCAATATGCTTATCGATGCTGCATCAGGGAACAAGATCATAAGTTTTCTAGATGGGAATGCCGGGTATAACCAGATACTCATGGCAGAAGCCGATATACCAAAGATGGCTTTCGGATGTTCGGTGCAATAGGATTGTTCGAATGGGCGAATGACTTTCGACTTGAAAAACGCCGAGCAACGACGACGGGCAATGAATCTAATCTTTCATGATTTAATCGGCCACATTGTCGAAATATATATTGATGATGTAGTGGTAAAATCTGCAGACGATTTCCAACATCTCGCCGATTTAGAAAAAATTTTAAAAACATAAGATCGCACGGTCTAAAGATGAATCCTTTCAAGTGCGCGTTTGGCGATCGGTGGATAGCTTTTAGGCTTCATGGTGCATGAAAGAGGGATTGAAGTCACCAAACGAGGGTTAAAGCTATAGCCATCTCGAGCCACCGACATGCAAAAACGAATTACAAAAGTTGATCGGCAAAATTAACTATCTCCGTCGGTTCATCTCGAACCTCTCCGGTAGAATTCGTGCCTTTACTCCATTGCTGAAGTTGAAGGACAATGAAGAATTTATATGGGGAGCCGATCATAAAGCTTTCAATGAAGTCAAAAGGTATTTGTCCAACCCTCCAGCCTTGGTCGCTACTAAAAAGGAGTCCCTTTTCGGGCTATATGTTTCGTCAAGAAGATACTATTGAGTGTACTAGCACAAGAGGTGCATGGTAAAGAAAGGGTTATCTTTACTTAAGCCGACGATTGCTGACGCAGAAGTCAGTACCCTTTATCGAAAAACTATGTTTATCTTTGTACTTCTCGTGCACAAAACTAAGGCACTACATATTAGCATCTACCGTAAGGTAATCTGCAAAACCGATGTTATAAAATATATTTTATCGGCCCAATTCGCGAGGTCGACTTGGCAAATGGGCTTACGCCTTGGTCGAGTTTGACTTATCATATGAATCTACTAAAGCGGTCAAAGGACAAGTCCTAGCCGATTTTATAACAGGACATGACACAGTGGCAAACTTAGTCTTGGTAGCACCATGGCAATGTTCTTTGATGGATCAAGATGCGGGGAAGGTGATGGTATCGGATTGTACTCACTTCACCCAAGGGCATAACTTTGAATTCGCATTTCGGTTAAATAGCGATGCTCGAACAACCGTGCCGAGTAACGGCGCTACTCAAAGGCTTACCGTTGTTGGAAAATATTGGAGTAAGAGTCGTTGAGGCATATGGTGATTCACTTGTTGGTAGTCAAACAAATAAAGGAGAATACCAATGTCGGGATGAAGTACTACCGAGGTATTTAGAACAATGTTTAGAGATTATCGCTCTTTTACGCCATTTTCTATCGGTCATATTCCTCGTGAATTAAACGATAGAGCTAATGCTTTAGCTCAAGCAAGCATCGTGGTATAAGGATTTTGACCAAAGTCGGAGACCGAATCGTAAATAAGGCGATTATGTGCACGGATATTGCCGATTGGAGAACGCAGATAAAAGATTATCTAGATGACCCATCTAAGCCGGCCGGAACGAAGGATACGGCAACAAGCATTGAAGTACGTCGTTATGGACGATATACTATATTATCGGACCATGGAAGGCTTGTTGTTAAGATGTCTTGAAGTCAAGAAGCGCGGGTGGCGATGGGTGAAGTACGAAGGCATTTGTGGTTCTCATCAATCGGCACACAAGATGAAATGGATGCTCGAGACAGAAGTTATTTTTGGCCGACGATGCTAGAGGATTGTTTCAAGTACTATAAAGGATGTCAAACATGTCAAAAGTTTGGCAACGTACAACTAGCGCCAGCATTGGCTTTACATCCAATTATTAAACCTTGGCCGTTTAGGGGTTGGGGAATAGATATAATCGGCCAAATATTTCCTGCTTCGAGTAGAGGCCACAAATTTATTTTGGCCGCAACCGATTACTTTTCAAAGTGGGTTGAGGCTATTCCACTTAAGAAGGTGACTAGTGTTGAGGCGATTAGTTTTGTGAATGAATATATTGTCCATCGGTTTGGAATACCACAAACAATCACGATCGATCAAGGTACAATATTCATGTCTAAAGAGTTTCAAGGTTACGCCACAAGTCTAGGGATCAAATTGTTAAACTCTTCGCCATATTACGCTCAAAGCTAATGGACGTGCCGAGTCGTCTAATAAAACACTAATTAAGTTGATCAAAAGAAAATTGATGAGAAGCCAAGGAATTGGCATTCTACTTTATCGAGTCACTTTGGGCCTATCGGCTATCTTATCATGGAGCGACAAAACTTTCACCTTACCAATTGGTGTATGGACAAGAAAATTTGTTTTCAGAGAAATCAACATTGAGTCGATACGAATAGCCGTACGAGAATGATTTGACGGCTCAAGATTACAATGACTTAATGGTCGATGCGGCTTGGATGAGTTGGCGGAATTACGCTTGTTCACGCTTGATCGGCTTAAGAAGAATAAGATCGAGTTGCAAGGGCATACAATAAAAGGGTCATGCCTAAATCTTTCGATCAAGTCGATTTAGTATGGAAAACAATATTGCTGTTGGTTCTAAGGATAACCGATTTGGAAAATGGTCACCTTCGTGGGAAGGGCCATACAAAATTAATCGGCTAGTCGGTGGAAACTCGTATTTACTGGAAACACTTGGAAGGGTATGTCTTGCCTAAAGCAATTAATGGAAATATCTAAAGAAATACTATCCTAGCGTTTGGATCGGAGCCTAGCCGACTAGAGATCATGTTTGAGCTAAGATTAACACGATGTCGTTAATCGTAGAAAGGATTGCAAATTTAGAGAATATAAACAAAATAAGAATCGGTTAAACAACCGATTATAAACATAACAAGTTACAAGCATTGAACAAGTGTTTTCAAAACAACCACCGAGTTTACAATTCAATCTTGGATGCCCGATCTCGAAGTGTCGCGCCCTAAGGCCGACAGAGCACCCACGCCTTGGCGATGATGTCTTGAATTTCGTTTAGCGGCGTTCATCGTCCTTGGGATTCCCGCCTTTGGTTTTACCTTGGCGATTGTTTGGTCACATTTTCAACATTTCTACGCAATGCTAAGTTTTTATTCTTGACTCCGTCGTTGGTCTCCAAGGTTTGTTGGCCTTCTCCGATTTGTTTTTCAAGCTTGGCCAACTCTTCCAAGAGGAGTTTCTTTGTTTTTCCAATTTAGGGAGGATTCCTTGAGTCGATTTAAGGCGTTGAGCACCGATATCAAACTTGCGCTTTTTGCCTTGGCATCGACAACCAATTCCTCCAAAAGTTTACGATCGGCCTCTTGGGCTTCACGACGTTGAATCCGATTTTGTGCCTCCTCCACTTCAATTTTTCTATCATCCAGGTGACACACATTGAGGAGGGCTTGCATTACTTTCGGAGGGAGATCGGCTTCAACAGCAGCCATGGCATCTCTTATTGGTTGATTTTTAGCCAAGATTTCCGATTGCGATTGCATCACTAGTTTGAAAAGATTATCAAGGCGCTCTTTCATGCGGGCGGAGGTGTGATGGCGATGCTTTTCTGATACTTGAAGGATTCTTCTAGTTTCTGCATCATAGTCATCGGTGGCCATAATCTCCTGGTCGTCAAGATCGGCCAAAGAAAATCTGAGCAAATTCATTGGATCTGACGGTTCTGACCAATCGACGATTGGCGTGGGTTGAGTCGGCTTCGGCGTTGGAATTAGCGCGGTTGAAATATTTGGAAGATCGGCTAAGATCTTCGCGATTTGAGTGGATTGCGTTGGCTAAAGGAAAATAAGACAAAGGGTGAGCCAATGCATTAAGATACATAAGTTATTATACAAGGTATCGTAGCTTACTTCTCCGATAGCCGATACATGGGGCGAACTCTCGCCGCTTTGTTCTTTAGGCTTGGGCCCCTTCTTTGCTGGAGCCTTGGTATACTTTACTTTTTTTTTCTAGAGATACAAATTGGATAAAGGTTAGTTTGAAAGAAAAGGAGAAGATGGTATTAATCGATTATGTTAACACTTACTTGTTGTTTTTCTCGATATCCGATAAGGATGGTGTGAACCCCTAAAGTACGGAGGTATAGCCGTAAGGCGGTCGATTGATGTGCTCTCTTGCCCGATCATTCCGGATTGGCTAGAAATAGGTTTTTGGCCGACATCCTCAGCCTGCAAATACACAGTAAAAATAATTAGAAAAGTGCATCTGGAAAAAGACCGATGTACAAGATAAAGCATATTCGAAGTCGATACCTTATCTACTAAACTTGAGTTAGTATAACCCGACGAGCTAGCTTCACTGCTAGATTCGCTGTTAGATACTAAGGATGGCTCTGGCAGGTTTGGAAAAAATTCTTTGATGATAACTGATGGAGTCTTCTCCATGTACAAACACTGCGATAGCCAACCACCATGTCGTGAAACCCCCTGCGCGGCGAGCATTCAAATGGAAGTGGGGGAGATTGCGAAGTTGTAGCTGTCGGCTAACTCCAAAACTAGCCTTGCCGATGTGGCATTGCGGACCCTGGCTCTGGGCTGAAGCCGATCTAGAAGCGGCAAACTTGGGATCACCTGGCCGAAGCCGAGCTGTCTTGCATATACTGAAGGATGGTAAAATTCGTATGAAGGTTGAAAGGTCCGATTCCGAGTATACATGGAGAGATGAAAATTCTATATAAGTCCAAAGTCTCCTGAGGCATCATAGAGCTGTCGGCTTCCAGATGAAGAAAAGAAGGCCAGGGAAAATCGGCTGCATCACCATAACTAAAGAAATCTTCTTTGCTTGAAGTCTTGGTGTTCAATTGCAAAAAGAATGATAGAAACCTTTTGCAGCTGTCGGGAAAGGCCTTTGTCTCATTTTTAGAGCACATCATAAACCTCTCACCAAAAGATCGGCATTGTCTAAATTGAATAGGTGCCCTTACAGTATATCTTCCCTTGGAAAAGAGTATCATCGGTGAATCAAGTTAAAGCGGTAATTTGAATAAACGATCTGACCATATTTGTATAAACCACATTGGGCCACCTCGTTCTCGAGCGGTAAATTTTCAAAACCCGTATCTGTAGACTCCTTATTATATAAAGCATCGATACACAGCACCCAAGAAAATTTTGCCTAAAGCTAGCCAGATGACCCTCAACAAGTTGCTCTGCTATCACTTGATATACGAGTTGGTCAAGGGATGCTCCCAGAACAAAAGCGGTCTAGCCAAAGGTTCAAGAAGGCAACGTGCTCTTCGTCAGATACTATCCATTAACCTTATTGTTGTTTTGATATATTTAGCCCATCCTTCACCCTTGGATTTAATAAGCTTATACTTGGGCTTGGGCGTAAGCCGATGGTGGTCCCCATCGGTCTTAAGCAACACAAGTGAGCCACATCCAAAGGGTTGGGCGATGGGACCAATCGGAAGAAAAAAGCATTAAAGCGGTCAGACCAAAATAACGGTAGTGGCCACTAAGGGCTCGTTGGCTTGAATTCGGCTAAAGAAAGCAAAATACATTTAGCTATGCCCATCCTTTCCCATTCACTCCTCTTTTGGGCTACTACTGATAAACCAATTTCTCCATCCTTTGAGAAGTCGGCCAAGCCACGAAACTCTTATTCCATCCTTCTATGTTATGACCAGTGAAGCGAGAGGCAATCGAGGACTTCTTGGTTTGTTATGGTATGGATGTCTAGATTTCCCAATGGACCCAAAAATATTGGTCATTCTTTGTGCGGAATCGGAATAAGTACTGGCTAGGGTCCATTGTAGCCGATGAAGGAGGTGGATGAGCTAAAGGTTTGCCGGAGTACTTGAGCGGAAAGCTTAAGCCGATTGCAGGTGGTGCGCGAGCTTGTGTGCGTGAAGAATGACCAAGGTGGGGGCGCATTTTATAGCACGGTGAAAATTTGAAGAAGCGGAAGTGAATCTCAAAAGCGCGGCGATTAAAACGCACTACCCGCATGTCAAAAATTACAGCGAGTAAAAGCAGCAGTTAATGGGTGAAGTTCAAATGTTAGCCGATTGAAAAAGCCGATTATTGATATTTTGAAAGATGACATGTCATCTCTCAAAATGGGGGCATATGTTTGCACCAAAATTTGGCAAACTTGGTCAAAATCGGCAATAAAGTCGAGATACGGAATTAGCGGACAGGATGGAAAGGTTTGGAGATATTTTGGTAAGCGCCATATTTTAAAACAACCGTCAGAGATAAGGCCGATCTGAAGCGGACTTGAAGCGTGTTGTATCGGGACACGATCGGCGCGGGTATAAAGAAGGACCAAAGCGAGCGCAAAGCGATCAACACAATACAATCAACTAGTCTTTACTTTTTCTACTTTTCACATCGACTAGGGTAGCTACGTAATTTAGCCTTCAGAATCGATTTTGATCAATAAAGTTGCGCATCGCCGATTGTTGATCTTCGTCAATTACACCCGAGGTTTGATTTGTTACGATTTTGTTGCGTGTCGCCTTCTTGAATCGATGCGCCTTTATCCTCGATTAGCCTTAATCGGCTAGTTAGACTTATCCTGTTACCTTGATCTTGATCGGCTTCAAGTGATTAGATCTAAGCGATTGATCGTCACGATCGGCTTTGTGTGGATTTTATATTTTTACCTTATCGATTCTGAGTCAAATCGTTGCACGCTCTGAACCGGTGTTAAATGCGGTGTCTTCTTTGTCGAAACCCTACATCAAGTTTTTGACGCCAACACCCGCCTCACTGTCTTCACATCACCTCCCCACTCGGGCGGCGCTGTACTTTACTATATTGTTACCTTCCCGCTCGGTTCGCCCTCAAAAGTCACAGCTGCAGCAGTTAGTTTGCCAAACAGCATAACAAGAAAAGCCACAGTCGTCAGCTACAGCTGCTTTACAGCCCAGCAAATCAAAATCAGCTTTTCAACCCAGTCGTAGCTCCCTCAAACAAGCCCTCAGTTTCTGAAAAATCAGTAAACTCTCCAAACAGTTTAGCTTTTAAGAGGCTTTTAGAATAAGTTGGAAGCTATATATAACTAAGAAAAGTCAAAAGCTGAGCTATAACTGCTTTTGCAGGTTATTGTTGAAAAAATTAGTTATTTATCAAACGGTCTCTTATAAAAAACTACATCCGTTTTTTAATAAAAATAAAAAAACAGTTTTTCAGAAAAACTACCGCTTCCTCGAATAAGCCCTAACTGAAACAGTGTAACTATACTCTACGGGACATGGAGCTCTATCTATAGGTCAGAAGATAAGCGACACGGAACTAAATTAACTATTGGGTCTTTATGGGTTGAAGCCCATAATGAGTTGGTTTCGGTAGTGTCCACTGTAAATTTCCCATGACAGTACGTTTCACTTGAATTCGTTTTGAAAAAAATCTGGACATAAATATGGTCTAGATCTTTCCATGGAAGATGCCGTTGTATTTGTTGTGAGATAAGATATCTGTAACTGTTTCGGTTAGAATCTATCTCTTATATATAGGTGAATTCGAACTCATCTCTTACTAGTTTCTCTATATATTGAGTACCCCCTTATACAAGAGAACAATCTAATAAAGCGAGAGAACTTTACCCCCCTACTTTATGTGTGCTCCCGTTCTTCCTCTTGTGATTACGTTGGCGTGCCATTAATTGATCGTGGGTGAACGACTACGTTTTACAACACGTTATCAGCACGAAGCTCTACCGAAACTGATTGAGATCATCTGCCTGCGACAATCGACACTGCATCGAAATCATCCTGCTACACGCGATCATCCTATGCCAAGCCTTATGTAAGTTTAATCTACACCGGTTGATCGTATATGAACAGTCAATGAAATCCTGCAGATTATTTTTCACTAGACTGCAGATTATGGGTTAGATGTAATCTAATGTTGTGATTGAAAAATACTGTTCATCAAAAGAAAAAAAAACAACAATGGCATGCTCGGCTTCTGTGCGAAGCCGGTGGGGCCATGCCTTTTGGCTCCTTCACCCTCGCGTCCCGAAGAATGCTCCCGCCAGTACGCCCGCAGCGCGCCTGCCCGTCGACTAGCCGTCGAGCCCGCAGCACGCTGGCCCGCCGTCGGTCGTTTGGTCTGGAAGGCGACATGACCGCTCGGCTTCAACGCCCACAGCGGCAGCGGCGCGACCGGATGGCTGTGCCCGTGTAGATTTTGAGACGGCAGCCCATGGCGGCTGAGCCGCGTGCCAGCTCTTGGTACGACCGAAAGTCGAGGCCACGCTATGACTCCTCGCCCGTCGGAAGACGTGACAACGGTCATAGCACTCACAACGGAGGGGCTCCGATTTCCGTGTATGCAAGCAATGCGGCGCCGCGCCGCTCGTCAAAAGCGGCGGCTACGCTTGCCCGCGTCACCGCGCCGATGCTCGGCCGATGGCGGCATTCCCGAGCGGCTTCGCTGGCGGTGTTGGCGGCGCCGTGCGCGGCTCTGGCGACCTTTGGCAAGCGAGCGGCGATCGCCGCGCGAAGCCAGCGACGCCTCGCACTCCGTGCACCCTCCTTGCATTCCTTGCGCCTATAGCGCCAGCAACGCCTCGTGCTTCACGTGTCCCCTCGTGTTTCGCATGCCCGACACTCCAGCGACGCCTCGCGATCCGTGCACCCGACGTGGTAGTGGTCCCAGCAGTGACCGTGCTTGCGCAAGACGTTGGCGCTGGCGCCTCCTGAGCCCGGTAGATTTGTGGAGGAGGCCGACAGGGCGATGTGCTCGCCAGAAGCGAAGGCGGCCCCGCATCCGCAGGAAGCCGAGGCTATGACGCTCTCTGGCGGAGGCGACCGAGGGGGGAGAATCGACGGCACAAGCATGGAAAACGGCGGTGGCGGCTAGGGTTCCAAACCCAAGCCGCCGGCCTTATTGCTGATGGTTTAGACCTTTGGGGCGATAGAAGGCCTGTAGGCCAAATTGGCCCGTACGGCCCGATTGAAAAAAGGAGACGGGATTTTACGCTTTTGCCCCTTGAAAATTCCCAGTATCTTGGAAAATAATTAATAAATAAATTGAATCTCTAGGTATATGGACTTTCGTAAAATTTGGTAAATTTGATTTTTAGTCCACATTGGAAGTTCCATGCTCTGGGTTAATTTTATAGCATTATGCCATATTTATTATGTGCTGGAATTTATTTTCTATTATTTAAGTAATTATGAAAATTACTTGGAAAATTAGCAGAAAATGCTAGAAAATTATGTATGACCCATTGATGTGTGTCATGTTGCTGGATTCATTTTCCTTAGCATTGTTCCATGTTAATATGTGTTGGGATTTATTTTTCTGTCATTAAGTAATTCTGTAAATTGCTTAATCATTAACAGAAAATTATGAAAAATACTAGAAAAATTTATATAGCATATTGAATACTCCATAGCTCTGAATTTATTGTCCTAGCATAATTCCATATTGATATATATTGAGATTAATTTTTCTGTTACATGGTAATTCTGAAAATTGCTGAATAATTTGCAGAAAACTATGGAAATTGCAAGGAAAAATTTTGGGAAATTTTAGATAATAATATACTGAATACATATAGACCAAGCTTTACTGATTGAATAGTGAGCATGTGTCGGGGATCGGCCGTCCTGGCACGTGTCCGTGCCCCCCCGGGGGGGCTTTAAGCCGCCCTCCTCCGAGCTCAGGGGACTATTCTCAAGCTCGGACAAGGCTATCCCCGAACCGGGTGCAGACCTTGGTGACCTCCTCAATTTCGGCAACCCTGGCTCGGACTCCAATGTAAAACAGGCCTCCTCTTCTATAAATGTATGACTCACGTCCCCTGCGCGGGAACTAGGGCCTCCTGCTCTTGCCAGTCCCTCTGCGCAGGGGCTAAAGGGCTATCTACCCCTGTCAGAACAGTGGAGTTGGGACTAGGGTCAACCACTCCTCAACAGTTCTTGCCGGACCCCCTGCCTGGGGATTAGGACTAACTGCCCTCGTCAGCTCACAGGCGACCTCCCGACGTCAGCATCGAGATCAGCACCAAAGGCCAATAAAGCGTCAAGACCACTCCGATCGGAGAGACGGAAAAAAAGAGAAGAAAGAAGAAGAGAACAGAAAGAACACAACAGTAGTAAGATCGCACAAGGCGACACCCCAAGAAATCTAAGAAGGCGAATACGTCCGTAGTAAGACTTGTACACTCCACCGTTCGCGGAGCTCCCCCTCAGTGATTGCTCCCGAGCGATCCCGAGGTCGAGCTCCTCCTGTAGTTCTCCCCCGAGGAGCACTTAGTCCCCTTTTGCCTACGGGCAAGGCGGAGTAGAGTGCATTACAGGACCTAGGGGCTCGAACTGTATAAACCTCGTGTCCCTGTTCATTGTCCTTTTCCTCATGCTACTGCGCTGCTGAGACTCTTTCCGGCGAGCGAGGCTCGGGCCTCGCCCTTCATACGATCCTTCCCCCTTCTTTGCGGTCGATGGTCCCGTCGTCGGCGGTGGCGCCAGTGGGGCCCGGCCGTTCGTCCAAAGTGCTGTTACCCAGCGAGCCGGCACCTCCAGCTCCACCATCGGCATGTCACGGACAGTAAGCCTGGGCTCGGACGCTGTCCCCGAGTGCCAAGGCTCCACATCCATGCTCTTGCCCTCATCATTTGCCCGTGAGCAGCGGGCCCGTGGCCGGCGGGCGCGGCGACTCCGGGGACGGATAGCGGCGGCGGAGACTCTCGCGGCGCATCGACTTCGCCAGTTGCCATCAACCAAGCCATTGCCGCTATTCGATGAGAAGAGCGTGGTATAACCCGCTCCCTGTCCGGCCAGCTCAGCCCTCCTCGTCCGGACGAGCCTGCCCAAGAACGTTTGCGGGCCATCGCCCGGGTCATGGCTGACCCCGCTCGGACTGGCTCGGCCCTCTTCCGACGGTCCCTGGCTGAAGAGCTCAACAAGGCGACCGACGGCGTCGCACCTCAACGACAAGCGGGCTCCCGGGGCCCTGAGTCTCGCCCCATGGTGGCCAACAGCCCCCTGTCGCGCGGTCACCGGCCGTTCGACCATCGGATTCCCCGTTCGCGGGCTTGCACCCCGTCGCCGTCTCGCCGGCCGTCGGCGGGAAAAGGTGGTATCGCGGGCTGCCGCCGCCGCAACATAATAGCGATGCTCGCTAAGCGGCGATGCTCCGAGGCCTCTCCCGGCGTTCGCCCGAGCGCGCGAAGGTCGCGACCATCCGCGCCACCATCATAACAACGCGCCCGCCGACCGTCATGATCGGCGCGGGGCACGCCGCTGGCTCGAATTTCCCCTGTCGGCCGATGACGACTCCGACGCCAGCAGTGGCGGTAGTAGCCTTCCAGCCTACGGCTGCCCAGTGTACTCGAACGACCTCCGTCGAGTCTGTTTGGCGGCCGGTTCAAGCCGGCGATGATGGAAGCGGTCAGCGGGACCAAGAACCCGCGAAATCCTCTCCATATACTCCACCGCCATTTTGGTGGCGGTGAAGCGAGACCGCGATAGCCAACTATCTCCCCCGTCGCACTGGCTCTTCAACCGGCGCCGGCACCTTCCGGTCATGGCGCCCGATTGCGGGCGCCCTCCACTCCAACTTCGGAGCTGCTACGGCGGCCGGCGAAAGGACTGGACCGTGTTATCCGAGGAAAGGGGGAGCACCTGCGAGACTTCGTGCGCCGGTTCACCCGCTCGCGGAACTCGATTCCCAACATCTCTGATGAAACCGTCATCAAGGCCTTCAAGTTCGACGTCCGAGATAGGCGCCTCACGAAGGACCTCGAAATAGCTACAAGGCTCACCGTTAACAAGGTACATTCGCATGGCGAGCGATATCGAGCGCGACGTATTTGTCCGCTAGAACGCGACTACGGCCGAGGCAAGCTTGGCCTCGCCTTGGCGAGGCGGTCATCGGCGTTAGGGAAGGAGACCGACCCGCGATAAGAGGCGAGGAAAGGCGCAGCCGAGCGAAGGCGGCTTGACTCCGCGTGGTCGCCGCGATCGACAGAGACGCGAAGGGTGGAAGCACGCCCGGCCGGCCGCGGGGCCATGGCCTCGGCGAACCGCCCGGCCGCAACAGCGCGCGTCGGCCCAGCGAGGGCGAGCAAGGCGAACCCCTCGGTGACGTCGCCCACAGGGCAGCGAGCGGCCGGCCGGCGCCAACAAATTTTATGCATTCCACAAGATCCACGGCCACGATTTGCGAAGGCTGCGGGGCGTGGTGTTCAAAGCTGGGCGCCTTTTATAGAAATTTGGAGAGATGCCCACACTCCCAAAAGGCGATGAACGGCCTGGCGGGATCGGCGTCGGCCAGGTTCAAGCAGGCCCCGACCGGAGTTCCAGCAGGGCGACCGCCGCGTGGATGTAATCTTCGGCGGCTCCTCAGCATACCGATCTCGGCGTGAGCTGAAGGATGCCGCCCGCACCGTCTACCAAGCCACCACTGGGAAGGCCACCATCCAACCCTGCAGGTGGGATGGCATCCCCATCACCTTTTCTCGGGACGACGCTCCCCCGGGGATGTCCCAAGACTTCAAGACCGCCCTGGTCGTCGCCCCGACCATAAGCAACACCGTCGTTGGCCGAGTCATGGTCGACGGAGGCAGTTCCCTCAATCTACTCCTGGCAAGCGCCTTGGATCGATGCAGATACCCCGGTCGAAAATCAAGAACATAGCGATCCCCTTCTTCGGCATCGTGCCCGGGAGCTCGACCACCCAGCTCGGGCAAGTGGTCCTCCCCGTCACCTTCGGCGATTCAGCAAACTTCCGCACCGAGCTGATCACCTTCAAGGTCGTAGACAACGATCTCCCCTACAACGCCATCCTTGGGCGGCCAGCCCTGATCAAGTTCATGGCCGCAAATCATTACGGGCACCGGTGCATGAAGCTCCCGGGGCCCGGCGGCGTCATCACGGTCTGCGGCGACCTCAAGGCGGCGCCGCGGCTGCGAAAAAACCACAGCGCGGCGGCATCTGCCCGGCGGGTCCCGAGACCACCGAAAGGCGCCCGTCGGAAAGCGACCATCGGCCGGCGGCCCGACCAAGGCGTGCAGCTCGAAGAAAGGGACTCGGGCAAATGCGTCTGCATCTCTGCCCAGCTCGACCCCAAATAGGAAGACGAGCTCGTCACCTTCCTCCGAGCTAAGAAAAGCGTTTTTGCATGGGAACCAGCGGACATACCGGGGGTCCCACGGGAGGTGATCGAGCACAGACTACAAACAAAGCCTGGCTGCAGGCCCGTGCGCCAGAAGCTGCGGCGTTTCTCCCTCGAGAAGGCGGTGATAATCAGGGAGCACCTCGATAAGCTCCTCAAGGCCGATTTCATTCGTGAGGTCAACTACTCCGAATGACTGGCCAACCCTGTAATTGTACAAAAGAAAGGCGGGAAGTGGCGAATGTGTGTCGATCACACGGGTTTGAATGCTGCATGCCCTAAAGATAACTTCCCACTTCCTCGCATAGACCAGATCGTGGATTCCACTACCAACGCTGAGATGTTGAGTTGTCTCGACGCCTACTCCGGCTACCACCAGATCAAGCTCGCCGTAGAAGACGAAGACAAGACCGCCTTCATCACGCCGTTCGGAACCTTCTACTACACGGCCATGTCGTTCGGCCTCGCAGCGCGGCGCCACATTCGATGGCGATGTCTAAAGCCTTCGACCGCGGATCGGTGGAACCTCGAAGTGTCGTCGACGACATCATCATCAAGAGCCCCTCTAAGGCCAACCACATCGACGACCTGGCCGAGACCTTCGCCAACCTGAACAGGTTCGGCATCAAGCTCAACCCCGAAAAGTGCGTCTTCGGCACGACCTCCGGGAAAGTACTCGGCTACATGATCGAGGGTGGGCGTAGGCCCGAACCCGGAAAAGATCGAGGCAATCGAGCAGATGATCACTCCGACCTCAATGAAACAGGTGCAGAGTCTCACCGGCCGCATTGTCGCCCTCAGCCGCTTCATCTCCCGGCTCGGCGAGCGAGGGCTACCCTTCTTCAAGATCCTACATAGGCATAAGGGCTTCGAGTGGACTCCCGAAGCCCAGCGGTCTTTCGACGAGCTCAAGGCGTACCTCTCGCGTCCACCTCTGTTGACGACTCCACAGCAAGGCGAGGCGCTGTTGCTTTACCTCGCCGTCACAACTCAAGCCGTCAGCGCGGTCCTAGTGGCCGAGCGGGCGGGGCGACAACACCCGATCTATTACGTCAGCGAAGTGCTCCCGAGCTCCCAAGACCAAGATTAAGGCGAGGGCCGTTACCTCTCTGCTCCGCCCTAAGATGTTCCTGGGGACATTGCCGCCGAGATCGTAGGAGGTGGCGGCCTTCCCGAAGATATCCTGCATCCTCGAGGCAATCCGATCCGCCGGTCTTGCAGAAGCCAAAAAGAAGGCATCAAGAAAACAAGGAAACTCCGACTAAGGCCCGAAAGAGCTTGAGGTCGGACAGTGCTCACCCTCGTGGCCTTCCCGGGTGGCGTCGTGCCTCCCGGTGATCTCGAAGAAAGGGTGCAACCTCTTCCGAAGAGGAAACACCCGGTTCCGCAGGTAGTCCTAAACGACCACCTGCCCCTTGAGCCCGCGCGTGGCGCAGATATGGACGAAGGCGACCGCCGCCTGGTCGGCCGCTGATTCCTCGGGCTCCGGGGTCTCCCGATTTCCATCGATCGCGGCACCGATGTAGGCGAGCCCGCTCCCCTCGCCCTTCTTCAGATAGAACCATTTCTCCGTCCACGGCCCGAGCGAGTCCCGGGTCGGGATTTGGAAGGAAGAACAAGGAGTCCGCCGCGGCGGAAGTAGAGACACTTTCGGCAGCGGGGTCCTTCAGCGATGCGGGACAAGGCATAAAAGCGGAAGAACAACGAGGGGGTAGGAAGAATGCCCAGGAACCCCTCGCAAAGATGAGCAAAAATAGAAAGGTGAAGAAGGGAGTTTGGTACCAAATTGACAAGCTCGATCTCACACTTCACCAGGACTGCGGCCAAGAAGTCGCTCTCCGGAGTTCGCAGTCCGAAGAGCATGTATTGCTCCGTGCTCACGATCTCGTCGTCCCGAGGTTGTGGCACGTTCTCCCGGATAGCGGCCAGTGAGCGAATCCAATGACCCCAAGGTCTCCATTCCCTTCATCCGCTCCATGGTGAGCGTACTCCTCCCGAACTTCGCCATAGGGTCGGGGGGAAGAGGAGAGGGGGGGGGGACGGGTTTGAGAGCAAAGGGAAAAAGGCGCTAGTGCAGGAGTGCAAGGAAGGAGAAGACAAGAGTACGAGCAGTAGGGAGAGGGAACCCCGAAAGTTGAGGCTCCCCTCGGTTTTTAAAGTCGCCTCGTCTACCGACGTCACCACCACCTCAAAAGGCGCGCTCGTAGCCGGCGGGCGGTAACCAAGGCGTCAGGACCCTTCGAAACCCCTACACGGGCGTCTTTCCACGCATCCACTAAACCGTCCCTCCGACTTCACCCGTCCGTGGGTCTCCCGGGCTTCCTAAGCCCACTCAGAAACAAGGTGCTGGAATTCAAGTGTCGCCGAGAACGATCTCGCCAAAGACACCCGAACCCGGCCGAAGGGGTGATCCCTCCTCGAAAGACTTCAGACTCAAGAGCGCCTAGAGCCTCAGACCGCCTCTTGAGCCTCGGGGGCTGGTTGTCGGGGATCGGCCATCCTGGCACGTGTCCGTGCCCCCAAGGGCTTTAAGCCGCCCTCCTCCGAGCTCGGGGACTATTCCCAAGCTCGGACAAGGCTATCCCCAAATCGGATGCAGACCTCGGCGACCTCCTCAATTTCGGCACCCCTGGCCCGGACTCCAATGTAAAACAGGCCTCCTCTTCTATAAATGTATGACTCCCGTCCCCTGCGCGGGAACTAGGGCCTCCTGCTCTTGCCAGTCCCTCTGCGCAGGGGCTAAAGCGCTATCTACCCCTGTCAGAACCCCGGCGTTGGGACTAGGGTCAACCACTCCCCAACAGTTCCTGCCGGACCCCCTGCCTTGGGATTAGGACTAACTGCCCCCGTCAGCTCACAGGCGACCTCCCGACGTCAGCATCGAGATCAGCACCAAAGGCCTATAAAGCGTCAAGACCACTCCGATCGGAGAGAAAAAAAAGAGAAGAAAGAAGAAGAGAACAGAAAGAACACAACAGTAGTAAGATCGCACAAGGCGACACCCCAAGAAATCTAAGAAGGCGAATACGTCCGCAGTAAGACTTGTACACTCCACCGTTCGCGAAGCTCCCCCTTAGTGCTTGCTCCCGAGCGATCCCGAGGTCGAGCTCCTCCTGTAGTTCTCCCCCGAGGAGCACTTAGTCCCCTTTTGCCTACGGGCAAGACTGGAGTAGGGCTGTTACCCGACCTAGGGGGCTCGAACCTGTATAAACCTCGTGTCCCCTATTCGACTGTCCTTTTCCTCTGTGCTACGCGTCTGCCGAGCTCCTTCCCGGGCGAACGAGGCTCTGGGCCTTGCCCTTCATACGATCCTTCCCCCCTTCTTTGCGGTCGACGGTCCCGATCGTCGACAGCATGCAATATAATTATTTTACCAGTAGTAAAAGTCATTTTGCATAAATAGAAATAGGATATGTTGGACGTCGCAAAGAAGGAATTTATCAAGCTTGCCTTGAATGGCAACAATTACCTTACCCGGACAATGAATACTAAGATGAATCGGATAGCTCGATCTTTTGGAGCTATTGTTTTCCCAGCCTTAAGCTGGTACTCTGCTCTTCACGAAGCCGCTAGATGTACGACTTTGCACCTCCTGAGGCACCATCTACATACGGACATGATGGCCGAATAGTTGATGGAAGATGACTAGCTGGTACTTTTGGATTCCCTGAAGGAAAAATATATATCCAGCAAAGATCCATTATGTTACCAGAAGTACAACACGAATGAATCCTCCCGCGCTTTCAAGATTTTAAAGGTTGTGGCAACATATAATTTTTGTCATACACAAGCTTGTCGTTGATCTAACATTATGTAACCAGAAAGTTACTAATGCTAAAAAGATCGACAAGATATGGTGCACATTCCACCTCAATATGAGGATATTGCCGTAACAATATCATCGCCAAGTACTAGAAGTACTTCGAGGTTGTATGCATTTTGCTAGAAGCAGAAAAGCATAATGAACTCATGGTGAAGAAACAACATGTACATCCAAATGGGAGTTTTGCAATGCCTGAAGCACATGCAAATACTCAACAGGCTACCAATAGCCAAAGCCGCAGAAAGGGCCAATGGAATATAAGGGATAAGTGGAAGAATGACAAATCAAATAGGGGAAGAAGCAATTCATAGTGAAATGGTAAAGGTAAAGGGCTAGGGGCTTCTAGAAGTAATGCTACAAACCTTGAATAACCCTGTTTTATGTATGGAGCACTGGTGTTGGTCCTGCAACAATCGCATCCCGAAGCATGTGGTAGACCTTTACATGCAATCCACTGAAAAACTATATAAGACCCGGGAAAATAATATTAAGTCATACTTCACCATTCAACCTGTTGTTGATACGGATGTTGAGAAGTGTGATGATATAATTCTTGAAATTAGTGAGTTCGAGGAGTCCCAGGAGGGCACCTACATCTCATATGGAGACCTGGATTAGTCTCCTTAATATCCCTTCACTTTGCTAAGTCGATGTCACATATTCCTTAGAAGTCTCCTTATCAGCTTAGCTCTAGTTCCTGAATGAACATTTGGTCTACGCGCCTGTTGAGTGATTATCATTCAAAAATTGAATAAATTGATATTTCCCAGATATTTGATTAATTGTGCTATGTTTGTTCTATATTCTACAATTTGTTTCTGATGCAACAATTGTTTGATTGTTAAATCATACTTCCAATATATAACAAAGTATAATCCGATGGCGGAGGAGAAAATCTGTCTAGAAGACAGTTGTACCACACTGAGTGAATTAAAAATATTATGACTATCGCCAGAAGCGATACTCACATAGTAGGCACTTGAAGAATGCCATATTATACCCTGAGTCCAGTCGTACTCTCTTAAGTTTTAAAGTAAAGACATTGGTCCAAAATAGTTTCCATATGGACACAAAGATGAGAATGGTGCAGAATACCTACTCATAACTAAGTTTAATGGGTGTAATAAAAGTGTGGTTGAAAACTTCATTCATTCTCCTCCGGGTTATACTATGCACAAATAAAAAATCTGAAGTTTGTGTTGCGATTAAAACCCAGAAAAAATTTAAGATCTAGCAGATCGACTGGGTTACCCTGAGTTGAATATTATGAGAAGAATAATTAATATTTCTGCTGGCCATAGCATAAAGTCTTTCCTAGACTTGAAGTTTTTCTTATGCATTGGTTGTGCTAAAAGAAAGCTTATTCTTAGATCTTCTTACCTAAAAAGTTAGGGAAGAATCACTGAATTTTCTAGAGAAAATTCAAGGTAATATCTATGGACTGCATTACTGTCGAGGCTCCTTTTAAAAATTTTATGGTGCTTGATAGATGCTTCTACTAGATGGTCCCATGTATATCTCTTATCTACTAGGAACCATGCTTCTGCCCAAATTATTAAGTTAAGAGCCTACTTTCCAGAAGAAATGATCAAGTCTATTCGAATAGACAATGCTAGTGAGTTTACCTCAAAAGTAATTAATGATTATTGTATGGCTCTAGGAATTAATGTAGAGCATGTTGTACCTAATGTCCACACTTAAAATGACCTTGCAAAGTCATTACATTAAAAGAATAAAAACTTATTGCTTGGCCGCTCTTGCATAATAGTAGGCTTTCCACCAGTTGTTGGGGCCACGTAGTGCTGCATACTGCGGTATTAGTTCAACTCAGACCAACTGCACATTATGAAATTTCCCTGTTGCAGATAGTGCGTGAAAAGAATTAAGTATTTCCCATCTGCGAAAATTTGGCTGTACTGTATACATGCCAATCTCCCCACCACAGCGTACCACCATAAGACCTCATCAGAAGTTGAGGATCTATGTTGGTTATGAATCTCCTTCATGTATTAAAATACCTAGAGCCTATAACAGGGGATCTGTACACGGCTCGGTACGCTGTTTGTACTAAGGACTTTTTTCGGCATTAGGGGGAGATAAGTACCACATTAGAGAATACCGAGTCCTTAGATCCACGCACTACAGAGACCGAACTTGAAGTTCAGAGGATAATAAATCTGCAATAAATAAGCTTATAATCTACCAAATGCCTTCCTTTGTTCATAGGGGTGAAAAGATCTCATATACTGCGGTATATGCACTGAAAGAGTGGAAATACCCTAGAAGGATATTGAACCCACTCTTGACCCTCATGATAAAAAGAGGGAGGCCTCGGTGCAGGACTCAATTCCATGAGGCGTCGCATGAAGTAGAAACCAGAACAAATGATAACACTACCCATGACAGTGGAAGAATCTCAACCTGATGTTGAGAAAATCCCTGAAGTGAGCTATCCTGGAGATGGTAACATCCCTAAAGTGATCAATCCTGAAGATAATAACCCTAGCTTATATTTGTGTGCACAATCCCACACTGGGAAATCGGAACACTCAGACTCCATCGTTGTGGGAAATCACGAGGAGTTGGAAGAAATTAATAAAGTGATATCCCTGAAGTGATGCAGGAGAATTGTATGAAAGAAAGACTATAATTGTCGACATATATTTGCCTCTAAAATTGCTAAAAGCTGGATCCAGAACCAAGTCCATGGCAGAGTGCCAAAAGCGCTTAGATAGGTCAAACAAAAGAAGTAATTGAGGCAGCGTTCGCTTAATAAGAGAAAAGTTTTTGGTCATGTTGACCAAACATCTCCTAAAGTGTTCCCTATAAGATCAAATGGATTTTTCATCCGAAAGAAAAATGAAAATATCCAGGTGGTGAGATATAAAGCGAGGCTTGTAGCACAAGGGTTCACGCAGAGACCTGACATCATTTACGATGAAACATATTCTCCCGTAAAGTGTGGAATAATGTTCCGAAATTTGAATATTAATGGTAGCAAGCTTATACTTATCATTGCAGTTGATGGAGGTAGTGACTGCATGTTTATATGGGTCACCGGATACGGATATTTATATTAAAATCCCTGAAGGAGTTACAATTCCGAATCCTAATAATCGCAACATGTATAGCATCAAACTGAAAAGATCGCCATACGGATTAAAAAGTCGGGGAGAATGTGGTATAACCGACTCAGTGAGTTCCTCCTGAAGAAGGAATATTACCCCTATGTGTTCATAAAGAGATCCCAGAATAGATTCTGTATCATCTCAGTTATATATCGATGATCTGAATATCATCGAAACAACAGATGAGACAGAGGAAGCAAGTGCTTACCTCATGACAGAGTTTTGAGATGAAAGATTTGGGTAAAACCAAATATTGCTTAAGCTTGCAGTTAGAGTATTTTCCTAGAAGGAATTTTTGTACACCAGTCTTCTATACCAAGAATGTATTGGAAAGGTTTAATATGGATAAATTGTATCCATTTAAAACCCCCATGGTCGTAAGATCCCTTGAAGTGGATAAATACCCTTTTTTAGACCAAGGATGGAAAATGAGAAAGTCTTAGGACCTGAAGTCCCATACTGATGTATATTGCGAATTGCATAAGGCCTGATATTGCATTCGTAGTAAATTTGCTAGCAAGACACAGTGCAACTCCAACCAGAAGACATTGGGCTGGTGTTAAGACTTTACTCAGATACCTCCAAGGTACTCAAGATCTTGGATTGTTTTTTCAGAAGAACCAAGACTTAACCATGGTGGGATATATGGATGTTGGCCATCTGTCTGATCCCCACAGTGCCAAATCTAAAACTGGTTTTATATTTCTCTGCAGTGGTACAACCGTTTATTGACAGTCTTTTAAGCAGACCTTGGTAGCTACTTCTACCAACCACTTAGAGATTATAGCTTTATATGAAGCCTCACGTGAATGTGTTTGGCTGAGACGTGTGATTAACCATATCTAGAAGTCATGTGGTCTTAACACCATCGATACCCCCACAATTATCATGAAGATAATGCTGCTTGTGTTGCACAAATACAAATTGGTTATGTGAAAAGCAATATCACAAAGCATATTGCTCCTAAGCTTTCTATCCTCACGAACTCCAGAAGAACGGTGAGATAAAGATTTTGCAAACTAAGCCACGTGAAAATCTTGCAGATTTATTAACTAAGTCCTTGCCAAAATCTACATTTCAAAGATGTGTTAATGGTATTGGAATGAGACGACTTAGAGATATGCAAAGTTCAGGGGGAGTAAATCCCTGAACCATGACCCTTTGCATGATCCTGAAGATCATATTTTAATCCTGAAGATTATAAGTTGTACTCTTTTTCCTTAGTGAGTTTTCCTGAAGTTTTCTCACATGAAGGTTTTTAATGAGGCAACTAGTGCAACATAGAGTGCGAGTGCAATGTACTCTTTTCTCCATCTCCTTTTTCCCACTGGGTTTTTGAGTGGAGTTTTTGATGAGACATGTGCATTACGCGGTATTCGCCCAAGGAGGAGTGTTATGAGATAAGATATCCGTAACCGTTTCGGTTAGAATCTATCTCTTATATGTGGGCGAATCCGAACTCATCTCTTCCCAGTTTCTCTATATATTGGGTACCCCCTTATACAAGAGATCAATCTAATAAAACGAGAGAACTTTGCCCCCCTACTTTATGTGTACTCCCGTTTTTCTTCTTGTGATTACGTTGGCGTGCCATTGATTGATCGCGGATGAACGACTACGTTTTACAAAAGTATTATCCCTGCACAGCACGCCAATACTGGATGAGCCACATTCAGTGCTAAACAGATCATTCTTCAGCAACAAGGCATCCGTTTTCACTTCTATTCATCTCATCCCACTGTCAGCTGCAAATTAACTGAATAGCCTGAAGACAAGCCTCCATCTCACAATGCAGAGCACATAATTACATGCTACTTGTACTATTGTTTTTATTTTCCCTCCGCGTGGTCCAAATGTATCTATCTCATGCACGAATCCAAAAGTCTTGGACATTGAGCACATAATAAATTAGCAGGCAGAGAGAAAGGTATAAAAATAAATAAGAAGTGATATATACGAGTCTCCGCCTGATTATGATGAGTTCATGCATCAACACAGGGCGTATTTGTCTACAGTGTGATGCTGTGTCAGTATCAAACGGGGGCGTAACTTTTTCAAAAACAGGCAAAAACTCCGCGTGACATTCCATTAAAGAAAAAATGAAGTAGTAACCAAGAGTTGTCTAACATTCGTCTACAATCAATTAATACACACTGGCAGTCCTTACTATTGGCTACCAATATGTTTGCATAATAATCTCGGTAGTCCTAAGAGCATCTCCATTTTCTCCACCGTGCTCTTTAGCTATCCACAAAAGGGAAGGGAGAGAGACAGAGTTTAAACAGATTTGTGTGGGCACATCGTGCATTGGAGAGATCGCAGCTTCACTTTGGATTTTTGTGTCGGCACCTGGAATTTAAATTCCAAACCCACATGTGTTTTTCTTGCTAGCGCACACACATTCAGCAACATTTATATCATAGCCATACACGATAAATTAAAAAAAGAGTAATACGAGATAGATAGATAAGTCATACGTGACCAAGTTATAATGTATGGGCCGACCGGCCAAATGGTTCATGTAGCATACAGTTTGCAGCATAAATTAATAACGATAAAAGAGGCATTGAAAAAAGCAAACATATACCTCAGCCCTTTCACAGGCAACCGATTGGGTTAAACCTCTAGTAGTCAGCGTCATCATTGCCGAAACTCGTAGCGTAAAAGTATTTGATTGACGGGTCATCTTCCACGTACTCTAAATTCATTCAACATGCAATGGTGAGTATAAAATATTACCCCGCAAGACTTTATAGCAAAGTTATATAATATACAGGTTGAAATAAAGTTAGTTGTCTATTCTAGTTTAATTTGCACAAGGCGAAATTTCATTTGCAATAGAGAGTAATAGATTGGAATCGGCAAGTATAAAAGCATTTAGCATTGATAAACAAATAATGGTAAAGCATAAATAGTATAAATAAACGAGTGACTTGTTGTCCTAATAACAAAAACAACAGCAAAACCTTTGCCGAACAAGCCATGTATGGATTCTCTGTCTATACACTACTTGAACCAATTTTGCGAAATATAAAAATACTATGATGGAGGATTCACCAAATCGACCATAACTGGGGATGTGACTATTCGAATAGATTTACACTTTGGAGAGGTCGTATAACTTTATCTATATGACATAAACATCCTATCATGTCATGTGATACCGTTGAGTACCCAATTTGAGAGTTCATGGCATAGCTTTTACATTACAGGTCCTAACAACAAACCGCACTATGACACATTCTAAAGATATGGACATCTCTCCAAAATTCTAAGTACTCATATGTTATGTTGGTAAGCTTTGCGGTTCTCATAAAAACCCTACGAACATGGAGATACTCTACCATGCCTGCACTAGCCCATTCACCAGGGGCAGATCCAGTATTGGAACATGGGCGTACAGATGTACACCCAAAATTTTTGGCAAAAAAAAATCAATATTTAGTAGGTGTATTACATATAGATACTAGAAAGTATGTTAAAAATAGGTATTTAAGTGTTTCTACAATAGGGGTAGATCCAGTATTGAGACATGGGTGTACAGAGATGTACACCAATTTTTTTGGCAAAACAATCAATATTTAGTAGGTGTATTACATATAGATACTTGAAAGTATGTTGAAAATAGGTATTTATGTGTTCCTACATGTGCAACCTGTTAGATTATTATGGGGCTGGCCCATAATTAATTTAATAAAAATTCTAAAAGGCCCATTAAAATATTAGGAGTCATGCAATTGGTTTAGTACCATACGGGAAGTTGGGAGAAGTTTTCCTCAACTTAAATAGTTGAGTTGTGTGTCTCTCAATTAGAAAAGTGGAAAAGGGGCCACGCAGCGCCTTGAGCCGAGCCGAGCCGTGGCGTGGCGTGTGCGAGTCGAGTCGAGCACGTGCGCGGCGCAGGCCAATCCGGACGTGCTCGGCGGGAAGCGATTCGTTTTTGCTGTTTCAGTGATTAATGTGGCCAGTTCGTTTTTGCCGTTTCAGTGATTAATGTGGCCGGTTTATGACGATAACGCCGTCGATTACGATAGCGGGCGTGGTTGATGGTCGCTCATAAATGCCGTCGATTACTAATGTGACGTCTTGATGGAGTTAGTTACCATAACGAGCGTCTTGATAGCCTCCTCTTAATCGCCGTCGATTACCTTCATCTCACGCCCATTGCGCCGCAAGCCTATATAAGGAGGGCGTGGTGTGCCTTTCCCAACCGGCTAGTTCTCGCAAGACTCCATTCTTTTCCAATTGTAGCCATTGCCGTCTTTGCATTTCCGCCTTCGTTTTCTTGCGCGCACAAGTAGCGGAGGGAGCAGGCCTCCGGAACCTCGTTCTTCTTGAGATCTTGCTCGAGATAGAAGGCCGATAAGGTTTTTGGGAAGCGTACCACGCGACTGCTCAAGTTTTTGTCTCGACCAGAAGCACCGCCGTCGGAAGGAGCCCTTCTGCATTGCATCAACCTCTCCACTGCACCAAAGGCTTCTCTGCGATAACCTGTGATCCTCTACACCAACCATCATGGCAAACAACAATGAGCAAGTCAGTGTTCCGCCTGTGCCTGTGCTTATGGTGGCACCGGCTCAAGGGTATATTCACTTATACCGTGATTTTATCGTGTTGATTTCTTGTTCATTAGCCTTTGTGTTTGAGATAGATAATTTGTTATCTAGTACCTTTGGCTTTGAACTAGAATTGTGCAATTGTTTAATCATGATTTACATAATTTTGTGGATTAAAATATTGAGAAAATTCCTAATATTTCCAACACAACCGAGCTCCAAGTGCTAGTTCGCAAGTCGCAACACACCCACCGTCCGTCCGACCGACCGCAGCCTGGCCCAACACTTGCGCCGTGTGGTCCCAGGCTCCCAGCCCAAATTGCCAAAAGCTCAAATCTCCCATGTCCAAATTGGCTCGTTGCTCTTGCTGGCTGCTGCTCGGTTGCTTCCGACTCCTGTGTCCTCCAGGCTCCACCGCTCCAGATCGGCAGATCCAGATTCGTCGGCGGCTGGCGCCGCTCTCCAGCCTCCAGAGTCCATAATCCAGATCATCGGTGCCACTCTACTGCTCTAGCCTCTATGCTCCACCGCTCCATCCTCTCGCCTCGGATCGGCGAGATCCGCGGCACCGGCATCGGCCGGTGATCTTTGCGTTCTTTGCACTGGCGTGGTGGCTCTTGCCCTTGTTCTTGGCGTCGATGGTAGCGGCGAGCCATGACGAGGGTCGGCGCTGTGGCGGCGCGCGCGCAGTCAACGCCTCAAAGTCGACACCTCGACGTCCTCTTGATAAGCCATGGCTGCCATGCCGTATTGCCGTCGGATAATAATTATTTATACGATATGTATTCCTCGTAGTTTTGGCCTTTCGAGGACTCATGGTCTGAGTAATTTTCTTTTCCTTGGGTTACTGATGGAAGATTGCACCAAGTAGACTTGGGTAATAGTCCTTTGGTTGTTTAAACTGACATGTTAGGTTTTTGGCTCTTCAAAGGTGCCAGAAGATTCAACAAAAAATACTTGTAGAAGGGGAGGCTTTCTTCAGAACATAGTCTAGGATGCGCCGTGGTAACTCAGTGTACCCCATGTCATGTCTTCTCACTTTTGAGAAAAATCATCAGCAACTCATTCAAACAGGGTCTGAAATTTCACCCTTCGTTTGATGCTGCCAGATTTTTCATATTCAATGCCAATCTTACTATGTACCAATTTGACAGTTAGATTGTAATTTTCTTTATTATTTTGTAATCTTTATCAACTATTTCAGGTGTTGTCTCTAGTAAAAACAATTTGTACTTCATATTCTTTTCTATTGTGAACCTTTATGTTTTACATTGAACAATATTTTTGTAACTTCGAACACCCATTATAAAAATTCTGGATCTAACACTGCCATTCACCGATCCTGACACATGTGGTTTGATTGCTAGAACATAGCAACTTATTATGCTAGGCCTCCCCATATGAGGCACATGTGGTTTGCACTAATTAACATAGACTCGGTTCTCAGTGACCCGGGCAAGACAAGCACAAACCGAAGTCTCATGCAACTACACTTGTGTTCAACCAAGACCAAGCGTCCAATAAACAAGACAAGCACCCCTCTTGATCATGCGTTTAATTTCGGTAAAATTTGCTATGTTGGTAAGGATGGTAGATATATCCAATTGTTGCATTCACCCTACCTTGTCAAGTTGATACCCTCACCATAGTAATGCTATCTATTGTTTGTAAACATTAAATGGGGAATTGTAGATTAGCAATGATCGTTAGATGCTTAAACCAAGCTTATACCGATATTAGACCGAGTAGCTTGAATAATGGTTAAAATATTCAAAATGAGAAATACTTGTGATATGGTCCAGATGAGAAACCTTTGATATTTTGAGCATAAATGAAATTGGAAAACATGTTTTGAACTTGGACGAGTGGCTGTTGGGAACGGTGTAGGTGCACTTGAGGAATGTGGCAGTCTCGTCTAGGTTGTTAAGGACCAATCTATTGTGCCATAGACCCAATCATTCGACCAATCTATTGTGCCATAGACCCAATCATTCTTGTATAACCATATGTGCCTTTATGAGAAGGATCTAGCATAATAAGTTATCGTGCTCTAGCAATTTTGCAGTAGGTTGTAGTTGATAGGTGGAAAATAGGCTAGTGTAGGCACTGTATAGGATGTCCATGTTCTTAGGGGCTTTTGCGAGGTACGGGAAATTTAGGGAGACATGTAGTTGTACTTCTCTATCGAAGTGCCAACAGATATAAAGACAACTGCTCCATTTTTTCCCATTACGGGATTAAAATTTCATAAACCACTGAACAACTATTCTAAAGTTCAGCATTTAGAGGGATAAGATCAAATAATCGAGGACAAATAGGTAGCAAGCAACTCACCCAAATTTCAGAGTCTGTCAACGTATTGAGCTGCTCCTCTACACATGTAATTTCCCCAAAAGCAATGCTTTGTTAGGAATACATTTCATTACGGTGATAAGATCATGTTAGAATACTGCATAAAACATTAATAGCTATAATGGAATAGATTTTTCCCCGGAATGAATCGTGACTTAATATTGTTTGTACTCCTACTGAAACATAACGAACAAAAGCTCAAGTATGCCCACATTGTTAACTGATGGATGAGATATGTATTTTATGTGAATTAAAAAAGGTTACAGTACTAGATTATTTGAGAAATCTGAAAATATCTTAAAATAATAAATGCAAAAATGAAGTGAGAATGTCTAAATATCGCCTTACATCGTTTCCAGTAAGAGCTTGTCTTTAAAAAAGAGCTCTTTTATGGTACAATAAATTCAGTATGGATCGTTCATTCTTTTCGATATAATGTATCAGATTAGCTAGTGTTTATTTATACTTATTCGGTAATAGAGTAGTAGGAATACACTCAACAAATCAATGGTTAAACCTGATTTCTAGTACCCACTATATACTACCAGTACAATGTAATGTTAAATATCTCTTAAAAAATCATGCTGAAAATGAGTCATGCATAAAAATGTCTGGAGCAAAGTCAAAGAAGCCAGAAAAATGTTCTTTGAACAACTTATAAGCATAAGGATGCAATATGCGTTTCAAAAAAAAAGATGCAATATATGGAGCACCCATGAAAGCCTACAGACTACAGTCAACACAGTGACAACCACGAAAGAATCAATCACAGAGTCACACAAAACTGCAGGCATATATAGCATGATTTGTTTGTGCGACGAAAAGGAGAGAACTTTATTAATTAAGTTTCACACTCGTTACAAAGAGTCTCACGAATGCACTCAGGTGGCTGTGCACGACTAATCACACACTGACTTGAGATTCTAGCCAAAAAAGCTAACTCATGAGCAACTGCAATTTGTGCTCTCCCCACCACGGTGAACTCCAGAAGACGGCGAAGTTCTCCTTTCAGCTGCAAAATCTCCCGAATGATATATCCAATAGAAGACCGATCAGTAGTTGAAGCAGTAAGTTTTTGATACACCGATCGACAATCCATCTCCAGCAGGACAGGTTTGTGAAACCATTCCACAGCGAGCCCAATAGCTTCACAGCATGCCCAGGCTTGGGCTTCTTCTGCATCAGAGCAAAAACTCAAGAGTTCTCCAAGAAGACAGGATATGACTTCCCGTCTCATCCCGAGCTATGCTTCCAATGCTGGCTTCCCCAGTTTGCTGATCGAAACTACCATCCACATTGAATTTGATCCAGCCCGGCTTCGGTTTTTCCTATCTGACGGGAGCCTTATGAGGAAGGCAGTAAGTTCCCCGAGACCGCAGAGGCGCAGACTCGCCTGGACTAGCTGTTTCCCTTTTACATAAAAAAACTGTCCGTCTTGTCGGATTTGCAATAGTGACTCATTGAAGTTCGACTGGAAACAACCGAACCAGAAATTGAGAGTTTCTCCCACCAAATAGAATCTTATTATAGCGTAAATTTGACTGAACTTATATTCTGGTCATTCTGAAAGTGAAACCTTTTTAAAGTTTTCAATATCTAGAAAGCACTTTCTTTTGACCAGAAGATTGGAACACATCGAAATCAAGGGAGATAGCAGCACGTGCTGTTGATTAACAAGGATGTGGCAGAGAAGGACGAGCAGTTTCTGGCTTGATCCCGCGCGGTGAGACAGAGGAATTTTTGGCAAGACTTCAGCCATGCATGGAACAAAAGACCGTCGGAAGGTGCTTCTATGTATCATTATTTGAAAACTGAATAAATATTAAAACATAGATAAAAGATAGATGATGATTACTTATTCTTTCTGTTGCTTTAAAATTTGTGTAAATTGTATTGAAAGAGTGATGCATGGAAGTACTACTCAAGGCTGTGATGTAATGGACAGCATGTCGTTTCTGGGCCGAACATTTGAGCTCCAGTACTGCAGTACGTCGGCCCAATGGTCATTTTTGAACTGCAAACTCTCATCCCGGACCAATAGTGAGGCCTATCTGAGGTAAGGATACAGCCCATCAGAGCCTCAGATTGCTCATCACACAGGTCACAGACGTCACGAATAAACTGAGCATCACATCTGCTCAAGGAAATGAGTTGCAACTTGCAACATCAAAATTGAGAAGATCAAAATTGTGCAACATTAATCATTATCGAAGAAAAATGTTTTTCTGTCAGGGCTAAACGTTTAATTAACGTCATAAACACAGTTACATATTTACACTAGGCTGTTTAACAACCTGACATCCAAAGGGGCAGGGGCGGTACTAGGGGTGTGGGTGTGCCCCGACACCCCAAAAATCAAGAAACACAATAACATTATCTATTCGATAGACTAAATTTGTTTATGGAATCGGTTCCAATTTCAGTGGTTTGGATTTTTAAGATCTTAGAACTATTTATATCGTACTTTTAGTAAACTTCAAATATGTGTGATAGGTTTATAATGTTACGAAATCATTATAGGTTGTATGTGTGAAATGCACCCTCTAGAAATTTTTCAAGTTCTATCACTACAAAGGGTTACATGGCATGATAAAAGTGTCTTTAAAGGAGTCAGCGGTTCAAGCAGGAACAGTGCCACTGCCAACATGCATGCAGCAGCATATGCTAATCACCCCATATACATTTCACAAACTCACAGAACCTGTGAAGATTTTGTAACGAGTGGCGCTTACAATTTTCAGCCAAAACACACGAACGAAATGGGCAAATTGCTACAGATTTCCTTTCAGAGGAGAAGATCGCGCGCTTGTCTCGGCCACATCTACTAAGCTCTCTTCGTTTCGCTGCTGTGGTGTAGGTAACTTCAGTTTCTTGTCACTCGAATTAGCATCCGAAGAACATCAGACATGGTGATCCTTTGTGCCGGCTTGTCTTGAACACAAAGCAGTGCTATGTTAATGCCTCCTTTCATTGATCTCCTTGATTTCTGAAACATCAATGACATCACCAAACTGTTGATCGATACGCTCGGTCAATTTCCTCGCATTCCATCTCTCCCATACCTGCAGGGGAAAAAATGAGCGCGTTATAAAATTGAAATATCTATACAGTACGTATTATTTTAAGAAAAAAAAATTGCAATGCAATTCTTTAAACATATGCGATTTCAGCTCACTAAACTTGCAAATTACTTTATTGTTCCTAAACTGTATCACTCTGGTCTAAATTTACTCAATGCTTAGTCCACCTATAAGGTGAACCTGCGCCACATAGCATCCTGCTTACATTTTTGACTTCACTTCGTGTAAAAAATCAATCAGAGGTGCTACGTTTTGGACCTAGCAAGTAATGTAGGACTAATTCCATCACGATAACTCCACTTGCGCCACCACACTAATGGACTAGATTATTACACTCGCTCTCTTTAAAGGCTGATGCCCTTGACATCATACCGTGTACACAGCAAATACCTAGAACCATCCCTCAGTGCAACCACCATGCTGTGGGTACCTGCTAAGGGCTCACAAGTATACGTACTTTTGCAGCGAGGGTTGATACTTTGATACCAACCGTAACATCTTGATCTAAAATTTGCTCAATGCCTAGCCCATCTGTGAGACGGACCCATGTTATATAGCATATCACTTACACTTTTGTCTATGCTTCATGTAAAATAATTCCCGGAGGTGTTACAGTTGAACCCAAGAAGTATTATGTGCCTCTACAACTAACTTTAAACAAGCAATATAAGACTAATTCTACCACGACATCTCCATAACTCCACATAAGTCACATAGCCACTACGTTAACAAGTCGAGGTATCATGTAAACTTGCGTCCATTTGCACAATGCTCACAATGTCATTTCCTAGCAGTTTTCGTTGAGTTAGTGTTTGCCGTTTGGTAGGTGTGGGCCCCATTCAGAGTCAGAACCCAAATTTTGGAGAGGCATGAGCCACACCCTGTAAAAAGAAACGCAGAAGCTATAAGATCATTTGGCACAATTTGATTCAACCGAAAAGTAATCTTTATATGTACAGAAGCACATATCCACCTTGAGACACAATAGCTCCTTGCATATCAATTTTTCTCTCCTCGCTTCCTTTTACTGTTATAGTTCTTTTGATGATTAAAGAACTAAGAGTTCTATCATGTGTGTACTATTCTTTTATATTCTTCTACATCGTTAGCTATACAGGAGGCTCATATATATATATATATATATATATATATATATATATATATATATATATATATATTATAATTATCTAGGACATCATGGTGCCTATGTACCATGATCTAAAAAGGATATTTTCTCTATGTATTTTCATGCAATTTTTTTTTAAATTTGTAGAATGCTGAGTTTAACCAGTTTACTAACTAGTTCAAACAAGTTTGAACTGAAATTCAAACTAGAATTTCCCTTTTTGATGATAGTTTGGTTGTATATATGTGCTGATTTTTTATATAAATGAGCAAAGCATGTGATCCAAACTCGTTCAAAATCTTTGAATTCGAGTATATTTTTTCGAAGGCATGTGTTTCATTTAAATTGTTATAGATGGGTATATACCCTAAAAATGAGATTTTTGAAAAATATACTCGAATATGGCTTGAATTTACTCATTTGAAATCATAGTGTCCAGATACCATAGTGCCCCATTTAATTGCAACTAAGAGTTTGCTAAAACTGATGCATTAAACATCAATGAAACTGACTTGCATGCTCTGCTTAAATACATGCTTGTAGGCAGCCAAGAAGTGATGCATTGCTCAAACGCAAGTAGGTGTGCCCAGAATATTTGATGTTTAGAAGTAATTCCTACTGTAGCATTATGCTTAATAACACTAATTAATACATAATTAAATATTTGAAGGGGAGGAGAGGGATTTTAAACCCCACAGCTCTTAATCTTTTTAGTCTAGCAACTGTCACACTTAAACCTTTTTATTGTAAGAACTTTCTGTAATTTGCATGAGCCGTATTACGTTAAAATAATTTAACAATCTCCCACTTGGCTCTTGTAATAACCTGAAAATTCGATAAACTTTTAGGTGCACATCTTTCATCGAATCTATCAAGTCATCGCTAAATTGAATTGTGGCAACATAATCATGGCAGTCACAAGTCATATAGTGACAAGATCCTTTCCATGTATCGTAACCGACATAATCCAAAGTAACCTTAATGGGAAACTTTCATTGATATCCATCACTACTACAATTATATACGCGATAATATGGATAACTACCAAAACATGTTTATTGAATTCATAAGTACATAAAATTATGAGCATACATACATACATACATACATACATACATACATACATACATACATACATACATACATACATACATACATACATACACTCCAATAATAATTATAAGATACCCTAATGCACAATGGTTGAAAAAAATTCATCGGAACCTTTTATTTTTTGCTATATACCCTTTTACATATGTAAAAGGAATATATAAACAAATTATGCTATAAAGGGTGAACTTTAATGAAATTTTTCGTGAAACTCACTTTGGAGTATCTTATAATTAGTATTAGAGTATACTCAAAAGGATAAAGAGGCATAATTGATAACAAAGGAAAATATTTATACTTTGGAGTACCTTATAATTAGTCACTTTGATGAAATTTGGCAAGGCATAATTGATTTGTTAGGCCATTAGATAATTCTCGTCGATATCGGTTAACAAGGGAAAGTTAAGTTAAAAGTTAGAATTATAGCCGATATTGATTAAAAAATAGAATTTTACTTTTCAAGAGGTGGAGGCCGATATGGTTCATGTGACGGATTGGAGAAGGATATGATCGGCCTATACGCTAGAACAAAGGGGTCAGGAGCAAGCTTAGAATCAATCCAACACAATCAATCAAATCGTATCTATTTTTTATTTACTTTCTATCAACTAGAAGTAGTTTTTGTAATTTAGAATCTCCCTGTAATTTGTTCTTGATCAATAAAATTGCACATTGCTTATTGTTGATCATCTTCAATTATGCCAAATTATCAAGGTTTGCTTTTCTCCGATCTTATCGCGCATTACCTTTTTCGAGAAAATCTGCCTTTACGAAATTATCTATTAAGCCATAACAAGATATTTAGATTTATCATTACTTATAATCTAATCGACTCAAGCAGCTGTTTAGATTTCTTGCCGACTGTCATATTAAATTGTCTTTGAGCATTATTTTGATCTATCTTGCCGATTGCAAGATCAAATCAACTGGCACGCCACGAATCTAACATGAACCCAATGTTCGCGTGTGTTCGAGCCGATCAATCCTTCATCATATCTTTTAACGCCAACATCATGTTAGTACATTGATTTAAAAAAAAATTGAACTTCATAGGCAACTAACTCATTATATTGGGAACTCCGATTGTCTTTTTTTAGTTAAGAAATTATGGTACCATTTATTTGATTTCCATTGCAATGCACAGATACTTAGCTATAACTCTGTTTCATTAATCTCTCCTCTCTCTATAATATCTATGAGTAAATACCACTCAAACATCGTCTCTCTTCTTCTCAAGATATTAAGAGTAGGTACAATAACAAAGCCCACAACTTACTCTATTTCTCATCCATATCATCTAGAGTAAGTAATAAATCCAACTTATACAATAACTATCTCAAAATGTTATCTCTAGAGAAATAATAAAGTATTTAATTTGGGTATTGAACACTAACTTCATCTTTGTGGCTATTGGCAAAATGTGTAAAAGTCGCTTGTGCTTGTTCCAACACGGGTTTTTGGCTGGCTATAGCACGTTGTTTTCCGTGCGATGCTAGTTGCTAAATAAGAGTCGATTCTCTTCTCTCCTCTTTTCTCACCCTTTCACATAGGACAAATATGATATGTACATACTAATAATAAGCTGAGACGACCTTGTTGGCCCAACACGGCACGACGCATACCTCTAATCCTATGCATGCTCAAGAAAATTTTCCATCTGCATGATGACGCCAATTCTTCTAGGCTTCCGCAAATAAACAAACTTGCCTCGATCCTGCGCGACAGCATGTACTACTTGATCTATATATGGCAGCTCCGTTCGGACTTCGGAGTCATCTCTTGGCCGGAGCTATGCTTGGCTGCTTGCCAATGAAGTGTTGCTCAAGGAGAGCGAGTCGCACATGTCGGATGGTGTGACCGACTTGGACTTGTTGCAAGCGATCTTTGAGGTTACAGTGGAGATGCTGCTGTATGCAGGCAACCGATGCAGCAGGGATTCCCATGCCAAGCAGCTCAACAGTGGTGGTGAGCGGATCGGTAACCATTCATCGTCTGGCTTTTGGCCGAACAAGCTGGGCTGTTTCGCATCGACAAAACTAAGTAGTATTTTCAGTATGCTAATTACGGCGGTATGTGAGTACTAACGTTGATTTGTCATACGACATATTGTATTTCCTCTTACTATCAACCATACACGAATAAGCAGAGTACATTTTTTTCTTTCTCCGAGGACATGTATGGGAAGTGAGTGTCTTTTTTATGATTTTTTAAAATAATGTGGGAAAACAGTTACAGAAGAATATGCAGAAAAAAAGCAATTACAAAAAGTATCAAACCATCCATTAAAACACAATCCCACCTCCCTTCACGTCTTACGAATCTCACAGCAGATCCAATACTCCAAAATTTAGATGTTTTTTTGCTAAAAAACATCCGGTGATGTTTATCAAAACCCTTACAAAAATATACCTTTGTGACCGTTTAAAATAGACCCATGGTTTAGCTCCTTGCTCAAAGTTACCAGTTCTGATACCAGACTTTATATGGACTATTGAATTGTTTTTGGATTGCAGACTACTGAATGCTTTTAGATTAACTTTCATCCTAAGGTGCTAATGCATTGCAACGAAATCTTAAACCTTACATGAGCAAGCATCGTGAATATATATAACCGTGCTTTTTAATTAAAAGCTAGATGGAACAAAGATAACAAGATCCGTGCCTTTTGAAAATTCCAGGTAAGTATGAAAGCATAAAGAATTAATCATTTTTTCTTTGGCTTCTAAAGAATACAAACGTGTACACATATAACTGAGAAGGTAGAGGTAGCCTTTTCCAGAGAGACGAACAACACACAGCTAATGTAAACATCCTCATCCTAATCTCCAATGTCGCATTGTAGAACATTTCTAACTAAATAACCATTTTTCAAAAAATATCTTATTAATAACTTCTCGCTAACTTATTTACAAATCTAACCTTTTTGGTGTGGCAAATACACACTTTCACACTATCAATCCTGGAGTGGCAGCGCTCGACTTATCTAGTGGCGTGGCGAAAAACGTTAGATTTGAAAAAAAATAATTGGCGAGGGGTTACTAATAAAAATAAATTATAAAAAAGGTTAAATAATAAAAGTTGTTCCACATTGCAACATCTTGTTTATAAATGGTTAAACTATTAGTAAAGCAAGAGCAATCCCCACAAAATACTGCGGACCATAATTTGGAGGTGATCTAGACCATCAGAAATTATAACCTCAGTTATGAATCCGAATTAACAGATAAGATAGTATTCATATATATATATATATATATATATATATATATATATATATATAAGGCTCACTAAAGAATTCATAAATTTGGTTTTATTTGGCAAAGGTGTTCTATCATAAGCCACAGGACGGTTGTGAACTCACCGCCATTGCTGAGCTTCTTGGCATGGGACTCCCTGCTGCAACGGTTGGCTGCGTAGGCAAGAAAGTCGATCCACAGGTTAAACAACACATCCACTGCATCCTCCGTATCCATCAGCATTCGAGCAATCTGATATGCATACGGGAGGCGAGGAACTTTAGTGTAGTCGATACTTTTCCATTCCTGGTCGAGTATGATTCCAGCAAGCACCTCCTTAGTCTGCTCCAGCCTAGAAGATCTCAAATCACCGTGCGGTCGGAACAATGTCCTGAGCACAGTGCAGACGTTAGTCCTGCCAGCTGAAGAATCGGTGAGGCGCTGACGATGGTTTCGGCATATTTCATCCAGATTGTTACAGGTTTGCTGGTACAACCACCTTTGAGGGAGGCCTGGCAGCATGTAGGGGCGATCCACGAGGAGGAACATCATGTAGTTGGATAGTGCCTTGATTGCCTCCACACGGGGTGCGGCATCTTCCTCCTTGGCTCGCCCGCTCCTGCTGAGGAGGAACAAGTCAGTGGCGATGTGCCAGGTAATGATGCTCTCGTGGAAGTCAACTCCGAGCCACTTCTTCAACTCTTCCAACGGTCCACCTTTCAGTGCCAAGTCGCCCCACTTATGCCTGAGCAAGCCCATCGTGTTCAAGTCCCCCGGCGAGATCATACCGTGCATCTCTTGCGCGCGCTCCTTGACCTCCTCCGGAATCGCGACTGTCCTCGAGTAATACTTCCTCTCCCACCATTCACTGCACCCCAGCATCTTGGCCAGATCGTCGAGCCGATGACTTGTCGCGTCGACCTGTCGAGTGCATGAGAGTCGCAGCATGTTGTACTGCCCTATGGTGCCCGACCACCTCCTCGAGCTTGAGGTTCCCGTCATGATCATGGCGGGCCGGCGAAGAGAAAGCACCGCACGACGAAGCCGATGCCACCTTCCAGCGCAGAGAGCCGCATGCCGAAGCCAACTCCATCGCGTGGCGCACAAGAAGGCAAGCGCCCAGCTCGACCCTAGTGCGCTCAGCAGCGATTTCGTCTCCAGGACGAAGGCACCACCCAACAAGACGTAGGTGATGGCAACATCAACTCCGCTGTGACCACCTTTGTCACTGAACAGGAACAGCAACAGCGAAGCGACGACGGCGAGCGGTGAGACGACACGGATGCAGTAACCAAAACAAGAGTGGATCACGTTTGCCTTGGTGTACAGGATGTCGTACATAAGGGAGAGCTCCATCTCCATCACCGTCCACATGCGCTTGCTGTCTTCCAGAAGGTCCCGCATTACTTTGGTGTCAGGGTTATCAGAATCCACCTTGATCACGGTATCAACTATCCCACGCTTGCAGATGTGGAACAGGGAGTGAGCACGCTGTAGAAGGAATTCGCCATCGACGTCCTGAGCTCCCCTCAAGTACCCTTGATGCTCAGTGTAAAAATGTTGATGGTGCTTGGTATTACGCGGCAGCACCTTGAGAGAGCTCCGGATGCTGCTGAAGTTGGCGCACCAGAGCGCCCATGTCCTCTCCCCATACTTGACAACACCAAGGACGAACATCAAGACGGCGGCAAGCAAGACCAAGATCCCGCTGCGGGCGATATGCTTGTAGAGGACATATCCGGCTCCCAGCACCTGCACCGCCAGAGTTACAAAGTGGCGCTTCCAGAGCTTGTTGTCCTCGAGGGCGTAGGCGGTGATGTTGTCTGGGCCGCCGAGGTGCAGCAGGAGGAACGGCGCCCAGAATGCGACGAGCTTGTGCTCGTTTGGCGCGCTGCTGAAGGAGAGGTGGCCGATGGCGTATATTGCGGTGGAGTCGGCCAGCTGGTAAGCCAACCAGAGGAAGAACCGCCCCACGTGAGAGGCTCCACGACGACGGACTCCGGCGCAGAGGAGGAGGACAACCTGACACAAGAGGCTGAACAGTACTAGAATCTGGATCGTCCAATGATTCCAAAGGTCCATCGGCCCTCCAGCCATTGTTGCGAGCTCCGCGCAGTCCTGCAAGAACTGTACGTAAAATTAAGAGATGCATGCGGGCTTGCGAGGAAGTTGACAATCATGATGTAAATAAGGCGCGCAGCCGTGCGGCTTACATGATCTAGAAGATCGCGGAGTTGCCGGGGTACCTTCTAAGTGATTCACTTCACCAGTTACTGGTAGCAGATAGAACTCGTAGTACCGTGGTTCGTAGCAGAACACTGTAGAGTCAGCATGCTGTTGACTCCCATGTTGGGGTCAGATCTAGCGACGTACTTTGAACAATAATCCAAATAGACACAGAAATTAATAACACAATTGGTGACGAATCACACAATGTGATCATTGCATGTTCTTGCATCTTTCAGACCAACTCTTCATTTGGTAGCTTCTCAATACTAAATTTGGTATCTGGGGATAAGGTGGATAAATAAATTCTCAAACATGTGACTGCTTGCTAAATCTATTGTGGTAATGACTAAAGAGTGACAGCTGCCGGATCTGATTTAGTTTAGTAGGCGATCCCGATGACGCCAAACAAGAACAGGGGTGTCAAAGGATCGAATTTCAAACGAATAATTAATGGCAGAGGCGTACGCACAACTAAAATAGAGGGAGTGCTCGAGACAAGACTAATTCACGCTTCTAGAGCCTTCACCACTCGCCTGTGGCCGGCCACACACCTCACCTGCAACATCCCGAAAAATAAAGTAATACAAAAATAAATATTTTAAATTTGAAAATATTTATTTATGAGTTTTATTGGATCTCATTTGGATTTCCTTGGATTTATGTCTTGGGTGAAAAAGATTAAACAAATAGAATTAAAGAATGGATAATGGTAAAGAGATAAAAGGTAAAAGTAAAATCATGGAAATTTAATGTTAAAAATCGTAAATGATTTATTTCAGTTGGTAAATAAATTTTTAATGTACAGAATAATGAAAAGATAATTGAAAAGACACCTTTTTACTAATAACAGTAAAAGTGTTAAAGTTTAATAAAATGTCCCAACATCTAGGTACAATTAAATAAACTGCAGTGTTAAAATTTAAATTTACATTTACATCTTGTTTGCAAGAATGAATAGGTACAAAAGCCGAAAATAAAAATCTTTATTTCTGAAGTCTTCTGTCTTGTTAGCTCCTGTCATTCCAATTTTCATATAACCTTCAAACATCAAAAAAAATATTGTTTTGTCAGTAGAATAAAATTTTAAATATGCAAAGTTAATTAAAGAATATAATTGAGTAGAAATTGCCGTGAGCACAAAAAAATTGTTATCACTCATTGAGGTACTAAAAGTTGTCTTGGGGGCAACTAGTTATCTCTAGTGATTTATTAGCATCCCTTGATAATTATACAAACCTGTGTTTAAAGCCGTAGACGCACGTACTTTAGAAAATATAGTGCACTAGAAAATGTTTTTACCCTCAGTCAAAAGAGCACAGTAAAATAGATAGACACGCACTTCTGTGCTCAAGGGACACCTCCCCAGCCCAGAAACTTCGAAGGCCAGAGTCCCTTCAACCATTTAAGTCATCTCTCCCACACAAGCATCATTCCAATAGACATAACCACATTCCAGTAAGCACGAAACAACCAAAAGACTATCAGGAGCAAGCATCAGGAACCAGAAGGCAAGTGCCAGGAGTTTCAGAACCCAGGAGCCAGAAACTCACTAGGAGGCCAAGCAGCTCCCCAAACCAAGTTGCTCAGTGGATCAAAAGAAGGGCACAACCACTTTTTCATTTTCCTCATCATCACAATTTGTGCCACATTTCTTTTCTTCCAGTCTCAGGTACCCACGTAATCTTTATCATCCCATTAGTATCAAATTTCTAGTATGTAGCAATAGCAATCACAATAGCTAGCAAACGACAATAGAGATTTGAGTAGAATAAAGTGAAACTAATGGTCTCAGATCAGTTAAAATCATCACAGACCAAGATACTACCTGTAGATCATGCTAGCACAGAACTCAGTAAATGATCATGGATATCAAAATCTCAGCAAAGGCTTCAAATATTCCAAACCGCAGCCAAATCGGCTAAGTTTATGTTTGTAAAAGCCATATATTCTATGGATAGAGCGGCGAGCTGAGGCGCATTGGTGCGGCCTGCGGCAAAAAGCCAGCGAGCTGGGAATAACCAGCTCATCAGCGCGCGCGGGTGCGCTTAAGAACCGGGGAGGCCGGGCAAGCGTATGCGGAAGCCGTGTAGGGGCGCGAGGAGGTAGTCGACCGAGCTGAGGGGAGGTGGAGGCCCTTGTGCTCGACAGGCGCGGAGGTGCGCGGTAGCTGGACCGAGCAGACCGCGGTCGTGTGGATGGTCGCAAGCGCATGCGCGGGAGGAAGAGGAGAACCGGACCGGCGGCAGGGGTAGGCGGCGGTGTCGGCGCCGGTGACTGGCGGTGAGGAGCCAGGCAGCCAGATTTGGAAAAAGGGGCAAGAGCCAGAAAGTAAGAGCATAAGGAGTAGATGAGGAAGCCAGGAAGAAGTACAGGACCGGATGGATAAGGTTTAGCCAGTGCATCGACTAGATAAAAGGAAAGATACTAAAAGGAAAGATACGAGAGGTGCTTCTATACTTCTCTTTTTTACAATTGCACAAATATTAAAATATGAATAAAGGGTAGATGGTGATTACTTACCCCTTCGCTTGCTTCAAGATTTATGTAACTTGTATTACGAGGGAAAGCATTGAAGCACTGCTCAAGAAACAAAGAAAGAAATAAGGAGAAAAAGAAAAAGAAGAAGAAAAAGAAGCAAAATTTGGAAGTTCTGAAGTGCATAAAATTTGCTTCTAGACCGCAGGAAAATAATCATAAGACCAATCGTGTACTAAAAGTTGCATAAATTAACTGTAGTCAATAAATGATCAGGATAATAAAAATACAAAGAAAAGAAGAGAAAACAAAAAATTTGAATTTAGGAAAATAAGCTAAAATAATAATTATTTGTCTCCGTAAAGAATTTAAAATTTAATCGAATAAGTTGGAATCCGTAATATAAATAAAAGAGCTTAAATAATAAATACGAAATAAATGATTATGATATTTGTATTACCAGAACCTTCTCAAAGATCATGAAAATGAGTCGGTAGCCTAAACCAACAGATCTAACTCAACACAAAACTAATTTTTATGTAAAATCAATTAAAGATTTAGTGCTATTCATACATAATCTATTGTGCTCACTTAAACCTTTTCGGTAGCACTCAAAACATCTTGTCTAAATACGGAATTTAAGAAAACAAAACAGCCTAGAAATGATCTTTAGGATATGGAATACAATAATCTGGAAATACATTCTTGTTACAGCTTGCTTTTCGACTAAATCCAGCTAGTGCAATAACCCTGAGTGATAATTGTCCACTACACTTCTAATCCAATTCATTATAACGTGACCCTTAATATCATATAAGCTTTTTCAACAATAAATATAATGTCTCGTTCAAACCCAAAAATTTATGAAATCAGCTTTGGGTTGCTATCCAAAGTATAGACCACCTTATTCTGAAGAAATAATCTTATTTCATCATGTTTTGCATATAAATCCTTTTAGCCAAATAACCTTAAGTAATATGATTTCTGAACTTCATATTGTGAATAAGCGAACTCGAAAATAATGAAGAAATCCATAGTTGATATATTTGTATCACTAGAACCTTCTTAAAAACCATACATAATTCCAGTAACCTAGCTTAATAGTTCTAGCGTATATGAAACCTTCTCATGCAAATCACTTGTAGTCAAGATCTATTCATGCATATCATACAGCATATTTTCTAATATCTTAATCTTTTTAATCTAAATAATTTTAGCATCTATAATTCGAGGTTATAAAAGTAAGAATTCATAATTTTAGCCTCTTGAATTCATAACTCAAGAATAGATAAGCTATAAAAGAAGTTGTTTATTGCTCAATGTTAAAAGCTAATAACTATATGGATATTTAATCAACTAAACACGATATGAAATCATCTAATTCAACCCTAATATATATGCCTGTTTTCTTTAGTGAATCTTTATTTGATTTGATGTCTGTTTTCTTTTTGCCCTTATTAAAGCTTGTTATTTGCTTTATTTCCGTTGAACGACGTGTAGAACCCGATGTCGCCGTTTCCGTCGTCGACTTCATCTATTGCGACCTCGTCTTGACCGTAAGCAATGATTAAGCAAGGCAAGCACCCCTTTGACCATCTTGATCCCAATATTTGATTTGCACTGTGTTTACTAAAATGTTTCATGCATGCGTTTACTTTCTGTAAATTCGCTATTTTGTGGTACTGGTAGATATACCTGTTGTCTCATGAAACTCCTTGATAATTATGTACATGTGAACCTTGATAACCATAGAATAGGGCTAGACAATGCTTAATGCCAAATTTGGGTATATGCGATCATGTTAAACACCTTAGCCATGCTTTAGCTTTTGTGGGGTAGATGATCATGATTAAAATTGTTTCAAATATTTTATTTGGAACTTAAATGGTCCTTTTGGAAAAATGGTTCTTTGGTAGTTTGTTAAAACCCAAAATAAAACTATGGTTTGATGCGGGCGATTATTGGCAATAGCTGGATGTGCAAACGGATTTGCACGTAGTGTAGGGTGGAGTATCGCCCGTGTCGGATTAAGGACCGAGCAATGGGACGGTAGATCCAAGAATTTCGTGCAACCACGAGGGCTTGTATGGGCGGGTCTTAGCCTATTAAGTTGTTTAGATGTGGCTTTGCATTTATGGAAGGCGGGAGATTGCACAGGCATTCCGGTCAGGTCTGTCTGTAGGGGTTTCTACATACCAATGCAACGGTGTACGCCTTGCCCTGGACAGAGACGTGGTGTTGGGTGTGATAAATGTGGATCCACGACTTGGGTGAGTGTCTCTGTCTTCAGGGTGAGGGTTAACGTCCCGGGCTGGTGTAAAGCCACGTCTAGATAATGTAACGGCTCTGTATGATCTCCTTGCCGACACATCAAAGGAAGTGTGTTAATTGATCTGGTAAAAAGGTTGATCATTCCTTGTGGGTAAAGTTGTACACCTCTGCAGAGTGTAAGATCTAATCGATTAGCCGCGTCCTCAGTCAAGGACACTTGGTGACGTTATTCCATGCTAGAGTCTTTGGTATCTTTCTAAAATGGGTTTGGTCTGAATTTGTTTTTAGCAACTGTTATTTTATGTCGAAGGGCTCACATTGATGGACTTTGTGGTTTGGTTTATTCGAACTCACGTCATGGAGGACTGTGAGTATTACTTACTGTTGTATATATTTCTTATCAATCAACTTGCTTTTATAAATTCCGTTTGCAAATGATAACTTGTTTTACAATTCAATTTCACTTTATACAAATTAACTGTATTAGCCTTTCCTTTGAAATGGCCTGCATATATTATAGGTTTTGCTCAAGTCTTGCTGAGTACGTAAAGTGCTCACCCTTGCTTAATTATTATTTTAGGTGGATGAGTTAGCGAGGCTTCGAGTCTCTTTTCGTCGCAGGTTGCGGGATCTCCTTCGTCGTGTTCTATCTGGAATTTGTGCCTTGTCAGTTGCCTGCGGGTCGGATGGGCAAACTACAAGATATTACTTCTTTTGTTGCTATCCTCTGCCTTGTAAGCTTCTCTTTGTATATTAGTTTCCGCTGTAATTATTTATGGTGTGGTTGTGATTCCAATTGTTGTAAACATGTGAGTGCTAGCTATTGATCCAGGGAATAGCACAGTAATCACATGGAGGTTCCTGTTCATCAGAACGGGGTCTGACATCACCTTCGTGTTTGTACTACACAAATGCAATCCAAATTCACAATTTTTACAGTTCTAATATCACATATCCCATATCATACCTCCACTATAGATTGCAGAAACACTGGCCCTGGGTGTTTTGAGCCGAGCCGGCCAAATTTTTTTTGCATCCATGTCCTTTTCTACAAAAAAAATTACGGATATGTCCTTTTCGTGAAAAAATACGATTGGGTCCTTTTTTCGAAAAAAGATTATAAATTACGTCCATGCCCTTTTAGCGTTTTTAGGAGCAGCGCTCGGATCCTCTTTAGGAAAATCGAAATTACGTTTAGGTCCTTTTTATAAGAAAAAAAACCATGTCTTTTTTTTAAAAAAAATATGCATTGCATTTATGTACTTTTTTCGCTTTTCTAGCATTACGCTTAAGCCCTTTTGCGAAAAACACAGGCTTATTTTTATATCCTTTTCGCACGTTTTCTTGATTTACTCGTGTGTAGAGTGTCAATCGCGCGTTTTGTCGATTTTCTAGCGTGGACAGCGGCGCCCGCGGCGTGGCACGCCGAGCAAAAATATCTAGTATACTAGATGGTTCATCGACTTGAAACAATAACAAGGGAGAAAGTTGGAGATATACTTTTGCAGGTGCACTGTCTTCCTAATTGCTCATTCCCCGGATGCTGTGGCCATTTTTTTCATTTCCCCCTTCTCATCATTTGAGACATCTCTTTCCATTTTTGTTAGGGGGAAAGAACGCAGAATTTTTTTTAAGTAATACTTTTTTTATTTAAATTGCAATAATATACCTCGAATACGAAAAATTGCAAAAATTTACCTCTGTCGCCCGTTGTTTGAGCGACAGGAGAGGGAGAGCTGACTCAGCAATGATGTGGACAAGGCGACAGAAAGAAGTCGCCCAACAGTATGGCGACAGGGAGAAGTCGCCCAACTCTAGGGCGACAGGGAGAAGTCGCCCAACCGTAGGGCGACAGTGAGTAGTCGCCCAGAAAATTTATAAATTTTTTTAAAAAAATTTGGGGGCAAATTTATTTCTGTAGTACTTATTTTTTATTCCATTGCAAAACATGTTAATTTGAGGCTCATTGAAGCTAAAGAAAAATAACAAATTTATTTACATTTCTTCATAATTCAGAAAAGTGTAGAAAAAACAAGAAAATACAAAAAATAATTTTGGAACCTAAAATATACTTTTGAGGGTATTTTAGGATATTAATGTAGGGAAAAAATTTGACGACAAATCAAATTATTTGTCAGTTAATTATTTTGAGGAAAAAATTCAAATTTCGTTGTTCGTCATTCTCCTTCGGTGTGCGGCAAATCTAACGATAAATCATAGTCACAAAATCATACATTATATGGCCATGGTTGTCGGTAGAAATGGTCAAAAATAGGATAGTTATATATCGGTGTCTGACGGGGTATTATGCTTGGATCGCTAATAGGGCTTAATGTAATATCATCGTAAGAATTTGGAGGACTCGTGGATGCAAGTTTCCTGGCCTAGGTGGCATGAAATAGTAATCATCATCGTCATTTGTATGGTTCGAAGCTAGCCGCCCCTAGTGGTGGTTGAACGTCCTCTTGCATTGTTTCTTGAACGACCTGCTGTAGTAGTGCTTGAACGGCCTCTTCGATAGTGCTTGAACGTCGAGGTGGAGGTGATACGAAATCGTCATCATCAGCATCATCGTAATTTGCATGGTTAGGAGCAAGCCCCCTCCGGTGGTGGTTGAACGTCATCTTGAACTTGCTACTGTAGCAGTACTGTGTTGATCTCTACTCCTCCAGTTAGATCCGCTTCTGTATCTTCTACATGAATCAGGCATCACAGCCCCGTCGAAGAGCATATACATCGCTAAGAATTGTGGGATATCTTTGTTCAACAACTCTTCATCCTCTGGGAATAACTAACACACAAGACGAGCACACAAGACGAGCATACGAAGTAGTGAACTTATGTATAATGGTACAAAGATTAGTAAGGTGAATAAATACAAAATAACCAACCTTAATATGCTTTGCATACCAATCGGGCAGCATCAGTACCCTGTAAGATCTTCTAGAGAAACATGTAGCAGAAGGGTGATCGGCTAGTTCACACACCCTGAAATACCTTTGACGCCACCATTGCAAGTGCGCCTTAAGATCGTCGGAGGTCACAAGGTTCAAGCCAGAGGTTGTCCCGTTATGCATCTGTAATGTCATGCGCCACTCTTGCAATCTGGACACCACTTTACTTAGGGTATCCTCCTTGAATGGATCATCCTTTCCATCACGCGTAACCTTCAACGTGTAATTAAGAGTTACGTTACTCATATCAGGTGTCCACGAAAATGCTTAGCTAGAGGATCCAGCCATGGTGAAGAAGTGTGAGTGGGAGCTGCGGTTGTGTGCCTGCGGTTCGGCCTTTATAGACTTGAAGTGGTGGTGTATGGACTAAGTGTTGAAAGGTAAGATTGAAACACACAGACGTGTGGTCAAATCGACCTGACAAAGCTACAGGTAGAGTGTTGTCAAATCGATCTGAAAAAATTTATAGCATTGAGCAGAATGTCGCAACTTGTCACCGGAAAAGGTGATAGAGGCTTTCTTTTTTGGCAGCTCATCCTGACAAAGCTGCTACATATGACTTGTCTAATCGGCCTACACGCCCGTACTGTAACAAAGATTAACCATATTGCATAACCAAATATAATAGTTTACTATCATAAAAAATATATCGTATATAACTAAATACGTAAGATGAAAACTATATCAGAATGGAATAACTAAATACATAAGATAAAAAGTGACAACAATCGAAAATACAAGAAACTATTGCCGTCCCTATTTCTGGGCGGCTCCTCGCAACTGGGTAGGCCTCCTGCAAACCTGCCCCTGTGAGTAGGTGAACTGCGTCAGTGCGTGGTGGGCCCTCTGTGGTCTAGCTGAAGGTGTAGCATACTCCGGCTAAGAAGGCTACGTCGGTGGTAGCAATACATAGAACCAAATAAGTACAAATAAATACATAAGCATCAACAAAATATATTCAAACAAATTACAACGCACATTACATCAACAAAAAATATTCAAATAAATTTCAACACATTACATCAAAATAATATGAATTTGACAGTTCAAATAGCTTCTCCTCTTCGTTTTGTGGCTGGTAGTTATTGAACGTATGTCCTGTTCACTTGCACAATGAACATTTCTTCACACGCTTACCAGCTTCGGACTCATCCATGTCATTTCTAATACGTCTTGTTTTGCGACGCCCACCTTTCCATGTTCTTGCATCAAAATCGGGGACCCAGAACCTTTCATTGACACTAGGAGTTGTGGTGAAAGGACCGATAACACCATAACCATAAAGCTCCTCGCTCCAAGTTGCCATCACCTTTTCCTTTGTAAAATATTCAGATAGATATGTACCGGGTCGCATTCCAAATAATTCACATGCAGCTATCACATGAGAACATGGCCTATGTAAAAGGTGGGGTTTGTTACACGAGCATTTGCATTCAGCCTGTAAGATGCACTCTAGGGTGATAACCTTCTGGTTTGTTCCACGCCGTCTTTTATCCCTTCATATCACCTCGAAGCGCAGTGTTCGTGAACCTACTTTGATAGCTCTATGCTTGCCCACCTTCTTACTCTTCTCATCCATGTATTTACTTATCATGCTTGAGTACAATGCATTCTCATCTCTCATTACTACTTCATCAGCTTGATGCCTATCCACAAAGTACTTGGTTGTACCCCGCAGCACTCCCTCAACAATTCCTACCAACGGGAGACACCTCATCCCTTTCATCACCCACTTGTACACCTCCGCCAAGTTGGTCGTCATGACACCGTATTTAGCATCATGTGTGTTATGTAACAATGACCACTTCTCTTTGGGCTCGTGCTTTATCCAGTCCGAGAAACATTTGATCGGCCTTTGCCTTCGACGACGATTCATCGCCTCATCTTTTGTTGCCAGAGGGAATAGAGGCTCCGCCTACTGCTGTGTTGCACTGCTATTAGTCTCTTTGTGTTTTTTGTTAGCTCATCAAGATTTTTCCACACAGTACAGAACTTGCTATCTTGGTTCTGCTTATATAGCCTCTTGAATATGTTTATCAGTTCTTTGTTCTTAAATTACTTATAGAAGTTCGCACCAAAATGCCTCATGCACCATCGGCTCTGCAAGTCAGTCCATGGAAATGGCTCCTCTTCCCCTGTTTGCAACTGTTTGATGGCACTAAGCAGACCAGCATACCTGTCATGCAGTATACACACATCTTGATGAGTTTTCACCACCTCGATCTTCAAGTTCCGTAGGAACCACAGCCAACTCTCATAGTTCTCGCTTTCCACAAAGGCAAAGGCAACAAGCAGAATCTTGTTGTTTCCTTCGATGCCCACAGCTGTCATTATTTGTCCTTTGTATTTCCCGATCAGGAATGTGCCGTCCACACACAACAAGGGATGACAATGATAGAACGCCCTAATGCAAGCTCTGAATGCGAAGAAAACACTCTTTAGATGCCTCTTGTTCGGCCACTTCCTTGATGGACAGTCCTGGTAATCATAATAAGTACTAGGATTTCTTCCCTGAATGCAACTGAGCAGTACGGGCAGATTATGGTAGGAGTCTTCAAATTTCCCAAATCTCATTTTCAAGACCTTCTGCTTCGCCCTCCATGCCTTCCCGTAGCTAATTGTATACTGATATTTGTTCTCGATTGTTCAGATAATAGCACGGGGCTCAAAATTGAGGTTTTCAACTATCTTCGGGTACATGATAGTCACGATATACCCGGACGACAGGTTCCTGTGAGCCATCAGGGTTTCCTCAGTCATACAACTATGCTGTTCAACCTTCGAACATAGCCAGTGGGTGCCCTATTTGGGCTTGTACGCGTGCACTCTCCAGGGGCACCCTTGCATCTCACACACCACGTCGTAGCAGGTTGGGGTGGACTTCTTAACCCTGAAAGTTCTTCTTACTGATAAGACCCAATCTTTAACAACATCCTGCACTGCTTCTTTTGTTGGGTAAATACTGTTAGGCCTAATCTCATTGTCATTATACTGCCAAGGTGTATAATTGCTTTCATTTACAACCAGCTTATTAAATTCATGCGTGCTCTAATCTGCTGGCACAAGCTGGTCAGCACCTTCATCTTCCTCATTTGAGTCATCATCGTCTTCCACTTCTGTTCTCGTATATTCAAGGTCTTCCTCTTCCATCCGTGCTATTACCTCATCAATTTCCTCACCTTCGTCTACTTGCCCCCACGCATCTTGCCCAATGTTTCCATCCTCCTCCTCCCCAATCTCAACTTGCTCACCACTCTGGTAAACAATGTCCTCATTGCATCCCTGAACATGCTGCTCCCGACTAGATTCCCTAATTTCAGTGTCACCATAATTGAACTCATTTTGAGGCTCACTACACTCACCGGCGTCCAGTTGCTGCTGCGGGGCAACAACCCTTTCATACACTTGCACTAAAAGCATCCGATACCATCCACGTTGCTTCGCCCCGCTCACATATGACCTTCAAGATGCATCTCCCTTCACCTCAACTAACTCCCAATAAATAGGATCATCTCGCATAGTACAAAGGCAAGATTACTTCAGCTAGCACTTCTCTGGTTCCATCCGAAATGTATAATGCAACCAATTCAACACATAACCAAATGTACGCTCTTGACCCTACTTAAACTTCTGTCCACATACTAAAAATTATTCAGATCAGCACCCTCTAAACCACACATGACAACCCCTTCTCCATAAAAGATTCTAAATGGAACTCGTTCTGACATATCTGCGAACCGATTCATTAACACACGAATTAATTACTCTTCGTAAAAAATACTATATCTATTTGCTAAAAGAACTATATGTATGTATATCTAAACTTGGAGAAATATATATCTATCTACATTCCTAAAAATATACATCTCTCTACTTCTATTTTTGAAAAACATATACATTCCTACAAATATCAGTACTTGGGAACCAAGTGTGCCCATTATTGATGCAAAAAAACTATTACACCCTGAAATTTTCAAGTTGTTCAATTAGCATGTATATTGTTATGGAACATAACTAAATTCTGAAAACTATGCGAAGAATATCTACATTACTAAAAATATTCATTTCTCTAATTCTATTTCTAAAAAACATTTACAGCCCTAAAAATATATATACGTGCACTTCTATATGTAAAAAAACATATCTATCTACATCTATCTCTAAAAAACGTAACAACATATTATTATTCCTAAAAACAACCATGTACATGCATTTCCACGAACCAACTAAATTACTAAAAATATAACTAGATTTAACTACATTTAACCGTCACCTGTAAGTTTAACTATATCTAAAATTTCTACGAACTAACTACATTAATAAAAATATAACTACATTTAACTAGGTCTAATCGTAACCTCTAAAATTAAACTAGATCTAAATTTTAAACTACCCTGATTTGTTACTAAACACTAAACAAATCGGGCGCTGCTACAGCCGCTACAAGAATACAACCTTAAACACTAAACAAAATACTAAACACTAAACAAAATAAACCCTAAACACTACATAGACATTTAAAACAAAATAAACACTACATTTAACTAGATCTAACCCTAAACACTAAATAAAATAAACAATACATTTAACTAGATCTAACCCTAAACACTAAAAAAAATAAACCACAAAAAAATTTACCTGCATAGCCACTAGAGGAATACAACCGGGCGCTACTCTTTCTCTCTTCCTTTTTCTCCTTCTCTTCCTCCCTCTTCTCTTCTCTTCTCCCTTCCTTCCTCTCGGCTGAAATGGCTGCTACAGGAAACGGCGCGCGGTTTTAAAGCCTTCAGTCGCCCTTTGGTTGGGCGACAGGGAACCGCGCACCCTCCTGCCGCCCAACCATAGATCGATTTCTTCGCTGTCGCCCACTGGTTGGGCGACACAAACAGCCGTTGGGGCGATAGCAGGCGACCGTTGGTGGCAGGGGCTGAGGTGGCATAAATCGCCAACCCTGGGCGACACTTGTCTCTGTCGCTCAACCATAGGGCGATATCTTCCTGTCACCCAACCAACAGGCAACAAAGGTGTATTTTTGCAATTTTTCGGATTTGAGGTATATTATTGCAATTTGAATAAAAAAAGTATTATTTAAAAAAATTCAAAGAATGCATACTGAGGAAGGAATGCATACTGACAAGCTTATGTTCTGTGACAATTATTCCCATTCTCTTTCAGAATTCATTGCAACAACCAATGGAAGATCCTGTTGTCACATTGGATCACATATTTGGAGTCGAACCAATGAAGATTAGGAACCACCCCTCCCTCCCAGCAGATTCTGAAATTGCTCTTGCTCTTAGTGTTTTCGAAGGTTGTTGCCTTTTGTATAGCCAATGCACTCCTTTGGCCCACAAGTACAAGGCTGTAAAGGTATTTGTTATTCATTTTTAGTCGCTTTTGGCTTATTACTTTTAGGTCTTCTAAGACAGCTTGTTTATGCTTGATAATTTGATTATATTTGTAAAATTATATTGACTATAAGTTTTTTCTCTTTCACATGATAATTGGTCAAACTTGTGGCTAGTAAAAATACATTAATGGCATAAAATTTTATTGCACTGCAGTCATACAGTCGTTTATTCTTTATTCATCACTGTCAAGAGGTCCAACTGAGCAAGGAGTGTGCTTGGATGCTCTGATATCGATGATGTTTGATTCACCTTCCAATCAAATTGTATGCGTTAGCCCTTTACTTGATGTTATGATTGTTAATTTTCCTAGCATTTAGGATGAGTGTACAATTGCTAAATATAAGAGAGATTTTGCAAATATAAGCTAGCAAATAGCTATATTGATTTGGATCTGTGACCTTGATGTATGCTTGTATCTGTGACCCTGATGTATGCTTGGATCAATGACCATCACACATCACAAACGGTTCTAAACAAGAACAGTCTGTGATGCACATCACAGACTGTTCTTGTTTAGAACCGTCTGTGATGTCTCTTTTCACAAACGATTCAAAAACCGTCTGTGATGTGCCCTTACATCATTGACATATTGTTACTGACGATTTACAAAACTGTCTGAGATGACGATTTCTGTAGTAGTGAACCACAAGTGTTAGTATGGGACAGCCTTAAACCAATTAAATTATCTAGTTTAACTTTGCATATTAGAAGGCTGAAGTAGTACGGGCTCTCCGATTAGGTTTGCTCGTAGGGGCTTCCACACCGAGGTGTGGGTAAATGCATACCAATAAAACGGTGTATGCCTTGCTATGAGAGAAACGTGTGTGGAAGAGAAGGTCTGCCTAAGTTGTTGTGTTAATTGTCATATCTTGGGTGTGTGTTTCTGCCACCATAGCGAGAGTTCGTCGTCACTGAGCTGGTGCAAAGTTAACCTAGTTAATGTAAAGGTTTTCATTATGAACATTCTGGCCACACGCCAAAGGTGTGAGAAACATGCGGTAAAAAGAAAAGGTCATGACTTGTTGGTAAAGTTGTACACCTCTACAGAGTGTAAATCTTTTTGAAAAGCCGCACTCACGATCAAGGGCACTTGCTAAAGTCATCACATAGTTAGATATTTTATTATTTTCAAAATGGCTTGGTTTCATCTGTTATGCCTTGTTTTAGCAAAGAATGGTGTTATGCCATGTGTTGGCGAGAATTGGATGTCTCGATGCTTACGTCATGGAGGAATGTGAGTATTACTTATGTTTTACTTGTTAATTTATTATTAGTCAAACTTGCTCTTACAAATTTCGTTTACGAAATTATAACTTGATTTACAAATTCAATTTCGCTTTATGCAAATTAACTGAAGAAGCCTCCTTTGACATAGCATGCATTACTGTATTTTGCAAATACCACCTTTAGTCTTGATGAGTACGAAAGTACTCAATCTTGCTTAATATGTTGTTTTAGATGGAAAAGAAAGTGAGGCTCCGAAGAATACATTTCGTCACAGAATACGGGAACTTCAATGAAGCGATTTTTCTAGAGATTATGCCTTATCAGTTGCTTGAGGGTTTGATGGGCATACTACAAGACTTTTGGTTCTTTCCGCTGCAATATACTCTGCTTGTAAGACCTTATAACTTACCATTATCATTTGTAATAATGAGTATGGATGTGATATCAACTGTTGTAAATGTGCATGCTAGCCACTGATCATGGACTAGTACTGTATGTACATAGATTCTCATTTTGGAATGCGCATTTTATGCAAAAATGAGAGTCGTTACATTGAAGCTATCAACAGCATTCTTCTCCTTCGGGTTAGAGCTAAACTGTAATATATGCAGTGACTCAAACAGATGAAAAATGTACTTAAAAAGGGAATCAAAGTCTCCTTGTAAATTGAAGAGAAGCAAATTAACCAGGATAAAGAGGAAACAAAAAACTTGTTTCTGTGGTTGGCTTACCTTGGAGAAACTGCACCCACTGAGCATCAGAGTTTGGGCCCAGGACATTGCTTGCAGTAGGAAGATCATTCTTGTCAATGGCCTGCCCTACCTTGCTCAACTTGTAGATGAGGTCCTTCAAATATCCTGTGGTTTGTAAATTGTGATTATTAAACTACAGCATCATTGCTACTATCATATGCAGAGCATCAGAGATTAACCAATTATTGAGAACACAAACTACATGAACTAGGCATTCTAATGAACTGACCTGTCACGGTGCCTGAGGAGCTGATGATGCCCTACTTCTGGAGCCGCTTCTTTCTGTCCTCCTTTACGTGCTCTAGCAGCTCGATGTCATCGTCCGCCTCTAGGATGGCAGCCTGCGTGTCGGCGGGGGAGAAAGAGGCGGCCAGCAGGCATGACACCAGGCCGCTCCGCCTCCCGACGACGACAACGGCTCCTTCATATGAATTACACTACTACCCCTTATACGAATTCTACTACCAATACTACCATAGAAAGTATAACTAAATACTAACTAATCTGAGCCGTTAGATCAAATAGAATGGACGGCTAATATTCAATATTATGTACCATAAAAGAGCACTAGTTTTAAGCAACCGTCTGTAATAACCGCGGATTCTCCAAAGCATGTGATGTGACAGCTCATCATAGACAATTTCTTTCAAAGAAGCCGTCTGTGATATACCACAGACAGTTGTGAAAACAAACCGATTGTGAAAGTAAATTTATCAGAGACGATTTATGTTGAATTCACCTGTAATAACTTGAACACTTGCAAATTGGGAATCATGCTGGATCGCTGCAAGAACTTATATTGTCTTCGTCTCCCGGTTGCCTCTTCATCTTCTTATCACAAATGGTTTTATATTGAAACTGCCTTGTAATAACTTCAACAATTGCAAATTGAAAATCACGCCAGTCACTTGGAGAACTATGTTCTTTTCCTCTCTTCATTGCCTCTTCATCTTCTTCTCAAATGTCGCCTCGCACCCACTGATATCTTCATCTTTTTCTCAAGATTCTTCATCATTTCCTCATCTTTTTCTCAATATTCTTCATCATTTCCTCATCGATCAACTCGTTGCTCTGGTTTGTTTGCACTTCTTCTCCGCTTGTATTTTGGTCATTCGTAGTTTTTTGATCCGTTTATATGCCTTGCCCTTTGTGTAATGGTAGGATTCGTAGTTCTTTTGCACCTATTGTATCTTAGTCGAAATTTTGCTTATTTATTCATAACATCTAAATACATTTGGTCATAATATCTATACACATTCTAAACTCTTATTTTTTATTTTGTTGTAACTAGATTATCATATTCTAATAGTATTTTGTAACCGAAAATGACTTTTTTTATGATTTTTGATAATCTATGTAATAGGTTCGATTATTTGTACTAGATTATGACTTTCTTAATAATCTATGTTGGAGTGTATTGATCGACTATTTTTAAAATATATTTATCAGATGGCAGGACCATCATCCAATGAATTTGTAGTTACGATGTCGAGTTGCACCACAAAAATACTAGATATCTAGTATGGTCCGGTAGATAATGTGCTTTTTCTGACTATGGATGGTGAGGACTTTGATAGGATGTTCTTGGAGTCACGTGTTATGCATGCAAAGGGCCATGAAGGCCCAGCCCATTCAACCTCCTATCCATTATGATTGCTAGTTCTTCATCTCCTTCCTAGATTCATCTCTTGTGAAGGATCTGATGGTTGTCATGAGAGGTTTGCATATGAAGATATGGCATTCAAACATGTCCATCAAGTTCTATCTTTTGAATGTTCCAAAGACTATGCACTCTCTAGTGCTATTAAGCCAAAAACCATATGTTGCTATGTTTTGGAAGAACAGACAGGGTGTGTGAGTACTTTTGTAAAAAATGTCTCGTACTCTATTGTTAACTCAGTACAATTATTAGTTTTCACATGTATTTTGTTAACTATCTCTTGTTTATTTACTTGTGTTTTGTTAACTGTCTGTAAGACAAAGCTAGCATGATTCATTCATTTATCCATAAAATAGAAAAAATATGTAAAAAAATTGCATATCACAGACAATTATTACGTAAATAACCATCTGTGATATTTACTAGCATAGATGGTCCCTCTGTCTCAAACATATCTGATGATCAAATATCATAGACGGTTGACATATTCTAACCGTTTTCAATAACAAGCAGACAACTATGTCTATTTAACTTCCCACCTAGTCAACATAGATACTTACACTTAGCGTCTCTCCATACGAACCTACGATTTCCTCCCCAAACCATCGCACTCATCACCGCACCGTCGCCTTCATCACCATGCCGTCACCGTCACTGTCCTCTCTGCACTGCTCCGTTGCCCTTGGCACCACGCCGTTGTCATCCCCGTCTTCTCTGCACCGCTGCTGTCGCCCTCTTCCACCTCTCAGGTACTACCATTGTTCTAGAACTTCAGAGCTTCAGTTATGAGTGAAGATATGGTAGGGGTAAAATACTAGCAGTAGAAATTTGGAGGTTGTGAGACAAGGACTAGGAGTAATCTGGTGGCCACAGCATCTTGCATTTATTTAGCATCAAACAAATAGTGAAATTTTCTACTTACACTTTTCCCCTTGACGATCTTGTGAATGTTCGAGGAGGGCTTGTCATCTTCTTCCAAGCTGATATAATTCAAGTCGAGGGTGAATTTAGGCCCTATTTGGTAGAGCTCCAGATCCCAGCTCCACCTCAGATCTAGAGTTTGCAGGCTAAAATAAAGTGAATTAAGTTTATATTTTTAGTCTAAAATGTAAACAAGATGATCCACCAAAACACTCTTAATATACCCACAGCTCCAGCTCCATAATTTTTTGGAGTTAGGAGTACCCTGCTTCACCAACTACACGAATTTTGGTGGAGCTGGAGCTGTCCCAAACACCTCTTAAGTGCCTCGGACAATCCATAAGTTGTATAGTGGATTGTGCGTATTATATAACTTTGAATTGTGTAAAGTGTGTGTAATGTATTTGAATTCTGAATTTTAAATCATTTATTCTGTTTGAATGTGTGTTATGTGTATATATCTCAACTCGGGAGAATTGATGATTTTCCCTATTTTAGTTGGTGCAATTGATCATTTGGCTCATGATGTCTCACTGACACGCGGCCACGAAAGTGTGTGCAAATCATCAATTATTCCATCTCAACTGTGAATTTCAAATATGAATTTGTGTATGCGTCTTATGTCTGTTTGAATGTGTGTTATGTGTATTTATCTCAAATGTGAACTGTGTATCTTATATCTGTTTCAATATGTGTTGTGTATCTTTACAGAGGGTATGGCTAGCGTGATTCCTAATATTAGTGATAAAACTAAAATTATGTATAAAAAAAATGCATCACATATAGGACTGTAGTAGATAGCACTCTTAGTGCCGTGGTAGCAGTACACTGTAGAGTCAGCATGCTATTGACTCCCATGTTGGGGTCAGATCTAGCGACCTACTTCGAACAATAATCCGAATAGACACAGAAATATATATAAATCAGTATTCTAGGAGATGTACGGGAGCCAGCCGCATGCCCTACCACGTCACGCCGAGCACTGTAGATCTATAGTAACATTCTAGTTAGGCTCAAAGATTAATTCCGCAGCAAGTTACATAAGCGACGTTTAGCTCGACTGGCAGAGGTCTTGCGGCCTGAGCGTGAAGTCACGGGTTCGAATTCTGTTCAGGGCGATATTTTTCTTTTTTTTTGCGTTAGCTTTCCTGATTTAATTGAGCGGTTAAAGAGCAGTGCTTCAATGCTTTCCCTCCTAATACAAGTTGCACAAATCTTGAAGCAAGCGAAGGGGTAAGTAATCTCTATCTACCCTTCATCCATGCTTTAATATTTGTGCAACTGTAAAAAAAAAAGCATTGAAGCACCTCTCGCGGTTAAATTATATTACAATTTTTTGAAACTTTTTGAGGAATATCCTCCATGCCTAACCTACCATAGAAATTTTAGATCATGGTTAAATTTATGTGATTTAAAAAAATCTGACAATACTGCTAACATATTTAAAGTAATTTTACTGATTTAATCATTTAATTGTACTGCTAAATCATGTTTCAATTTTTTGAAACTTTTTGAGGATGTTCCTCAGAGCGTGCCCAACCTACCATAAAAAATCTAGATCATGATAAAACTTGTGTTATTTTTAAAAATTACAACGATGCTACTAATGGGTTTAAAGCAACTTCACTGCTTAAACTAAGCTACTAAATTTGCAAATTCTTGAAATGTTTTTAGAAGGTCCCTGAGAGCATGCCTACGCTACCGTAAAAATTTCAAATCATGTTCAGACCTATGCAAAATTTTTAAAAATTGAAAGTGCTACTAATCCATTTAAAGCAACTTCACTAGTTTAATTGAGCTGCTAAATTTGTAAATTTTTAGAAATTTGTTAGAACATTCCTAAGAGCATGCCGAGCTACTGTTAAAAAATAGATTCCTGTAGTTTTCATAACCTATTAAAGTGTTGTTCTTAAAACAAATCTGAAGAAATATTTTCCAAAATAAATCGTGCTTTTTTTTCTTTTTTTTGGGAGGTATCCTTGAAAAAAAAAATCCACTCTCTATTAAAATCTCAACCTATCTCAACAATTTCTTCCGCTCGCAACAGTGCGGGGCCTGCTACGTATCTAGTTAATAACTCAATTGGTGAGAAATCACACATGTGCTCATTGCATGTGCTTGCATCTTCAGACCAACTCATCATTAGGCAGCTTGTCAATACTAAATTTGGTATCAGGGGATTACGTGGATAAATAAATTCTCAAACATGTGCCTGCTCGCTAAATCTATTGTGGTAAATACTAAAGAGTGACAACTGCTGGATCTGATTTAGTTTAGTAGGCGATCCCGATGACGCCAAACAGGAATAGGGGTGTCAAAAGCATCGAATTTGAAACGGATAATGGCAGTGGCATACGCAGAACTTAAGGCCTGTTTAAGGGAGTTATAGCTTTTCTAAATAGTTACTTTTTGGTTTCTGAGTTGAAAAGTAGTTGTAGCTTTTTATAAGAGGTGTTTAACAAATAGCTAATTTCTCTTAGCAATAAGCTTAAAAAGCAAGTTTACCGTAGTTTTCAGCTTTTGACTTTTAGCATTTATACATGATTTCAAAATTATACCAAAAACCGTTTAAAAAATAAGCTATTTGAAGAACTTGCTAGCTTCAAAATAGGCCTAAAATAGAGGGTTTGCTCGACAAAGACTAATAGGCACTTCTAGAGCCTTCACCACTCGCCGATGGCCTGCCACACACCTCACCCGAGTCTGTACTTCACAAATGCAATCAAGACTAACAATTTTTATAGCCCTAATATCACATATCCCGTACTAATTGGTTCATCGACTTGAAACAAACAAACAAGTAAGTAAACCACCTAAATCTATTTTGCGTAATTGACAATTCTAAGATTGAGTAGATTACCTAGCAGCACCTTGAGAGAGCTCCGGATGCTGCTGAAGTTGGCGCACCAGAGCGCCCATGTCCTCGATCTCCCCGTACATGACAAGTTGACAACACTAACGACGAACATCAAGACGCGGCCAACAAGGCTACGACGATCCCGCAGCATGTGAGGCCTCCGGTTTTAATATTAAATACTAATAATTGGGTTTTATGTGTATACATTATTAGTCCTATGATAAGTGGTTAGTATGCACATTTACAAATTAATAAAACATCTATACAAATTATTACATACGATAGCGGAAGCAGTTTATATATAATATTCTTACAATCCAAAAGAAACTTGGAGTGAAAATGTTTTTATCTTGTAGTATGCCTTGTCAGCCCAATATTTCCATAGATAACTGACAAGGTAAATCATAGAAAATCTCATCATTGATATCCTTGTATCATGCGTCAAAGTAAGTTTCTTTGGGGAATTTTATTTCTTCACCTAAAAACAACAATAATAACAAGTTGAGTACTTTACGTACTTGCAAGACTTTTGCAAAACCTGTAATATATGCAAGCTGTATCAAAAGAAAGGCTTTCATGGCTATTTTGCATAAAGCCAATGTGAATCGTAAATACTGAATAATAGATTGCAAACATAATTTTGTAAAAGCAATGTGACAGGTATAAAAAATAACAAGTATGTAAGCATAAATGTAGCAACTCACAGTCCTCTGTGACATGAGCAACACTTCGAATCATTTCCTACCAACACATGGCATAAACCAGTCTTTGCCAACATATGACATATCAGATGAAACCAATCATTGCCAACACATAGCATAATATTGAATCATCCAAGGTTAAAATTTCCAACACATTCATTTTTAAAAATAATAAAACATCTAATTATGTGATGACTTTACCAAGTGCCCTTGATCGCGGGCGTGGCTTTTCGAAAAGCTTTAAACTCTACAGGGGTGTACAACTTTACCCACAAGGTATGACCGACTCTTTTTGAAGATCATTAGCACATTTTCTTTGATGTGTCGCAGAGAGTCATGACATAACTGTTATATTACCTAGTCCTAACTTTACACTAGCCCTGTGAAGACAAATCCTTACTAATGGCGGCAGAAGATATTTGTACAATCATTGTACGACAAATGGTTATACACCCTAACGTCTCACTTCTTCCTATAGTAAGGCATACACTGTTGTATCAGCAAATATTATTCCCAACACCTCGGTGTGGGTTCCCCTTCGAGAAATCCATCTCAAAAAGCATGTACTACTATAGCATTTCAATGTGCAAAGCCAGTTCTAAGTAACTTAATAGGTTAAGGCCGTCCTATACCAGCACTTGTGGTTGTACGGTTGTCTTAACTTGAAAACAACACAGTAGTTCAGTCCTTAATCCGACCCGGGCAAGAGATCTTCCCCTATCTACGTGCGAGTCCCATGCACTTTCGGCTATTGCCAATCTCACCTACGTCTAAACCATAGTTTTATTTTTATTTTTATTTTTATTAAAATACCATTGATCACATATAACATCCCAATTTTTGTTTTCTATTAATCTATTGTGTTATTTGTGCATTTTATGGATTTTCTAAATTTATTGGATTTTTTTGGATTTTAATTGCATTTATTTTAAATTAAGTATATTGGAATTTTGAGAAAACTAATTAATGATAGATAAAACTAAAATAAAGTTTGGCTAAAAATATTTTATTTGAGTTCAAAATGTCTTAAAGTATTTTTGATATTTTTCTTGGATTTTTCCTGATATTTTTAATGTCTAAAATTAATTAGCTAAATTACTGGAATTATTTTTATTAAGAAAATCTTAGGAAATCCATTGAATAGTAGTGGGCTTGGCCCAAGTTCTGTGTGGGCCTATTCCTTTTTGGTGGCCCAGCTGAGGCCGTGCGTTGTGTGCCTTGATCGGGACGGTAGTATGGTGATCGAACGGTTGATGGAGTCGCGGGACCTTAAGTGTTGTGAGCCGTCAGATTTCGTTGTACGGCTAGGATCAATTAAGATCAATCGGATCCTAGTGAACCAAGGCCGTTGGATTCCTCCACGTGGAGGGTGAAGGTCATGCCGCGTTGGGAGTTTTGCCGTCCGTTACATCGACCACGTGTCATGCCGTCGGTCATCGTCTTCAATGTGGGTTCGATCCGGACTCTGCTTGCTCGACTGTGAACGCCATGGAGTCTCCACCGATTAATGCCCTATCTGGACATCGCGCGCTTTAAATAGGGAGGCATCGGCTGAGCAGAGACCCAAGCAACCAAAGCCGTAACTTAATCGAAAAGATTAGGTCTCTGTTTTGCCGGTATTTGCAAGTTTGTCCGTGCGGCGCCGAAGCCTTCTTGCGCTTGATTCATCGCATTCGGTGATCCTTGGAACTCGTGGTCAGCATCATCATGTTCATCTCGCCGTGGGCCAGCCAATGCGTACCTTGGATAGACCGAAGAATCACCGGAGGACGCCGCCATTGTTAGAGCCGAAGCCGCCGCCGTTCTTCACGTCACCACCGTCATTCGAAGTCGCTGAATGTAACATCCTAAATTTTGCGTTTAATTTTATTTATTGTGTTATTTATACATTTTAGGGTTTTTCTGAATTTATCGGATTTTTTCAAAATTTATTTGAATTTATTTCAAATTATGTATATTGGCCTTTTGTGAAAACTAATTAATTATAGATAAAATTAATATAAAATTTGGCTAAAAATATTTTATTTGAGTTCAAAATGTCTCAAAGTATTTTTGTGATTTTTCTTGGATTTTTTTGATATTTTTATTGCTTAAAACTAATTAAGTGAATTGCTGGATTTGTTTTTAAAAGAAAAATCAAGAAATCATTTAAATAGTAACAGGCTAGAGCCCATAACTATTCTCGCTCGTGGCCCATCTTCTAGAAGCTTGGATTTTCGCCATTAGATTCTCATCCAATGGAGGATGAGGTTAGTGAAACCCTAACATGTTACGACCGTTAGATTCTATGTGGGTGTTGGATTTGGCCACGGCTCATCTTAATCGTCTGATATGCCACGTGGCGAGTCCTAGTGTCATCGTCCCCAGTGAGGATTTGGACTCCGTCGCCGTAATGACATCGGAGTTCTTCACCGTGTTGAGTTCCGGCGCTTGGGGTATTTAAGCCGCATGTGGTCGCCTAGGGTTCCACATCAGCCACCACTTCTTTTAATCGGAGCAACTTCGCCACAGCTATCGTGGTTAGCACATGGAAGCTCAGTGAAGTTCGAGGTTGGTCACCGTTTGTTTTCATGTCGTTACGCTGTCGTCAAGCTGTTCTCTACCGCACCGGTTCCAGATCGGAGTTTGTCGAACCGCACCCCATCGGATCCGCAGCTTCTCGTTGCCATAGCATCGTCGGAGCGCCATTCAAGCCTTCTTCTTCCTCATCTCTGGTGAGATTTTGTGGCCGCATCGCCATCTTCGCTAGGAAAGCTTTCGATCATTGGATCTGTGACTCTCAGCTCGGATCACGCCACGTGTGCGCGCTATAGTGAACTTCATTAGCCAGGGAGGACCATCGGATCTAACGGGATCGTTTGGATCATCGCCACGTGTCAATGATCAGGCATTATAGCTGTGGGCAACGCTGCCATCAATCAAAGGTCGTCGTGTGTCGGGCACACGACGCGAGGCGTCGTGGACCGCACCTGTGGTGAGCCAAAGGAGGCCCATGGACTGCGTTCACGTGGCGCGGTGTGATTGGTTTGGGCATGGCTGACATCAGCATGACGCAATAAAATCATTTTTTAGAATAAAATAATTTGATTTATAATATGATTTTCAAATTTTTTTTGATATTTAGATTTTTGAATCTTCCGAGAGCCTGTTCTCCATCATACGAGCTCCGATTGAGGTGATTCAAATTTTTAAGAATTTGTAAAACTGAGATCTATTTAATAGTGAATTTTATTTGATTTTTGGAGTTTGTTTGCTCTCTGTTTTGTTATTTATTTGCTTTCTCTCTAGTTTCGCGTAGACGTTGAGTTGTGCGAGGCATCCGAGGAAGATCTGTCAACTCAAGAGCAGGTTCCAAAGCAAGATCAAGATATTTTCCAAGATAAGTTGTGCTTTGATCATGTTGAACCCATGTTTATAAAATCGCTACTTTGCTTTTACCTTATTGCATATTATTTCATGTATACAACTGTTTCAAACTAAATTGGGCCTTAGCTATTATACCTATTTGATCTACGCCCTACCTTGTCATTTGTACACCATGATTTATTTGTCACCCTAGATTAGTTCATTATAGTTGGTTAATACTAAAAACAAGACAGGATGGTTAGATCGTATTAGTACACTTAGCCATGTCACGTCATCACATGTACTTGAACCATCAATGTTTAATCTTGACTAATGGAATATAGAACAAGATTATGAATTGGTGTGTCAGGTGTTGTCACACAATGAGTTATTGTGGCAAGGGATGTCACGCAACGATGTTGAATTGTTGATGGCACGTGGTGCTTGGTAATCAACTGGGGTGGTAATCATTTAGATTGGGGCAAATGGCAAGGGACAGTGTGCCAAGGTGGGCTGAAGGGCAGAGGGTATATGGAAGTCTTGCCCTAGTCACTCTAAGGACTTAACTTTGCAAGCTTTTGACCTGAATCAATCATGCAACCACATATCTGGTATGGGACAACTTAGCTGATTTATTTGCAATGTCTTAGTTTTGGTACTGCTAGTGATGGTGTGAGTCCTAGGTGCACGGATTAACTCACATGGTGTAAGAGGAGGCTCTATTGTGACGGTTTAACCCTTCAGTGTTGAAACCTTAGCCGGTAATACTGGGTTAAGACAGAGAATTGTAAAGACTTTGTTATAATTACTTGCCTTTGTGGAAGAAGATAGCTAGCTAGCTTGTTGCCACTCCTTATTAGTAGCCAGCTACTCGCAAGTCGCATGTCTCGGGACAACTGAGTTGCATTTTGAGTGATCGATCTCTCTACCATTGCTACCTCCGTAGCAGTATAGGTACGTACTCTCTAGTCTCTAGCTATCAGTAACTGTGAATGTGTCAATAGATCCATCGCTTGAAATTATTCTATCTGTATTCATTTTAGTGCCCAGCAGGGTTTTGAATTTCGCCAAAATTTTATCAAAATTCGACGAAATTCAGTTTTTTTGTCCTGAAATATATTTATCCTGATTATGTTTTGGTGGGTTCATTTGAATTTTGCGTAGCTAAATATTGTCAAAAATCCAATTTTTGAAAAACTATTTCGTTTCAAATTACACCGAAATTTCCGAACTAACCAAATTTCTGTGGGTGCCAAAGAAATTTTTAAAACGAAATTCGAAACCTTCGTGCGCACAGACAGGATCGATCGGAGCACGCAATGGCTGGAGATGGCTGGGTGATGGACATTATCTGGCATGCGCTGATACTTGTCGCGAATGCACTGGCGAGCCTTTGGAGTAAGTGGTCGATTGAGATCCTGCTCGTGGTAAGCTTCGGGATGCAGTTCGTGCTCACCATCTTCGCCGGGCTCCGTTGGCGCGGGGCCTGCGGCAAGTTGAGGTCCGTCATCTGGCTCTTCTACGTGGGGGCGACTACGTCGCGACGACGGCCCTCGGCCACCTCTCCGTGAGCAGCGCGTCTGGCGAGCTCCAGCTCGTCGCGTTCTGGGCGCCCTTCTTCCTGCTGCACCTGGGAGGCCCCGACAGCATCACCGCCTACGAGCTCGAGGACAACGAGCTGTCGGCGCGCTACATGCTGGAGCTCGGCCTGCGGGTTGCGGGAGCTCTCTACGTCGTCTACAAATCCATCTCCGGCAGCTGGACCTTGGTCCTAGCGGCCTGGTTGATGCTCCTCGTCGGCGTTGCCAAGTACATAGAGAAGATATTGGCGCTCCATCGCGCCAACTTGGGCAACATCCGGAGATCCGTCAAGAACCAGCTGTAGCGTCGCGCCGAAGGTGGCCGTCGTTACACAAAGCCCGTGCTTCTAGGGAGCGGGGGAAATGACAGCTGCGTGCTGTTAATGGATGCTCACTCCCTATTCCACATCTGCAAGCGCGCGATGGTGGATTCTTCGAACGAGATGGAGTCAGATGAAGTTGCAGACAGCAGAAGAGCTCTGTTCGACCATGGTTGGAAGGGCATGTACAGGCTTATGGAGATAGAGCTCTCCCTGATGTATGACTGGCTCTACACCAAGGCTGCGGTGATCCACACTTGGCATGGCTACTGCATCCGTGTCTTGTCACCGCTTGCCGTTGCCATTGCATTGTTGCTGGTTGAATTTAGCGATCAAGATGGTCACAGGCGAGCCGATGTCGTGATCACTCGCATCTTGCTAGTTGCTACCTTCCTCCTGGAGACGGCATCGCTGCTCAGGGCACTAGGGTCGTCCTGGACAGCCTTCTTATTGTACGGCACGCGGCGACGGGGTTGGCTCCTTCATCAAGTCTTGTGCACTAGCCGATGGCATCGGTTCCATCGTGCGGTTGCATCTTTTGGCCGGCTTGCCAAGGTGGAAGGCCACCGGCGGTGGTCAGGCCACATTGGGCAGCTCAACCTGTTGGAGTTCAGCACCCGTGAGCAACCCAACAGAATGGCAAAGAAAAATGTGGGACATGAAATAGTGGGGAACGAAGACCGTAGCTCGAAAGAGACTAGTGTGATTCAACAGGATGTCAAGGAGGTAGTATTCGGGCAAATATTGGACAAGTTAGTTCAGTTAAGGGATAGAATCAGACATAGCGAAGTAAAAAATGGTGTTGAAGCGGCAGACATGCTGAGAATGGTGGCCGAGTCCAGGACGAAAAGGGGCCAGATGGCACTGCATAAGGGGGAACTATACGATGATCTCCGATGGAGCCTCGGTGAAGAACTCCAGGAGGGCATCCTCACATGGCACATTGCCACTGATATCTACCTCTTCAGGTCCGACAAGGCCGGAGATATCCTGGTAGCGCAGCAGGTGAGAGCAATCAGGATGCTGTCCAACTACTTGATGTTCCTCCTTGTACATCGCCCCTACATGCTACCAGGCCTTGTTCTCCGCAGGTTGTACGAACTAACCTGCGAGGATTTGGTCCGAATTTGGTCGAGATATGGGACTCAAGACGACCTGCAAGAATCCTCGTCCAGCTTCTGGAGTCTTCGCGTTACGCCATGGAAATTGTTCCAGCTGCATGATGATCCAAGGCCTTGTACGCTCAGGCGAAGGCAGGAGAGCCTTGCCAGGATCCTATGTGACGAGGAGCACAGATTTGAATCTGACGCTGTTAAGAGTTATCTGTCTTCTGGAATTAAACTTGCCAAGAAACTGCTGATTATGGATAAGTCGCCCAAGTTTGGCGTGCTGAAGTTGATATTGGAGGTGTGGGTCGAAATGCTCTTCTACGCGAGCTACCGATGCAGCAGGGAGTCCCACGCAAGGCAGCTCAGCGTCGGCGGCGAGTTGACAACCATAGTGTGGCTTGCGGCAGAACACATTGGCCTGTTCACCATCAACAGAAAAGGCAAGGCTGCTAAAGAGGATTATTGGACAAGAAGGAAGGCCAGGCACTAAGCATGCATGATGACTTTGACTATTACTGCTACTGAAGTTGATTTGTCTTGACAGTCGTTTCATTTTGTATCTCCTCCCTTATCTCTGGAGTCATAATGTTCCCTAGTTTGCCTTTAATTTTTTCCTTTCACTTATGGTAAGCAAACAGGTCCAGGTATGAGTGACAGAGTGATTGATGCCGCTCCTGATTCTGGCTTCTGTGTAACCACAGGTGTACGAGTAGTTCTATCGGACACTGAAAGCGTCCGGTTTCGTCAGAGAAGTACCAATTAATTAAGGGGTTGTCTAAGAAGAATAAGACCGTTTTCTTACTTAAATAGCATTTAATTAGATCTGATGAAAGAAATCAATTTGGCTTCTCTCCACCTATTTAAGTACTATTTTACCACGGAGTACTTAATTGTTTATGTATCGGAGAGGAATATTATTCTTTTCTGCCTAGCCTTTTAAATAAAATTTTCACTAGTTTTACACAAATTAAATTATGTGAAAAATGATGTAGCGATTTATAAAAAATAGAACATTATTTTTTTTGCATGGTCTTTTTTACATCAATTATATACTAGTTTTACACAAATTGAATTATGTAAAAAATAATGTGATATTTTGTAAAAAAAAGAGGAATAAAACAAACTATATAGAACACAACAAACAAAAAACGTGGATCACATAGTCAAAATAATAAATCACAATCCATATCACAAAAGCAATATCTAATAGACAAAAAAAGAGTGCTCACAAACAAAAAAAATCACCATATCTAATAGATAAAGAAAATTGAGTGCTCGTAAACAAAAAGACACTTGAGTGCCATTTAGCAATTCCCATTAATTAATAAGAATCTAAGAGCTGCCTTAATTCAGCTTTTAGGCAAACAGGGAGGAACTGATTCCAATCCCGTATAAAATTTTGTGCGCAATCACCAGGTTCTTTTCATTTGCTCTACACTGCCTTGGCGAACTAGGCTGGCGGCTGAATGCCCTGGCCGTCTGTTAATTTTTCCCTCCGTCCAACTTATCGAAAGATGCATAAACTTTCCACTCTGCTGTTGCGTGATTTTCAAATCCTGATCGGCTTAATTTCCACAGGTGTTAGCTAACGTCGTGTTCTACTGTGCTCACACCACAGGTGCAGTAGGAGGAACGATAATAGTGAGGACTCCCTTCGTTCAAGCTTATAAAATTTATTTTTTGAATGGTTTTATCTCTAAATATAGATTTAATGAAGTCTTTTTTTATATACCTTTATTTATTCTCTCTCAACCATATGCATTTATTCATTACCACTCACATAGAGTATTATCTCTCATCTTCCAAGACAATTAAGCGGGGACATCTAACTCATTTTCTCTCGTATATTTCTCAATTTTAACTCAATCTTAATCCTTATACACAATAAAAATACGTTTTATATTTATGGACAGAGAGAGTAATAAATAACGGAGGCCTCACAAAGTGCCTTTGATACTTTGCAACTTAATTTTGCAATCCGTACTGTTAATTTTCTAGTGTGTTTTGCTAGCGTACGTTACTGCTATCTTGAGAGGTAACCTTGTCACCCCTAACTTTGGACATGCCACAGCGTCTTAAATGAGTATTTGCTACGTTGCCATAATTTTTGTTTGTCATACTTACTAAAAACCTTGTAACCCACATATCATAGACTCTGTAAACTGAGCAGTGCATCATGCTCTTTGCTCCCATAGACATACAGATTTTTTGCTGACTTTGTTACACTTGTGATGCTAAGTTTTGTTGTTAGAAAAAAAATATGACAAGCCACAGTTAGTTAAGACTAGTCGTGGCAAAGTTAAGTACGAAGCAGACATAGTCTAAGTAAAAGATCAGTGTGCTAGCAGCCTAGCAATGTCAGTACACTGATGTGGCAGCTTGCAATTGACTCCCATTGTGTGGAAGTAGCTAGCTAAGTTACAAGCTAGTATCACGAACTGGCTATCCACTTTCAACAAGAAGTCAAAGAAAGAAGAAACTGAGAACAAAAATGGTGAGGAGTCACTCCTGTGCTTGTTCGATCGGTATGGCACCATGAGCATGTGAGTGTGCTCGCATCTTTCAGACCAACTCGTCGTTAGGTAGCTTGTCAGTACTAAATTTGGTATCAGGGGATCAGGTGGATAAATAAAGTTTCAAACATGTGCCTGCTTTGCCTCCAGATCCATTTTGGTGATCGCTGATAACTGATCGATCTTTAGTACCGTGCCCGGGCTTCGTCGCCCATGGCCCGTAGACCGTGTCATGCTGATCTTGTGTTGGTATCAGAATTTAGAAGGATATATCTGATTTATTAGGCAAAGGTTAAACTTAGATATTTTTAGCCGATATCGATTCAAAACAGAATTTATCTTCAAGAGACTGAGGCCGATAAGAATTGCGGATTCTGAGGAATCTGAGAGGACATGATCGACCTGCACGCTATATAATGGTTGTGAGGCAAGTCAAAGAGAACAACCAACAATCAATCAAATTTGGATCTACTTTTATTTATTTTTCTATCGATTAGAAATAGCTTTTTATAAGCAAGCAGCAGTTTTTCGGGGTAACAAGGTAGAAGCTAGTTTATGCCCGAACTGAAGCTGTGCCAAATAAGGCTTGAAATAGAAAACCGTTGGGGAACTGCATGGGCCGGGTGAGAAGGAAAGATAGGAAAAAGAAGATGAGCTAGCACGGCTGTGGTTGGTCCATGAAAGAGAAGGGAGTTGGGTTTCGGTCCAACGGGTGGTTTGTGTACTTTTCAAACTGATCGCAACAGAAGGTTTTTGAGCGAGTCTGGCGAGATTTCCTTAAACATTTGAAAAAGTTTTGGGTTTCAACGAGTTTTGTGCGTTTCTATAAGTTTATAGAAGATTTTGTGAAGTTTCAAGACCAAGTTTCAACATGTTTTAGATTTTCGAACTCAGATTTCATAAAGTTTCAATAAATTTTAGTGAGTTTCATTAAGTTTCAACCTAAAGTTTCAAAAAAAATTACCAAATTTCAATAGATTCCATCAATCTTCAACGAGTTTCATCAGAAAACAAAAAAGAGCAAAAAAAGTCACTGGCATACTCACCCGCAACAACTACCTTGCCCTTGCCACTCGCCAACACTAGTGCCTCCTCCCCCTGCTCATCCAAGGGGTGAAGCCAGAGCTCAAAGTCGTCCGTAACCTCGCAGTGGCGAAGTGGAGCCATGAGACAACGTGGACAAAGCCGGTGTTAGATCTTTCTATGACCTTAATAAGGAGGCAGACGAGAGTCACGGGATCTTGCGAATCCTGTCATCGGCGATGAGGAAGATGGCCTAATATGTATGTCCCGCGTGCCGCAACGCCAGTTGCCACTTGCTACCTGCCACACCATGCGCCTAACGCAAACGATGGCCTCTGCTTGTTGAGTTCGCCGATGCGCTTGCTGCCTGTGCTCGCTTACCACAATCACTTGGTCTACTCACTTTCAACGCCTGGGAAAACCTGCAGCCACCTACCTCCTACCATCACCTTAACTCCTGCTTGCCTGCCACCCTTATATATACACGCTCATCTGCCATTGGTGACGGGAAGGATGAGAGAGAAAAGAGAGAGGCAAAGAAACAAAGAGAGAACCAGAGGAGTGTGGAAGACATATGTTGATATGCATGAGGTTGAATGGATAAGGACCGTGAATCCGACGAACTAAAGGCTGTTCTGTCGGTTTTGCTATGAAAAATACACCGTTAGGTAGTTTCTCTTTTGAAAATCATGAAGAACATGCGGTTTTAAAAAGGAGCGAAACTAGGATGTTACATATATCAGCCGTACACCTATGTTCAAACTGGACTGGTGTGGTTTTTGTCGGTTTTGTGTTTCTTTCACTGTATCTGTTAGATTATGATCTTCTTAGCTTCCATAGCTACTAGAGTAAAAGAATCTTGGAATTATTTTTTACACGGAAGAATCTTAGAATAGTTGATGGAAAAGTCTCAAGATATCATTCCCTCCCTATGGTTGGCATACAAGATCCTATAAACTGAACACAAAATTGCCACCGCTACCTCTCAAACATAGATTCACTAGATGAGGATCGCCGCCCAAGATCAGGAAAATCGCCGCCGAGACACATAACAGCAATCCGCCGAGGTGCTGGATAAAACAACAGCAAGCCGCTGAGACCGGGGACCCTCTCCACCGCACTACTGCGGATCGAGTATGCACAAGCGGTTCGAAACTGCTTTTAGAAGCGGTTTTAAAACCGTTTGTAAGCAACCGCGAGTGATACCCCGTCAGGTATTACAAGCGGTTTCCCGAACCGCTTGTGGTTCGACACTTCCACAAGCGGTTGGTGTTACCAACCGCTTGAGGAGAGATTCTCTCCAAAAGCGGCTCTCTCCACAAGCGGTTGGAGTTACCAACCGCTTGTGAAGAGTCTGACAGCATAGCGCTTTGATTATATTCAATATAGAATATGTTTTCAGACGGGTTTTTATATAGATTTTGACAATTAAAATAAATAGAACTACATGAGTTTTTTGACATAATTAAATATATATTATTCATGCGTACTCATTCAGATAATTACAGGTTCATTTACAGAAAAATACGAACTTAATAGACTAAAAAATGAACAAGTTGATGAACACATAAAATAATAAGCCACTTTTACAAGTTTCAAAGAATAAAAGGGCGAATCTTGAGCTCATTTCTTGCGTGCGTCGCTCTTTATGCCCTTGGTCGACGTTGATGTCAGTTCACCTAACCTTATTTCAGGACAATCTCTCCAACCATTTGCGTGGAACTCGCCTTTGGTGGATACAATCTCGTCGACAATAAAGCCGATGAGTTGTTCTTGGATTGCTGCAACCCGGTGCGGCGGGATCACGCCTTGCACATCGATGTTGGGCTGACAAAGCAGGAAGTAAATAAATCTCTGGACATGTAATTAAAGTGTAAGTACTAAAAAATTGACATGTGCACACTACCTCGGCGTTGGTTGTTGGCACATCACCGTGGGTAATACTTTGCATATTGTGGCACACATAATAGCCACATAAGTTGTTTCCACCCGTCTGTTGTAGAACCTGCGATGAAATTTGAAAAGAAAACGATTATTGGGATGAAAAACTGTTACGGCATATTAATATTCTTTAATACGTACTCGAGTGCTTATTTGTACATCAAATTCGTTCTCGAAATCTCCTTTTTGCTTCTTTCGAAACCCTGCGAATGCCCTGTGTGATGCGTTAGTATGAATAGTAGTTATCAGAGTTGGAATTAGCAAGGTATTTCAATATATATAGTAAGGAAAACTATTGTATATATATGTGCTATATACCTGTTTAGGGTGTCAATGATAAATTGATATTTTTCCACCGGAGTCCTTTTTGAGTCTTGAACAACGATTTGACTGCTATCAAGCTTGATAACAAGAAGGATCCAGTAAAACCTATTTATGTATTGCAACATATATGTAACTAGCTAGTAGTATTATAAATGCCTTGGAAAATATAAGAACGAGAGGTTGTATATATACGTACTCGAAGTTGAAGGGCAGAAGTATGTACGGTTTGTAGTGTTGTCCCAAGAATGCATCGAGAATGTAATCTTCAACAGCCTTTTGGTTGTATCCAAAGACGAACTCGTTAACAATCTCTGGGTCGATTGTAAGTTCAAGCTCTATTGGTTTTGGTGATTGGTTTAATATTAATGTTTAATCATTGTTTAATGACAAATCTAATCATCATGAGACTAACATGTTTTATTAAGTCTTATTCTTATTAGTCTCATACTTGGATGGAAAATGGAAAACCTAAGGTATGCACTCGTATTCATCCTATTATATATATGCATACTTAGAATTCAAGTTAAAGTATGAACTCTTCCAGTGCTTTAGACCAAATATGTGCATTATGTTTTTAATTCATATATACATGAATGCACACATCTAGGGGGAGTTTATAATTTAACTTGATGTTTCAATTGTATTGATCCATGTCCTCTTGTCATACAATATAAAGGATCAAGACCTTGAAACAATCTTTTGAGTATATATGACTTGTGTAGTTATATACTCATGTCAATTTAAATGAGTTTAAATTGAGTTCGATTGTCTCTCAATCAATCAAAGAACATTTCATCATGTATTGATGGTGTTTCCTTGTTGATTAAAGACAAGCGAAAAGTTCTTGAGTATAATGAAGCATTAGTTGCATCAAAGTACTCAAGACACAATTAATCATTCAAATTGATTAGGGTTGATCTTGGAGGCACCCATTATGTGTTAATGGAGTGCGGTGATGATTGAGACAACCGTGTTTGTTAGACTAACATCTTCCATGAGTTGTGAAGTAGGTTAAGTCCAAGATGATGAAGAATCGGGAAGAAGAAGTCATCATGTGTTGATGAGCTTCAAGAGGTGATCCCGAAGTGAAGAGAAGGGCTAGAGAAGGTTCATCATGCATTGATGACCAAGAAGAAGAAGAAGAGGTGATCCTGGAGAGAAGATGATTGGAAATCATAAAAGCTCTAAGTGGATCAAGTGTGGCAAAGGTGTAACTAGCTAGGGCTAAGGATGTGTTCCTAGTCTTTTACCGGTCTCCGTGTTTGGTTGTGAGACCGGGTTGCTTGTTAGGTGCCGTACTATTAAGAGGGGTTGAGTCTTTTAGCTTGAGCTTCATCATGTGTTGATGAACTCGATCCGGTTCACTCTAGCTCACTCTCTTGTTTGATGTTTGCATGAAGCTAACCATTTGGCATGTGTTGCAAACTGGTGAAGCCTGTGCATTGGATTTTGTATGAGCTAAGTATTTGCATGTGTTGCAAATAAGGGTGCTCATACTTGCATTTTATTTGAATCTTATTTGATTTGGTTTTTGCTTGGAGCTAAGTTTTGCATGTGTCGCAAAAGGAGAGAGCTCAAGCAATTTGGTTTAGAGTGGTTGCATGGAGTTAGAGATTTGCATGTGTTGCAAATAGAGAACTCATGCACTTATATTTGTTGTGGTTGCTTGCATGGTGCTAGAGATTTGCATGTGTTGCAATTAGAGAGCTCATGTTTTGGTATTGCTTGGAGCTAGGTTTTTGCATGTATTGCAAAGAACAATGCTCAAGCATAAAATTGGTTTAATGTGTATTTGCAAGTTCACAGCGAATAAACCGAGGTCTATGGGTCCGGAATCCCGAGAGCATGTGAGTAGGGCTTGCAACGGGTGTTTGCAAGTTGACTGGGTCTTGTGTTGACCTTCACATGGCTAGGGGGATTAATCTCATAGACTCGAGTTTGATTTGCTTAATACGTTTTGCAAATAGATCTTGAGTTGTTTACGAAATGTGTTTTCATTAGTTGGATTTGTTATTTGCAAATGTGTTTTGCAAATGAACTTTATATTATGGGTTCCGATCCTAAAGCATGTGAATAGGGTTTGCAAATGTGTTTTGCAAATTGACTTGATCATGTGTTGATCATCACATGGCTAAGAGGATTGATCTCATAAGTTCTTGGTTTATTGGCAAATGTGTTTTGCAAATAAGTTGTGCTTAATGAGATTCTTTGGAGTATGTGATTAACATATGCAAATGTGTTTTGCATAGTGTTGTGATCATGGTTGATCCTCACATAGCTCAAAGAATTTATCTTGAATGATTTGGAGAAAAGTTTTTGTGAAAAAGTGTTTTCTCCACGAGGCGGTCGTCATCCCTTGTAAGGACAGTAGCACCGGGTCCGTGCTATCATGATTTGGCCGTAGCACCGAAGGTCCGGTGCTACCGTCTCTCCGCCGGTGTGGAATTTCGAGAGGGGTGTTTTTGGCGGTTCGGTGGTCCGTGCTACCGCCATGGTAGGCCGGTAGCACCAGAGGTCCGTGCAACCGCTCCTCCGCCGTGTGAAAATCCAGAGGAGGTGTTTTTGAGTTCGGCCGAGGCCGTGCAACTGAGGTTGAGGCCGGTGCTACCGCCCGAGCGGTAGCACCGCTCCCAGTTGGCCGGTGCTACCGGAAATCCTGTAACGGCTAGTTTTGTAGCCGTTGGCGAGGAGGCCGGTGCTACCGGTCCTAGTAGGGCGGTAGCATCGGGAATTCTGGTTTTGTCCAGAATTTCCCCCCAACGGCTAGTTTTGACTTGAAGGCTATAAAAGGAGGCCTTGGGGGGCAAGGGTAAAAATAAGAAAGGTTGGCTGTGTGCTAGAGCATTTGGGTGTTTGTAGGAGTTGTGTGCATGTGTTGCCCTCTTCCATTTGCTTCTTGAGCTAGTGTGAGTCTCTAATTGCATGTGTTGCAATTAGGAGAGGATTGAGAGTCTCTTGTGCATGTGTTGCACTTGAGGAGGATCCTCGTGCATGTGTTGCACTTGGTGATCACAGGAAGCACATGTGTTGTGCTTGGTGAAGTTCAAGCGAGAGGATTCGGCTTGTTACTCTTGGAGGTTGCCGACTCCTAGACGGCGTAGAGCGTCGTGCGCGGGAGCTCTCAAGGTTGTGAGAAGCCCCGGCGAAGTTTGTGAAGGTTCGGGTTGAGCCTACGCGAAAGCGTGAAAAACCACATCTAGTGGATTCGAGGTGGGTGCTCAATTCGTGGATCCGGTCCAATGTGTTTGGGCTAACCTCAACGTGGACTAGGGGAGACCGGCAAGTCTCCGATCACCACGGCAAAAAGTATTGTGTCTCTTGTGCTTGCCTTGTTCTCTTTATTTGTATTCAAGCAATTTACATTCATAGAATTAAATTGATTGATTGCTTGTCTTTATAATTGCTTTTTGTTAGAGACATAATTAGTTAGTACACATAGTGAGCCTAGTTGATTTAGGCTTTAATTGTCAAAACCTTAGTTTATCGCTTCCGCATTATTATTGATAGGTTTTGGCATAGGGGTAATTAGGGGTGAATTGCTTTGTAGAAATTAGAAAGAGAAAGTTTTTTTTTAAAAAGCCGCCTATTCACCCCCCTCTAGTCGGCACCCTCGACCTTACATCGATGAAGCCCACGTTGAAGATATTCTCTTTTCTACATCGTTGTATCTCCATTCTACATAGAAAGGTATAGGTTTAAGAGTTGCAATTTTATTGTACGAGGAAGCACACAGTAAAGGTATGAGCTTGACACTTACAAGCACCAGTAGCTCATGAGAGACACGTTGATGGCGTCGGCATGGTAAATATGGTATAAGTCGTCAAATTCGAGCCATATGGTGTTGTCCCCGCGATAAAAATCATCTTCTTTGATACGAAGGGGAACATCGTTCTTCCTTGAGCGGACTCTGTCATGTACTATTTGTGAAATTGCCGCATCTTGGTTGGCAGATCCTTTATCTCATTTGGGTCAATCAGTTCCCGGCCCAACTGATATAATTGCATTTCAGTTTCATTTCAGAATAATTTTAAAAATTCTTTTAGCACTTTACTTTCATTCCATAATTTTTTAAAAAAGCTTTTAGCACTTTAGTTTCATTCCAGAATTTTGGCACTTTACATTCATTCCAAATAAACACTTCATACAGTAGAAGACTCGTGTTACATATACATAGTTCATACAGTAGGGGTACATCTTAAGTAGTAACGTACTTTGTCTTTACAAGTGTTCCTTCATTATGATCACGACTTATGAAAGGAGTATCCACGTCTGTGTCATTGAGGAGGCTTATGTCGACATCCACAGCGAAAGGAGGGATCTCATCGAACTGACTATACTCTTCCTCATCTGTGACGTCCTCAACTCCAACAATCCTTCGTTTGCCTTGGAGAACCACGTGTCGCTTTGGCTTAGTACTACAATCTTTCTGCTTGTCCTTCTGCTTCTTAGGTTTGCTTAACATGTCCATTACGTAGAAGACCTGTCTCACATCGTTCGCGAGGACGAACGGTTCGCGCCTATAGCCGACTTGCGTGAGGTCCACGATTGTCATACCGTATTTGTCGACCTTCACACCGCTTGAAGTCAGTTTGACCCATTGGCACTTAAATAGAGGGATCTTCAAAGGTCCATAGTCAAGCTCACATATCTCTTCTATGAAACCATAATATGTATCCACCTTGCTTTTATTGTCTTCGGCGTCTATATAGAAACCGCTATTCTGGTTGGTGCACTTGTTATCCTAGGATCTGGTGTAGAATGTGTAACCATTTATCTCGTACCCCTTGAATGTCACGATTTCACTAGATGGTCCCCGAGCCAAGCGTTGCAACTGTTCATTGTCTAACCCTTTCAAAAGGATGTACTTTTGTAACCAAGCGCCGAAAGAATCCATGTGCTTCAGTGTTATCCAATCCTCAGACCTCCCCGGGAAATTGCGGTATAGAATACTCTTGTGCTCAAGGACATTCGGGGCCACTACAGTTGATTGTTTCAAAACCGTGAAATGTGCTTGCTTAAATGTAAGAAGATCATTGCATGCAATTGCTTTCCTTCCTAGTGTCCCTTTTCCCCGTAGCCTCCCCTCATGGCGTGATATAGGGACGCCGATCGGGTTTAGATCATTAATGTAATCCACACAAAACTCAATCACCTCCTCTGTCCCATAACCCTCGGCAATGCAACCTTTCGGATGAGAACGGTTACGAACATACTTCTTTAGCACACTCATGTACCTCTCGAAAGGGAACATGTTGTGTAGATACACGGGTCCAAGAATACCTATCTCTTTGATAAGGTGAACAGTGAGATGAACCATAATATCAAAAAATGCAAGAGGAAAGATCATCTCAAGACTAACCACACTTTGTACCACGTCATCTTGCAGCTTACTTAGTTTATCTGAGTCGATGACCTTCTGTGAAACCGCGTTGAAAAAAGAACATAGCTTTGTGATTGTCCCCCGTACCTACTCGGGCAGTATGCCTCTCACAGCCACTGGGAGCAACTGTGTCATTAACACAAGACAGTCATGACCTTTCATGTGTACGATTTTATTCTCTTTCGTGTTTATGAGTCTCTTTACATTCGAGAAGTATCCGAAAGGGGGAACTCTATCACGCTTTTTTTCTCTTCTTTGCTTAGAGTGTAGCTCGCAGGATGTAGGTAATGTTGTCATTTCCCTCTCTTTTCGGGATGTAGGTCGTTCCTTAGTTCCAAGAGTTTAAGGTCCTTCGAGCTTGCAGTGTATCTTTCGATTTTCCGTACATATCTATGTAGCCTAGCAGGTTCAAGCAGACATTCTTCGTGATGTGCATGAAGTCAAGTGAGTGACGAACCTCCATGACTTCCCAATAAGGCAAGTCCTAAAATATTGACTTCTTCTTCCACATGGGTGCATGACCATCCTCATTCTGCACATGTTTGCTTCCAGGACCCTTTCCAAATACTACTTTCAAATCCTTTACCATATCAAACACACGTGGCTCACTACGATGCTGAGGCCTTGCACGAAGGTCTGGTTGCCCGTTAAATTTCCTGCCTTCCTTCCGCAACGGGTGACTCGTAAGAAGAAACCTATAGTGGCCCATGTACACAACCTTCCGAGAGTTTTTTTAGGTACATACCGTTTGTTTCATCTAAGCACTGGGTGCAGGCTCTATATCCTTTGATAGTTAGGCCGGACAGGTTACCGAGAGCAGGCTAGTCGTTGATTGTTACAAATAACAATGCACGTAGGGTGAAATACTCCCTTTTGTACTCATCTCATACCCTTGCACCATCGTCCCACAACGTCACAAGATCTTCAACCAATGGTTTCAAGTAGACATCGATGTCATTTCCAGGTTACTTGAGGCCTTGGATCAACAACGTCATCATGATGTACTTTCGCTTCATGCACAGTTATGGAGGAATGTTATAGATACATAGTGTAACAGGCCAGGTGCTATGGCTGCTGCTCAATTCTCCGAAAGGATTCATCCCATCGGTACTCAACCCAAACCTTATGTTTCTCACCTCATCTGCGAAGTTCGGGTACATCCGGTCGACTTTCCTCCACTGTGAGCCATCTGCAGGGTGTTTAAGCATCCCGACGTCCTTACGCTCTTCTTTGTGCCAACGCATCATCTTGGTATGCGCTTTGTTAGCAAACATACGTTTCAATCGGGGGATCACAGGGAAATACCACAACACTTTAGCTGGAGGTCTCTTCTTCTTACGCTCTCTATCTATTTCACTTGGATCGTCACGCTTCACCTTATACCGTGATTCTCTGCACACTGGGCAAACATCCAAATCGGCATACTCATTACGATACAGGATACAATCATTAGGACATGCATGTATCTTCTGTATTTCCAATCCCAAAGGACAGACGACTTGCTTGGCTTCATATGTAGATTCGGGCAGAGTGTTATCTTCTGGAAGCAACTTCTTTACGAGTGATAACAACTCATCGAATCCCTTATCTGACACACCATTTGTAGCCTTCCATTGCATGAGTTCCAGTGTGGTACGCAGCTTTTTGTGGCCCCGCCTACGCTTTGGGTACAAAGGAGTTCGTTGTCGCCTAACATGCGCCAAACTTCTCGAACTCGCCTTTCATCCGTAGTCTCCTCTCCGTCACGCAGATCGGTCTAGCTCATCATCACCAAAGTCACCAAGTGTTTCTTCCACGGAACAAGTGCGTGCCGTCGTCGGGATATTGTTGAATCCATCTTCCTCTTCCTCGCCTTCTTCATCGTCTTCCTGGTTAATCACCTCAACTTCGCCATGGTTGGTCCAACAGGTATAGTTTGGCATGAAACCTCTCATGATCAAGTGGTTCATAACTTGCCATCGCTGTGAGTGCTCCTTCTCGTTCTTGCAATCTACACACGGACAACATATGAAGCTGCCTGGAGGCAAGAATGCAACGGCCGCATCGAGAAAAGCCTGCATGCCATCAATGAACTCTCTCGAGCGACGGTCCGCATTGTACATCCATTGCCGATTCATCTACACCAAGTTATAATTTCATTAAAAATTATAACAAATTTCGTTACAAAAATTATAACCTAACTTAAATTTCGTTACATTTAAACCCAACAAAAAAAAGCTCCACCTACACCGTCATTCAATTAAAGACCTACCTTTCTAATTATTTTGTATCCCTTCCTACCTTTGTAATTATTTTTTATCCTTCTACATGTTTTTCTATTTTATTTCATACACTAATAATTACTTCCTTGCAATATTGTACCTAGATCTCCCCCAACTTATTGTGATATTTAAGATTCTAAAGCTAACAACCACCTAGATCTAAAGCTTCCAATCACCTTTACCTTGTAATGTCATATTTTGAACTAGATCTCCACCCTACATCTTCATACAACAACAAAAACAAGCATAGAAAACAAATTTTTGATCATGCTTAAAAAGTTCAAGATTTCTCTACATCCATTGAAAAAATAGCAATATCTAGGTGAGAAGGATGTTCATATGATGTTACTAACCTTGAAACACTTAATTTGGAGCTAATCACCTCCAATTAAAAATTTGGACAACACCTCCCCAAGAACAGCGCTGGGCCGGCCTTTTCTGTTCGATCGTACCTCTGCTGGCTCATGAAGGAAGAAGGGTTTAAATGCGCTACGCGAGAAGGCTTCCAGAAGCGGTTTGAGACACGAACCGCTTCTGAATGTTGCGTTCTAGAAGCGGTTCTTTTCAGAAGCGGTTTGAGACAAGAACCGCTTCTAGAACGCAACATTCAAAAGCGGTTCGTGTCTCAAACCGCTTCTGAAATCCCTCTCCAGACCGTTGTCAACGAACCGCTTCTGGTGCGAACATCACAACGGGTTCGCACCAAACCGCTTCTAATAGACCGGTTGTGATGTCCAGTTCTGTAGTAATGCGGCGATCACCATCGATCCACCACCGCGAACCACCACCCTCGGTTTCTCGTTCCTCCGACGCACTCTAAAACAGAAAGAGACAGAACTTGCGTGCCATAGTCCAAACGAGCGCGCACCATCCATTCGCATACGTGCACCCCGCTTGCAGCACACCATTTTTCATCTATATGCCTACACGCACCCCTTCTACACACGCTTCCTACTGCTATTATGTGTAGGGGCGCAGTAGGATCGGGTACTTCCCGACTGACCATCTGATCGACCATATTCAGATCGGATTCCAGAAGGGTGACTAAATATTTTTTGGATTTAGATTTTGTATTGGGTATTATTTTTATCGGAGTTAGAATTGGATTTAAGAGAGAGAGTTATCCGTTAGAATTAGATATATTCCGTTTTTCTCTCTGATAGTTCCGATGAATTCTTCTCGGATATCTGAATATCAGCAGATTTTGATATCTTTAATATATGTTACTTTCTTTGTTCAAACTCATAATTAAGTAAATAATATATCCATGTCAATCAGTTCTATGAGATCTACACAATGGTGGCTTCCAATATATGGCATGGAGTTATTGTTGCTAGTAAAACATCTGTTGTTGTATGTTAGACACGTGGTGAAACTTTCATTATGTAATTTTCAGTGTTGTTTATGCGATATATATGACCCATGTTTTCATATCTAACTAAATATTTGTTACCATAGCGAATTTGATTTGTATTCACTCTATATTTGCGACTGATTCTATCTGTATCCATATTCGTATCCGGTACTATCCGTGTCAAACTCGAATTCAAGAAAAAATATAGATTAGAATATGAAATGAGCAGTATTCGATCGAATCCAATCCGATTGCACCTCTAATCATGTCCTCCTGCAAATCTCCATCGGGCCCACCTGTAAGGTCGATGATCTCCTGTTTGCACCAGAACTAAGCGAGGTCTCTAGCCAGCGTAAATTTGAGAGCAATTCGCTATAAGTTTTTGAGCAAGTTAGATAAACATGGAAAGCCAAATGAGTATAATTTGCGATAAGTTAGGAATAAATTTCTAATCAAATTAGTGCAAGATATGAAGCAAAAACAAAATAACTTGTGGAGAAAAAAATTCAAAACCAATTGAAGCAAGCCACTATAAATTTGAAGCAAAGTCATTATAAACACTTTCAAAGCAATATCCAAATAATAATTCAAATCAGTTTAAATTTGAGAACATGCATGCAAGCACAAAATTGGGAGCAAGTCGGTGTAAATTTGAAAGCATGTTGGGATGAACATGCAAGCAAAAATGAGTATAATTTGTGAGCAAAATAAAAACCAAATGAGTATAGTTGTCAAGCAAGCCGGTATAAATTCCAAAGCAAGTTGGGTACAATGTGCAAACAAAATAAAAAATAAAACCAAATTAGTATAGGTGTGAAGCAAGTCAGCATAAATTGCACAGCACGTTGCGATAAACATGGGACCAAAATGAGTATAATTTTCAAGCAAAACTAAAAAAATAAAACAAACTTAGTATAGGTGTGAAGCAAGTCAGCATAAATTCGAAAGCAAGTTGGGACAAACACGGAAGCATAATTAGTATAATTTGCAAGCAAAACAAAAAATAAAACCAAATTAGTATAGGTGTCACGCAAGTTAGGATAATACTAATCATCGACCCGCGTGCGTCTGCACGGCTAGCAATTTTTATAAATAGATCTAATTCGTAACACATTCAATAATATATTCTTGTCTTCCTTTTTATTTCTAGGTTATTGCTCCTTTATTAGACGCTTGGAGATGGCGAGTAGATAAGGAAAGCTTTGCTTTCCTTCCATATGGTACTCCTCTGATTTACCAGATATCTCTTATGAATAGATAAATAGTTCTACACCGTGGATTAAAATGATTAAGGAGATTGGATGACCAATATTTTCTCTTTTTTTAGAATAATGTGGGATTTCTAGTAATTTTTCTTTTTTAGATTAACGTGGAAATTTCTAGTATTTTCTGATTAAAGTGGGGGATTCTAGGAGGGTCTCCAATTAGTATATAAAAATATTGTAAACAAGTTTTGAATCCAATATTTATAATTTGGGTAAATTTCACAAAACTATAAATTTATTGTACAAACTATCTGTTTGCACCAAGATTTGGCAAGTATTGTTAAAATCGGCAGTTTTGAGTCAACGAGATATAGCCGATGTATGACTTGGGAGAATTTGAAGATATTTGGTAACGGTGGAGATTCTTACGCAAAAACCGTTCGGATTAGGGCCGATACGGATCATATTTTTGTAACGTGTTGTAATAGAACTCGATCGGCCGATAGGTATAAAAGATAGACGCAGGCAGGCGAAAACAACAACACAATCAAATCAACCAGCCTGCATTATACTTTCATCTATTTTCTATCGACTAGAAGTAGTTATTGTAATTTAGACTCTTGTAACTTTGTTTTGATCAATAAAGTTGCACATCGCCGATTGTTGATCATCCTCAGTTACGCCCATCAGATTTGATTTTCTCCGATCTTATTGCGCATCGCCTTTTTCGTGGTTGATCTACCTTTACCCTCTAGTTAGCCTTAATTGGCTAATTAGATTTATCCTTTACCTTCGATTTGATCGGCTTTCAGCTGATTAGATCAAAGCCGATTATCCTATAAGATTGGCTTTGAGCGAGTTTTATATCCTTCCTTACCGATTGCAGGATCAAATCGGTTGGCACGTCCTGAACCCAGTGTTCTATTGGTGTGTTGTTGCTGATAAACGCTACTTCAAATTTTTGGCTCCAACACTATCATAATATTATAGATTTTAGCATCTATTTTACAAAACTACGTATTTTAGAAAATATTGTATTACAAAGCAACATGTTTTAGCTTGAACCGTAACTTCTAGGAGATCTGAAAGACATGGCTCACCAGCTAGCCACTCCCTGGTTGGCTGCAAAACTTCATTCTAGAACATGTAGCTTATGATACAATATTTTATAAAATCCATGGTTTTGCAAAATAGACGTTATAACATATAGTTTTATGATAGTTGGTACAACAAACATATTGAAAGACCATATGGAGGTCTAACTATACTTGTGATGAGTTGTTGATAGTGTTTTGAGCATAAAGTGCTCGAGTTTGAGTTTGATTTAAATTATATTTTGAAGTTGGAGCAATTGGAAGTGCTGCCTATGTTGGGCAATACTACCGGCCATCTGAGAGCAATAGTACTAGAGGGTGCGATACTACCGGCCTCTAGTGACGGTAGCTATTTTTCAAAGAGTATCTCTCGGATTTGATCAGTAGGAGTGGTACTACTAGCCAACAAGGGGCGGTAGTATCGGACTTGCAATACTACCGGCCTTGCAATACTACCGGCTTCTAGTTGGCGGTAGTATCGGGTTTCCAGCGAATTTGTGCTTAATGTTTGCATTATTGATGATTAATGCATATTATTATGAACAATGCTATGTGATGTGTTTCTTGTTTGTGTTGGTTGCAGGACTCGGGCTAAGTTATAGTGAGGCGAAGATGAGACTGGGACTAAGTTAGGACAGTTGAGGTCCAGAACGATCAAGGAGCACCGGAAGATGACTAAGGCCACGAAGTACTTGTAAGCTAAGAAGACAAGGAACCTGAGCATGATGCACTAGTGATGAATATAGCAGACAATAGTATAGACTGGGACTAGGTTCGGGAAGAGTTGAGGTCTAGAACGGCCAAGCAAGTCGACACCGCCATGGTGAAGCGGTCAAGGATACGTGAGGCGCCAAGTGACTTTGGGTTCGCTTGCAAGCGAGGACAGTTCAGGGGAGTCTGGATGCGTGAGATGCTTGGTGGCAAGTCATTGGGGCCATGTGGAAAGCGCGAAGCATGGTGATGCTTTGAGGAGAAGGAAGTCCGGTCATTGAGGCAAATTGGTAATTTGTCCAATACAAGCAGTCGAGGCAGTTTGGAAAACCGTAGCGCTGGCCTAAGTGGTTTAGGTCACGTCAAAGTGAAGTTGGACACAAATCTGAGCTCACGGAGCGGATTTCGCGTCATGAAGAAGGGCATTTTGAGAAGCTTGCTTGTGTGAGTGAAAAACCCCATTAAGAGTTTTAGGATTCAGTTTAGCCTATGTAAAAGTGGATGATATCCACTTGTAGTGTCCAGGTTTAGGATTAGAGTTGCCTCTACTATATAACAAGATGTAGTGAGAGGTGAGGATTTGAGATCTTAGACTTAGTCACTAGAAGTTTTATGTTTCCTACAAGATTATATGTTATTGTGTGATGTATGTGTGCTCCTTGGGAGTTTTGCTCTCAGGTGAGAAGCTTTGTAAAACTCTCTTCTTGATCTGAATGCAAATAATCAGTTTGCTCAAGTTTTTGCCTCAAGTTTAATCCTTTTCTTGATTTGCTCATGCTCTCTTCTTGTGGTTTTTTTTTCTTGCTTGATCTCGTGCTGTCAAGGATGTATGATTAATATATAGATGTATCCTCTATAGATCACCTCCTCAATCATCTAGGTAAGTTTCTTCTTGATCAAACACTTTTTTTCAAGAAACCGGTTTTTGGTTAAGTAGGAAGTTCTTAAGGTAAATCTTGTTACTGCTTGTTTGAGAGAGATTTCTTCTGTGCTCTTGCTTGCTATACATGTGGGAGAGCATCTAAGATCATCTTGATCATCAAAACCCCACGAGCAAGCTTAGGGTTAAGATTTTATTTTTGAGCCCGTTCTTGTGCGCTCTTTCTTCGATTGGAAAAAAAAGATTGGAACTTTTACATCAATCCTTGCGATTGAAGGTTGGAATAAGTTCCTGACATCCATAGGAATGTGTCCAAAGTTTTCACAGAGTTTGGATCAGCCAATCAAAAGGTTCATCGATTTTGGTTTTAAGATTGTGCTGATTTTACTGTTTATTCCCCTGATTTCACTATAGCACGTTAGTACCGCCCCTACATGAGTGGCAGTACTACCCCTCAGGTGAAATTCCCATAAATTTTGGTTTTTAGCTCTTCATTGATCTAGAGAGGTTTTGGTTGTTTTTTTTAGGAGAAAAATTGTTATGTGATCATTCACTCTCCTCTGATCGTCATTTCCGATCCTTCGCATATAGTTTTGTGAAATTTACTCTTATAATTTGGAAGTAGGTCGATATATATTTTGGAAAAAGCCTGAGTACAACTTTGGGAGCAGAATTGAAAATAACTAGGTAGAGTTGCGCGCAATGCCGCGCCGCGCGGAAAAATTTTGTCCGAACCGGTGTCCGTGTCGAATTTGTGGAAGAGTTTTTTTTTTACAAAATAACCGATCTAAACGTAATTTCAAATCTTTTGGGTCGAAAGAATCGGCGCTCGTGTTGAATTTGCGGAACTATGGTTCTTTTGTTTGCAAAATAACTGGTGGAAGGACCTGTTCGCGATTTTTGAATCTTTTGGGTTGAAAGAACCGGCGTCTGGGTCGAATTTGCGAAATTACGGGGTCCTTTTTGAAAAATAACCGGGTCCTTTTTGTAAAAAACGGTGGAAGGACCTATTCGCGATTTTGGAATTTCTAGAGGACTTTTGCGCAAAAAAACTTACCTTGCCGTCTGCATGCTCGGCAAAACTTCTCGACGTAAGATATATATATATATATTATTTGGATGGAAACCGGTAAAAAAAATTCAAATTAGATTCATGTGTAGTGCAACTATTGGACCGTTAAACTACTTTGACACTGCATGTAGGCCCTCATTGCACCGTCATCCACCGTTCAACCACAAATCACCAATCTGGCTCTCTCCATGCATTACTTAAACCAAAGCTCCTCCGGAGGTGCAATTGGATCGGATAATTTCCGACCGACCGATTAATTAGATGTATTCAGTTTGGATTCGGATAGTCATCTCGGATAGCAACCAAGTTCGGCATCGATTTCAGATATTTTATTTCGATTCGGGTTCGGGACTCGGAATTTTCTAAAGTTATTTTTGGATATCTCTGAAAAAAAAAATTCCAATACTCGGAAATCGCCCAAGTAGCACTTTGGCCGGCCCCCATCTCCCCGCGCACTTCGAATAGATGCACCACCTGTGGAGAGCCAAGTCCCGGGGCTGCTACAGATGCGGCTAGGGGGGGCGGCTGCTTCTATGGCCACGGGGACAAGGAAGGGCGCAAGTGCCTTGGCTGCATCTGGCGGCCGGCGGCCAAGTCGAGGCGGGACGTGCTACAGCGGTTGCTTAGCGCGGCGGAGGTGGAGCTCGTCGTGAGGAGCGAGCGGCAGTGAGCCGCGAACCAGCTGCGGCCGGACGACGTGTACGTGAATGGGACCAAGCTGACACCGGAGGAGCTCGTGGTGCTGCAGGGGTGCCCGTGCACTCCTTACCGGCTCCGTCTAGGCTTCTATTGGTAACTAGGAATGTCTGCGCGGCATGCCACGTTACGGTCATTGCTTTTATATGTGTATAAAAAATATTTTTTTCGTATTTATTCGGGGTCTTTTTATGAAGGATTTGTGATTTCACATAAACGAAAGGTCCTTTTCGTAAAAACCAGCAAAAACGATCTAAACGTAATTATTTTTTTTCTGCCATTTGTTTGATAAACGAAAGGTTCTTTTCATAAAAAACGGCAAAAACGATCTAAACGTAGTTACACTTTTTTTTGTATTTATTTGGGGTCCTCCTCTTCGTAAAAAATGATCAGAAAGACTTAGACGTAATATTTTTTTTTCAAAGGAGATTTGGCGAATCGGTTCGGATCGCGGTTCAAGCCGGCTCAAGCCGCAAGCCGAGCCGCGGCTCCAGACGCTCCCAGACCGGGGATCCTTCCAATAATAATAGAGGTATGATTTGGTATGACAAGGTCTCCAGCTTCTGGGTCAAGGTACGTGAGCTGCAAAGATTTGATTTTTACGGTGCTTGCCCAGTGAGTTTAGTAGGAGAACTAGTCTGATCGTTTGATTTGGTTACCAGACTTGTGCACGATTAAGGAGAGTATATTGGTTAATCTTTCTAAATCTACCCTGTAGTTTGATGTAAAGAGTGCTTTTTAGGCGATTGGTTATGATGTCGCTTATATTTAGTAATCATGTAATTTCATGAGTTATGAGGTTTGCATTTCTGGCCTTCAGGCGAGTAATGCTATTGGCTTTGCAAGTGCATAATTTAATTGCCCCGTTGCTAATTTTTCGTGCGATATCTATTTCCTATTTTTGCTAAATATCTGAGAAAAAATATTTGGTACCGTATCAATTCCGTTTTGTATTTATTTCGAATCTATGACCGATAATATCTGCGCCGTATTCGTATCCGGTACTTATATAATATATATATATTATATATATATATATTATATATATTATATATATATATTATATATATATGGAAACTGAAACAAAAAATTATGTCCTAACGGGTGGGAAACACTGTGGATCGGGTTCAAAAACATAACCCGATCGCGATAGAACCCAAAAACCATATATAAGAGTGGTCAGATCTTGGAACAGATCGGACAGCTGTAAAGATCGGCTGAAAGAAAAGTGATTTTGAGGCAACTGAAATTTAGCAATTCTGATAAGGATTTGCATTTCTATCAATACATTGCTGTAGATGAATGTGCTCTTACCAAAAAAAAATAGAAAGACAAATAGAAATGGTACTACAAAATAGCCTCAGTTGGATTTTAGCCCTGGATCATGAGCACATGCACACAAACTCTTTTATAATGGGCGGATCATCTAATCAACTTGGTAACTAAGGCAAATACTAAATATAGAAAGCCTAACTAAGGAAACAAACCAACTGATTTGATCTGATTGTCGATTGTATTATGATCTCTACTTGCCTTATAACATAATACTTGTCTTACACATAGCAAATCTATAATGGAAAGTCTGGATTACTTTCCAATATCTTAAATCCTTTCATAACATGACAAGACAACAATAGAAAATCCTGATTATTTTCCAACAATCTCTCTCCTAATCAAGACTTATCGACTCTAACTCATTAAGGCAATTGGTCTCAACTACGACTTGTCCAACTCATACTTGACATTGAATGACGAATGCATCTCTAAGGAGTTCTGCATTCCTCTTGCTGGCCATACCACCAGTGACACAACTTGCCTGCATCTTTCGCATCTTTGCCACCAGTAGCACACCTCACTGGCGATTATGACCTTTGCCTCAGCTCTGGTTGATTTTTCACCGGTGACATAACTTGACAGCAACGTAGACTCGGATTAGAGCTTACCCACAAGAGAATTTGAATAAATCTACAAGAACTCTTGTGCATACACAAATAGTATCTTACAAACACAACTGACACGAGAATGTGTAGCTTTGATCGCCTTCTCAACGAGATACGCAGATGGCCACCAATGCCTTCTTGTCACGCCGATTGTCGACGGCACTCGCCAATAGCAGGTATCGGGGAAACACGCCTTCTCCACCTTTTCGTCGCCATTTCTTCTTGCCAACTCTTCCCGCTCGTGATGCAACTCAACTGGGACTTGACGATTGCTTGCTACCTCGCCATCTCCTCCTCGTTGAGCTGCAGTCACGCTCGATACACCATCAGATCCAACTCAACATCGGGTCACTCAGCGGCGATAGTCTGCCCCAAGGTGCAGCAATGGTTGTCTCCCTCGAGGCAAGCGCGACACCCATATCAGATCCTTGCTCTGATACCAATTGTTAGGTTTTAGCTTTGGATCATGAACACACGCACACGAACATGAAGAAAACATAAGTTTTAGATAAATTTTCTCTTGTGTTATATAGTGTTGTTCTCAAACTCATGATATACATATCCTTTTATAATGAGTGGACCATCTAATCAACTTGGTAACCAGGGCAAATACTAAACATAGAAAGCATAACTAAGGAAATAAACAAACTAATTTGATCCGATTGTCGATTACATCATAATCTCTGCTTGCTTTATAACATAATACTTACCTTACACATAGTAAGCCTATAATAGAAAATTTAGATTTCTTTCCAATAATTTATATCCTTCCATAGCATGAAAAGACAGCAATAAAAAATCTTATTATTTTCCAACAGCCCCAACAATCAATAGAACCACTACTTTTTTTGGACCTAATTATGGTGTGGACCATCATCCATGAAGAAAATCAGTGCCCATTTTCATGCAGCAGAATAGAGTCATCCAGGCGAAGCCAGCGGAGAAATACACATTTCATCACGGCATATATCAACAGTAAACCTGGAGATACATACATTTCAGAACGACTAGAATCAACAGCATTTCAAAGATCACAACAATGCCTACGCATTGTCGGTGCCATCGAGGCGAGCATCATCGTGCTCCTCACCGATCTCAGCTGCCGCACCATTGCCGCCGTCATGCTCCTCACATATCTCACCTGCCGCGCCACTGATGTTGTCAAGATCCACAGATACCTCAGCTGCCGTTCCGCTAGCGTCGCCATTCTCCATTGATCCTCTGCTAGCGCATCACCAGCCCATCCATTACGGTGGAATTTAAATCTTGCTGTGTATTCCACCAGTAGGCCGATAGCAGTCACCAACTCGCCGCCGCTGCTCAGCTGCTTGGCGTGGGAAATCTCACTGCAGTGGCGAGCCGCGTAGCACAGCATCTCGATCCACACTTCGGCAATTATTTGCAGCGCATCAGGTATGTCGTCACTGAGCAGCATCCCAGCAAGTCCAGCTCCATCGATGTAAGCGTAACCATGGGGATTCTTATCTTCTATTTGAATGGAACCATGGGGATTACCATCATGGGTATCATCACGGTACTGTTAAGAATATGCATGTAACGTTCCGTCGGTAGTTAGTTGAGTGAGGACCGGGCCTTGCACGGTGACCGCGTCTCTCATGGAGAGTGAGCAACCACTCGCCCATGAGTTCTAAAACTTAGGATCTGTAGCTCTATTATTGAAATATAAGTGAATTGTCTATCTTTCCTCACAAGCTTAAGCTTTTGAGTGAATTAGTTGGTGCATGCAACTCAATATGGTATCAGAGCCAAGAGGTCTCGAGTTCAAGATCCAGTTGGCACAATTAAAGAAAAATAATTGCAGCCCACTTCTATTCCACGTCTTAGGCCTGAGGGAGCCTACACGTGAGGGGGAGTGTTGAAGTATAAGTGAATTGCCTACCTTTCCTCATAAGCTTAACCTTTTGGGTGAACTGGTTGGTGTAATGCCTGCCAACATGGCAAGGCTCATCAGCTTCCTTTTCAGTCTTCAGATCATGTTTCAGCCTCTCCATTAGAAATAATCCACACTGATGTTTAGGGACCAGCTCTCCCATCAGTGAACAACCAGAAATACTATGTTTCCTTTGTTGATGATTACAGCAAGTTTGTTTGGGTCTATTTCCTGAAAAATAAATCTGAAGTTGAATCTATATTCTATATGTTTCAAAAGCACGTTGAAAATCTTTTGAATTCCAAGATCAAGTGTGTTCAATCTGACTGGGGGTGAATACCATCGGCTACACCATTATTTTAAGCGATCAAGCATTACTCACCATATCTCCTATCCTCATACACACCAGCAAAATGGTGTCATTGAGAGAAAACACCGACACATCGTTGAGATTGGCCTTACTCTCTTAGCACAAGCAAACATGCCTCTGAGGTTCTGGGATGAGGCTTTCCAAACTGCATGTTACTTGATCAATCGTGTGCCCAGTCGAACGATAGGTCTTGACACACCTATACACAAGCTGTTAGGTGCTGAGCCCAACTACAAACTCCTTCGTACCTTTGGTTGTGCCTGTTGGCCGAACCTTAGGCCGTATAACACTAGAAAGCTAAATTTCAGAACAAAGCTGTGTGTCTTCCTGGGATATAGCTCCTCACACAAAGGGTATAAATGCTTTGATGATCTACAGGCAGAGTCTATATCTCGAGAGATGTAGTGTTTGATGAGAGTGTTTTTCCTTTTGCTCATGAGACCAAGTTCATGACACCCTCTGTCCAAAATCAGCCCACTCTTCTGCCTGTCAGTTCCAAACCTGTCATCTATCAGGAACATGCTTTGACAGATGTGGATCTCTCTCATCAGTCTTCTTCTGATGAACCAGTAATAGATGTCTCTCCAGTGAGAAATGAAGCATCTGACCCTGCTACTAACACTGATGTTGCTAGAGTTAGCTCTTTGCCTGCAGGTAGCTCTCCTGAAAATGAAGAGTCTGATGGGCTGGTTGAACAAGTTTTAACAGAACCTGAGCAAGCACCTGATGCAGAACAAGCACCTGATGCAGCATCTGATGCCACTGTCCAGATGGAGCCAACACTGGTCAATCAACACCCGATGAGAACAAGGCTTCGTGATAATATCACAAAGGTCAAGGAGTATACATATGGAACAGTAAGATATTCAGGTGGTAGAAAATTTGTGTGTTCAACTTCTGTTCATTCTCCGACAACAGCAAAGATAATTGCATCTGAACCAGCCAGTCTGAAAGAGGCTTTGCGAACAGCAGAGTGGAGACAGGCAATGGACAATGAATATTCAGCATTACTCAGAAATGATACTTGGGAACTTGTTCCACCCAAGAAAGGCATGAACTTGATTGACAGTCGTTGGGTCTACAAAATCAAGAGGAAAGCTGATGGATCAATTGATAGGTTCAAGGCTCGACTAGTGGCCAAAGAATTCAAACAACAGTATGGGATTGACTACCAAGAAACCTTCTCACCTGTTGTCAAACCAACAACAGTGAGAGTGATCTTGTCTCTAGCAATCTCCAAAGGCTGAGATCTTCACCAGATTGATATTCAAAATGCCTTTCTGCATGGCTATCTTGAAGAAGTATACATACATCAACCTCCATGGTATACAGATCCTGCTTATCCTTTACACTTTGTCTGTCGACTCAAGAAGGCACTATATGGACTTAAACAGGCCCCTAGAGCCTGGCATTCAAGGCTAACAAGCAAGCTACAAGAATTGGGATTTGTTCCATCAAAGGCTGATACTTCATTGTTTGTGTTCTGTCATGGTGGAGTATCAGAATACATGCTTATCTATGTTGATGACATTATTATTGTCAACTCTTCACCAGCAACTACACAAAAGTTAATTCAACAGTTGGAGACTGAGTTTGCAGTCAAGGACCTGGGTCAACTTCAGTACTTCCTAGGTATAGAAGTGAAGCCACATAACAATGGAGTGTTGCTGTCTCAAAAACGCTATGCTTGTGATCTTCTGAAAAGGGCCAATATGGGTCAGTGCAAAGCTATCTCTACTCCCATGGCTTCTACAGAAAGATTGTCAAAGGATCCGGGACAACAATTGAAAGAGAAAGAACAATTTCAGTACAGGAGCATTGTTGGAGGACTCCAGTATCTTACCATAACTCGGCCTGATATCTCCTTTGTGGTCAATCGAGTGTGTCAGTTTATTTAGACACCCATTGATGTTCATTGGGCGGCCGTCAAGAGAATCCTTCGATATACAGCCCTGATTAATGATATGATGTCCAGGATAAAGGCCCCCAACAATAAAACATAAGTGACAGCGACATCAACTCTGCTGTAAGCATCTCTACTGTTCAGTTCAAACAGCAAGAATGCGGTGAAAGTGGTTAGTGGTGAAATAACACGGATGCACCAGCCATACCAAGTGTAGATAACTGCTACCTTTGTGTACAGGATGTCATACATCAAGGAGAGATGCATCTCGATCAACTCATACATGTACTTGCCACCATTAAACTGTATGCCTTGGTCAATAACGTCATTGAAAGATCGACACGACGATAAGAGAGGGTGAATGATCGTAAAATAAAATTCTCCTACTCAAAACAATCCAAACAACATCATCACATCAAAGAGACAGAGAAGAAAGCGGAAATCCCAAAGTTCTCAGCAGTGGGCGGCACTACCACAAACTCGGCACTACCGGAGAATAGTATCTTCAGCTCGAGTTCAAAAAGAAAAATCGCGAGAACTTTTGATCGGTTGATCCAAAATCAATGAAAATTTGTGGACACCTTCCTAGGGATGTCAGGAAACTATTCCAACCATCAATTACAAGAATCGACATCAAAGTTATGACTTTTTCATACGAATTCAAGAACAAAAACTTGGCTTATGATCAAGATGATCCTAGAAACACGGTGCACAAAACTCAATCGATTAATCATCTCATGAACAAAAAAAATTCAAGAACAAAAACTTGGCTCGCAGCTAACTCGTGGGTTCTTGATGATCAAGATGATCCTAGAATGCCCTTCCACATTTCATAGCAAGCTAGAACACAAGACAAGAATACCCAAAAACTCAATCTTAAAAGATTAATCATCTCATGAACAAAAAAAAATGATTTCTTGCAATAAAGAACACAAGACTTGCCTAGATAATTGGGATATGGGCTGAAGAAGACTCATCCATCAATCATATATCCTTAGCAAAAGATCCAAAAGAATTTAGAAGGAGGGGAGGCAAATCCAACTTGCATAAAAGTAAATTGCAAGAATGTAAATTGATAAATTTAAAGACATAATGTAAATGCGGAAAGTAAATTCAGAATTGAGAGGAATGGATTAAACTTTCATTTCAAGAAGGGAGGTTTACAAAGCCTCACAAACAAGTGGACAAAACTCAAAGGAGCACAAAAACCTCAAAACCTTCGAGAGAGGGAAGGCACCCCTACCCCTCTATTTATACTACTCTTGAGTCATTTTTTACCCTTGGATGAGTCCTAAACCCTAAGGCACACTATCAAGGGCTAGGATTGACCCACTCATACAGCGATGCAAGTCTAACCCAAAACCCAACAAACAAATGGTTTTCTTGCATGGTTTTTAAAGCATACTAACTAGACCCGCTAACCTATCAGCTAGACCAAGATCCAATGGCTCTCATTGATCCATGCAGCGCCTAGCTAGCATCTCGTCCGTTCCTTGTCTTCATGGCTTGTCACGACTCCGTCTCCGATCATCTTCCGGCAATCCCCGACCGTCTGAACCTCCGCGCACCTTGCCTAGTCCCAATCATCCTTCGTCTCACCATGATCAAAACCCGACGTTCTACAACCATAAAAAACAAGGAAACACATCACATAGTATTGCCCATAATTTTAAAACTTAAATCCCAAAAATTCGCTGATTGACCGGCACTACCGCTCCTGGGGCCGATAGTGCCGAGTTCGCCGGCACTACCGCTCAACAGAGCTGATAGTGCCGCTCACACTGAAAAACCCGCGAACACACTCACTGTTAAATAACTACCGCCCCTTTGGGCCGGTAGCAACCGTGACTTTGGGCAATTCTCAGCTGTCGGATCCAAAACGAACGGCCTATATCAGACGCTACAGCACTGATGCTACAGTACCAGAGGCATGGTATTTTCTGCTGCAATAGTTTCTACAGTATTGCTGCGGTATCTGGATCGATCACAGCCTTTGCTTTTTCATCCTATGACTAGGAAGCAAAGTCATGGAATTGTAGCACCGTGACTTTGCTTCACAAAGCCAGAGGATCCAGATCCGGTTCTAGGACACTGGGGCCAACTTCATTTCGAAAGGTAGAAATTCGCATTTCAATAAAAAATACTAAGTGAGAGTGGAAACCACGTTATGCAAATACATGGGGTTTGTTAAATAATTCAACAAAATGATTCTTTTGTTTTATCATCCTATTGTCAACATTGAAATTTGAAATTATATGCCATATTCCATACAAATTATGACCATAAGATCTTAAAGTATTAACAAACATAATATGGATGACATAATGGGATACACCAAGCTGCAAATGATCTTGGATGATATATCACACTTTCCTCATACTCTACAATAATAAACGGACAAAGTACAATTAGCAACATATTTGTTCAGGGAAACTAAAGGGACATGATTCACAGTCGATATAAATTTCAAAAGCGACAGAATATGTAAAAGAAACTTACTGTGATGCGCGCTATATCTTAGCTGCCAGACAACTCAAGGTTTCCTTCTGTCACAGCATATGCAGTAGAACTACCAGTATTTTAGTCTGGCTATGGACGTTGAGAAGAATATGAATAGTGCTTCTTATTTAAATGCTAAAGCATAGGAAGGCACAAACTCCTCTTCTCTATATGTAGATACGTAAACCCTGATCATGCAAGATTGATTATTCCCCTGCATGGACATTTGCCTTGAGAAGTTGAGATAACACATAAGCATTGGCCACCCAAGAAAAACTGGACTTCCTACAAAAGGAATGACAAAAGCAAGAACACTGAATGCTTTTACTGCAAGTCATCACCTTATTGAGCCAAGTCAGAATCCACAATTCAGTATGCAAAAGTCACAACACAGAGGTTTAAGGAACTGTTCTTAAAAACTTAGTTAAGGAATCCAATAACAAAAAAAAATGAAAGCAACAGAAATTATAAAACAGCCATAACAAACTCATCACTATTATGTCCTGTTGTTCGAAATCAGAAGATGCACCTTCATAACTCCATTTAAGAGAACATAAATTGAACAAAGCAAACACTCAAAGCATAATCATCTTATATAACTAATAAAAGGAGTTCCCCACGGAAACAGCAAAAGAATAAAATAGGAAGGTGAAAAAACCACCTCCCCAGCTTCTCTGTCCCTGTCCTTGACAACCGACGATCTCCCCTCTATCACTCAGATCTGCATGCACCATCAGTCCCCGTCGACGTACTTCGCCGCCGATCCTGATCTAACCATCGATTTCACTCAGTGTCGCACAGTTCTTGAGCCACCACCTTCACGCCCAGACGCTGCCGCCCTTGCTGGAGCCCCTGCCATCCTTCTTGCTCTCCTGGAACTGCCATCCTCCCACTCCTCGCTTCTCGCCAAGCCGTCAATACCTACTTTCATTCAGCGCTGCATACCCTGAACTGAAGGATGAAGAAGACAAGGTATGGGGCTATGCCTGATACGTACCACTGCCACAGCCGGTGGTTGCCTCTCGATGGCCCGGGCAATCAATGTTTGCCCCCGTATTGATGCCACTTGATGGGATGCCTGCATCCACCTGCTCCTTGGGTCAATGCTGAATGTGGAGCTTCCTTGCTGCATCCGAGTCCCATTGCGGATCATGCCATAGACCCATAGTTGAGCCTTCGGGTGGCGCTGCACACCGCCCACCCCAACCCCTCTTTTTTTGCTGATTGTTGCTTCTTGGCCACAGGAGCAATTAAGATTTTTTTTTATTCCGCTACTTTTGTGTGAATGGCATGCTAATTCGATGTAGGTTTGCTTGTTTTGATTTAAGGAGGATGTCAAATCAACAATTGCCATTTTCATTTTGAAACAGTGATTGCTATTTTCACAGAAATGATATGCTGATTCGATGTCTGTCCGTCTCACTTGCATATGTTTTCCTTTATATTTCAGCAAACACTATCTATTAATTTTGGCCTGAGTGAGAAAATAGGTGGCCAGACTGTAGTGTTGGGAGGCAGCTTAGGTGGTGGCACCGAGCCATGTCGGCGGTGGCGGTATTCAAACGGCCGGCAATGAGCATGGTTCAACCTCGAGCAGAGAAGAGAAGGCGGAATCGGAGGATGGATGACAATGCATGATTGATGAGAAAGATGTCAATCCACTCACCGGTCAAAATTATTGAAATCGCGACTTCTTTGTGGCATTGCACCTTACTAGTCGATTTTTTGTTACCTTGGTGTTTGAAAGAGAGGGTCAGTTCATTGGAGCCAGCGGCAAGGTCGGTGAACACTCCACGGATCGGGAACCTTTTTGTCATTTTCTGATGGCTATTATGCAAAATTCTACAATTTCATAATATTGTTGCCCCTTTTACTGTAAAACATCTGAATGAAATGCTAAATACAAGTTATAACCAAGTGCATGGTTTTAAATATAAAACCTCTGTTTTTTTAAACAAGAATATTATATTGTTGTGGTTAAAAAGCTAAAAGGCTAAATAGGTCTATCTTCATGCAAACACATAATCCTTGACATATACAGCTCTGCCAAGCAATCACCTGAGTAGGTAGTCTTAATAGGTATGAAATGAGTAATCTTGGTCAATCGATGAACGATAACCCATAAATAATCATATCACTTCTGGGTTCTAGGCAAATCTTTCATGCTATGGGTTTTATTGCCGGTTTGCCTCTTACTTCTACTTAGAAATCCTCAACGACTATAACAAACCTACGGGTCTCTGATGCACTACCTTTACTCTCTAACACATATCACATAAAGCAACATATTCAGCAACTTCACACTTCACATTAGGCCACTAAAACCTTTCCTTGAAGTCTTGACACATCATGGCACTTTCTGGGTGAATCAAATACTTTGAATCATAAGCTTCCTCAAGAATCAACTGCTTAAGCTCCTTGGTCAGTACACAAATTCAACCTTTAAACCACATAGTACCTTGACCATCCAAAATATAATCCTTGGCTAAGCCTTCCTCCTTCTTGGAATTGATTCTGTTGATCTTTTCATCATCTTTTTGATCTAATCTTCTAGTGTTGGCTTCAATTCCAAATTAGCTAGAAATCCTTGTGAAACAACTTCCAACTTCAACTTCTGAAATTCCTTACATAACTCCGTTTGATCTTTTAACACTAGTATATTAGCACTATGACCCTTGTGACTCAAAGCATAGGCTACCACATTAACCTTACCAGGATGATAATGGATTCTAACACTATAATCCTTTATCAATTCCAACCATCTCATCTGTCTTATATTGAGATACGACTGAGTAATATATACTTTTAAACTCTTGTGGTCTGTATATATCTCACATTTGTTTCCAATGAGATAATAACGCCACAACTTCAAAGCATGCACTACGGCAGCTAATTCCAAATCATGCATTGGATAATTCTCCTCATATGGCCTCAATTGCCTTGACGCATATGCGACAACCTTGCCATTCTACATCCATACACATCCAAGATCTTGTCTGGAAGCATCACAATATATATCAAAACTGTTCTGAACATCTGGCAACACTAACACTGGTGTTGTCGTCAGATGTTTCTTCAACTCTGAAAACTCTTTTCGCACACTGGCGTCGATGCAAACTTCTTCTTTTTTATCAACTCCGTAAGTGGTCTAGCAATCATAAAAACCCTCAATGAATCAGCAGTAATAACCCGTCATTCCCAGAAAACTACGAATATGGGTAACTGACTTTGGTTGTTCCCAATATAGCACTGCTTCAACTTTGCTTGGGTTAACAGCAACTTCTTAGTAGTCATCACATAGCCAAGAAATTCAACTTTCTTCTTCCAAAAGTCGCACTTACTAAACTTAGCATACAGTTGTTGCTCACGCAGCCTTTCCAGAACCTACCTCAATTATTCTACATGCTCTTTCCTTGACTTGGAGTAACAAGAATGTTATCAATGAACACCACCACAAATTTGTCCAAATATTCCATGAAAACTTTATTCATCATGTTCATAAAATATGAGGAGCGTTAGTCAATCCTAAAGATATAACTGTAAACTCATAATGTCCATATCGCATAGACAACGTAGTCTTAGGGATATCATCTGTACGAATCTTCAGTTGATGATAAACCCGATCGAAGATCTATCTTGAAGTAAAACTCCAGCTCCTCTTAACTGATCAAACAAATCATCGATCCTGGCAACGAATACTTATTCTTAATCATCACTTCATTAAGTGAACGATAATCAATACACATCCTTAGATTTTCGTTCTTCTTCCTAACAACCAAAACTGGCGGTCCCTACAGAGACGAACTAGGCCCAATAAAATCTTTCTTGAGTAACTCCTCGATTTGCTTCTTCATTCAACTAGCTCATCCGTAGGAATTTTGCTATTGGTGTTGTACCAGGCACTAATTTAATAACAAACTCAATATCTTGGTCTGGCAGCATACCAAGCAAATCTTCAGGAAAAACATCTGGGTATTCACTGATAATTGGCACATCTTTCAAACTAGCAACCTTCGCACTGTTTACCATCAATTGGCCAACATGAGCTGCGGTCACTTGAAATTCCACTTTCTCACCATCAGGGCTCCCGATTGGCGCAACTCTTCAGTCACAAACCAAATAGCCTTATGCTTGGGCAACCAGTATATTCCAATAATATCATCTAAGATTTGAGTATCTGATATAATGAAGTTTGCCAGGAACTTTTCTCCAATCATAAGCAACTGAACTTCCAAACATTCTAGGTTAGATTGAGCAATAACCGAGTACTTTTTGACAACGATAAATCTTCTGGGCTGACAAACCTCATGCTGAACACCATTGCTCTGACCATCATTGCACACGCATCACATCCAGGTGATCCATCAACACAGGTGAATACTAAGGAAAACATCTGACCATTCATTTACCATCCTTTTATTCCAACACTTCACATACCAATATATTACCATATTTACTTTATTACTTTAAACAAGGAAATCTTTATAGGGAATTTATCACTAATCACTTTCCTTTACAAATAGAGTTATGACACTCGCAAAGGATAAAATTATTGATCTAGACTTCCTCGATTAGCGTTGGCGCTGAAGTTTTGACTGGGATGGGGTTGAGATTGAAACGAGTTGACATGGTCGCTTCCTTCTTAGGGCAGTTGTTGGTAAAATGCCCAAGCTTATGATAGGTATAACAAAGTTTAGGGTAAATTCTCTTCCTTGAGCATTTGTTGATCAGGGTAGTGTTTTTGGTCAGACGCCTTTTCTTCAACTGGTTCTCTGGGCAAACATCTCTTGCAACCTTATAGCACACTTTTGGCATTATGTACCTGACTAGGGTAACTTCTAGAACAACCATGGCTGTAGGAGATGCTCGACTTCTCTGTGGGCATTGATTAGAATAATGACATTTCTTACAACATTTGTAGCACACACGTATCCCTTGTTGTGCTTTGTTGGGCGTAATTGCATGCTCGATATTGTTCCCCTTGTGAATTATAGTTTGTCATTTTATAGGGCAATTCCTAACCCAATGACCTTCTTCACCACACAAGAAATATGCTATTGGTGATGGCCACTTACTGCTTTCTTGATGAGGCTGACAAGATCAGGGTGTTGCGTCTTTAGCTCTTCAAATGACTTAGCATATAAAACTGGTATTCTACATCCTTTTGATAGTTCTTGAACGTGCACCCCGGTCCTAATGCTCAAGCTCGACATTCACAAGGCCTTCGACTCTGTATCCTGGGAATACCTCCTGGGCCTTCTGCAAGCTCACGGTTCAGCCATCGATGGCGTCGGTGGTTATCTGCCTCCCTCACGACGTCTTCATCCTCCATCCTGCTTAACGGGGTGCCAGGGCTTGCGATCTCTCATCAGCGCGGCCTACGGCAAGGCGATTCGCTATCACCGTACCATTTCATCCTAGCCATTGACCCGCTCCACTTCATCCTCAAAAAGGCATCTGAGGGGGGATCCTCTCGCCCTTGAGAGGTTGTGCTCCATCGCTCCGTCTATCCCTATATGCAGATGACGCTATTATCTTCTTAAACCTAGTCAAGGAGGAACTGCACGCCATCATTTCAATCCTGCATTGCTTCGGAGAAGCCTCCGGTCTGCGAGTCAATATACAAAAGAGCTCCATAGCCGCAATTCAATGTCAGAACCTGTACCTGGACACCATCCTGCAACCCTTCACATGCGCCGCCACTCACTTTCCCACCACATACCTCGGAATGCTTCTCACGCTAGGCCGTCTGTGGCGGATACACCTTTAGCCCATACAAGACAAGGTGGCACAACGTCTAGCTGGATGGCAATCCAACCATCTCACCCTGGTTGGGCACCTTACGCTGGTCAAATCAGTACTCTCTTCCATATCGGTATACGTGCTGACAGTGCTTAAGGTGCCAAAGAAATTTATCACAGACATTGACAGGATAAGGAGAAGATTCCTATGGGCTGGCAATGCGGCCATGCATGGCGAAAACTACAAGGTAAGGTGGACAACGGTTTGTCGGCCGCTCAATTTGGGGGGCCTCGGAGTAATAGACCTTGACAGATTCACGAGAGCCCTCAGATTGCGTCGGATGTGGCTCAAGCACACAAACCCCCAAAGGCCATAGAACGATCTTCCTGTACCTTGCGACTGTATTGATCAAGAGCTATTCATGACGACCACCAAAATCACCATTGGCGACGGTCGTCTAGCGACCTTCTGGACTTCTAGATGGTTGCAGGGTTCAATGCCTTTCCAAATTGTGCCGCGACTCTACAGCCACTCCAGGAGGAAGACAAGATAGGTGGCGGATGCCCTGCAAAACAACAACTGGATTTGTGACATCCGCCACCACCTCGACCCGCAGCTCCTAAGAGAATACGTTGGCTTATGGTCCATCATTCAATAAGTGCCTCTCCAACCGCACCTGGAGGATGCTATCACATGGACGCCGACCTCTAATGGCGTATACTCGGCTGCCTTCGCGTACCGCTTCCAACTCAATGGAAGCACAGCAAAACCTTTTCATACTACAATCTGGTCGGCATGGACACCTATGCGCAGTAAGATCTTCTTCTGGCTTGCACAGCAAAATCGACTATGGACAGCACAACGTCTTCACCTTAGGGGTTGGCCTAATCAGTATTTTTTCCACATGTGCTGTCGGAGTCTAGAGACGGTTTCCCACTTATTCCTTCACTGCCCCAAAGTCCAACGCATGTGGACCTCCGTTGCACAGTGGGTTCGTGTGCCGGCCCTACGACCAGACCAATGGGATTCTTTAGTGCTCTTCAACCAGTGGAACCTTCAACGTATTGCGGGCTGTACAAGGTTTAAAAAAGGGGTTAAAACCATCATTATCCTGACCTACTGGCAGTGGTGGAAGGAACGAAACAATAGAATCTTTCGTCAGACTTGGGCGACTCACGACCAGATCCTCCAGTCTATCAAGGATGCCGTTGCTACCTGGGCTTCTGCGGGGGCATCGCATCTACGCGATCTTCTACAAGGATAGCCTTAAAGGCGTGTTGTTGTTCTTTTTCCTTTTCCTCCTCCCTTTCTCTCCTTTTCGCTCTTCTTTTTCTCCCTTCTCTGACCTCTCCGTCTTACTGTCAACCTCTCGGGTGCGATCTCTACACCTACTACTTGTACTCTTCTCCGTCGTCTAATATATTTAATGGCGTTCGCCATTTTCAAAAAAAATTGTGGCTCAGAGATTTTTTTGCTGATGTTGGGTCACAGCAGTAACTATCGGATCCAAGGGATATTGAGCTAAACAATGATCTCGACTTTCACAAAGGTAACATGTAATGTTGCTCATAGGACACTTTTCAAAAGAATGACTTCCTTCACAGCTGGAGCAATTGATCGCATTCTCATTAGATGTATATCCTATTTCTCCACAACGATTGCACAAACGATCTTCTGACCTATTTGATTGATAACACTTCAAACAAGAACGTTTAAATATCAAACAAGGTGCAGGGGTAGCATTCTGATATGAATCCTCCATGATCACACTATACTTCGGTGAAGCAAAGAAATAACAAAAAACAGTAACAAACTTATTCCAGGAGATATTCTGCGGGACTTCATGGATAGCACAATATTTTTTCCACCATTCAGCAGCAATTCCTTTCAACTGATAAGAAGTATACAGGACCTTCTTGTCACTCTTACATTTAGCAATGAGTAACTTCCTCTCAATGTTCTTGAGCCAATCATCTACTTTCAAAGGTGAAATATTTCTATAAACTGTTGGTAGATGAGTCCTTATGAATTCTGATAGCCTTGAGTAAGAACAGGGATCATTGATAACAGCCCGAGACGCTTTATTAACATTAGCTTGATTGGTCATATTTTGCAATTGCTTCATTATTGCATGCATCAACTGAGTTTGAACAGCCAAAAACACTCCAAAACTCTACATATCCATCTGTAGTGGTGGTTGGGGAGCTGATCCATCATTAAGATTCTCACTAGATTGATTACCACTTCCACTGGCTCCCTTGTTTCTGCAAGTCTGAGCCATCAGCTTGATTGCTTCCCAAGGTTAGGGGAGAGGGAAAAAGCATAAGTAAGAAGTAAGAGTCCTAATGCAGGGGAGATATGTTTAACCCAACAATTTAAGCAATCAATATTAATAACTTTGTATGGTTGCTTACATAAGTCTAAGAGCTATGCAACACATACTGCATACTCAGCAATCATGAAAGAACCAATTTAACCTAAGCACACAAAACTATCGCGTAAATGGCCGACACTCCTATCTTATGCAGATGTGACTCCCACACATGAGTCTCAACTAGCTACTCGACGCACTGGGTCTTCTAGCTTTAGGGTTAGGATTTCTTGATTTTATGTGTAAATGTTTGTATTCAGTCTTTATTTATGAACTGATTTTCAGTGGCATGCAAACGTGAATTAAGCTCCTGTTTCATCTTATGACATGAACCCTTGGTTTCTATAGACCGATTATTATTATCTTTCAAATTCAAGAGGCTAAAATATATATATATATATATATAGAGAGAGAGAGAGAGAGTGTGTGTGTGTTTACGAATTCACGAGGCAAAAATTATTTGGATTAATAGAATTAAGACATTAGTCATTACATATCATGTTAGGTTTTGTCCGGGTTTCAAATCGAGACTAGTTTTACTTTTGATAGAAATAATATTTAGGTTCAATTATTTTGCACGAGGATGAGGCCATAAGGTTTTAACAAATTTAGTCATTGATCTTTTCTACTTTAAAGTTTGCTTAAAGAGGCTATAGATGGTTACGATCAAATGAGCTACAAGGTACTGGTAGCTAGCAAACTTAAAGTCTAGGTTTTAGACTACTATTATAGGACATATATTCATAGTTTTAAGAAGGTTCTAGTGATACAATGTTTTAGTTGCTGATTTCTTATTTCTTGAGTTCATTTATTCGTATTATGGATTTTAAGGTTTATATTACGCAGGGTTGAGCTCTTAATAGGATTCAGATACGAAGCGTGTTGTAATAGAATTACTTCTACAAAATAGGACAGTCTTGCTTTAGGGAGCATTTCTAAACTAGTTCTATTAATTTTAGTGTTTATTTGAGATGTTTTATTCATTGCCCGATCTTATATATTTCTAAAGTTTACAATATAAAGGGTTATTTGCAACTGCACTTTACACGATCATGCAACCATTTTTTTTAGCATTAGCACGTTATGATCCTAGATGTGTCTTGAAACTGGTTTTGCATCTTTTTGCTTTTATTTGTGAGATTTATTAGTATTTTAGTTTGTATATATGTATATATGTATATGTTTATGTATATATATGTATGTATGAGTGTATGTATGTATGTATGTATGTATGTATGTATGTATGTATGTATGTATGTATGTATGTATGTATGTATGTATGTATGTATGTATGTATGTATGTATGTATGTATAGAAACTAGTGTCTTTTATGAACTTATTCAATTTAGATCTTTTTGCCGATTAATATGATCTCGTTATTAAGAATGTTTTGAGATTAACCCTACATAATCTAACACTTAATTTATGACATTTTACTTATATATTTTAAATACTCAAGTTTACATATATTATATGAAAGCATATTTTGACTAAGAGATTAAGTATAAATTATGACCTATTATAATAATTTTTGTCCGTAGTGGTCTGGTCCTATAGAACCTTTAAGAACTAGTTTTTCATGCACTAATGCTATTTGCAATAGTAATTCATATTTTATCTTTTTTTTCATATGTTAGGTAATTCTAATAAGGAATTTGGTTTAGACTAAGTTAATCTTTAAACATTTTTACGGGATTAGATAATTTAGACCTATAGGATGTTTTAAAACTGATCCCATTTGTAGTATTATTTATTTGTGACATTCTTCTCATATTCTTTTCTTATGTACATAGAAAAAAATTATTTATAAAATGGATTCAAACATAACTAAACATGAAATATTTTTGAATATACAGGGTTATTATGGTCTAAAAATTGTATAGTAATTGCTGTACTCTAATTTGTCTTTTCATGCACTAGTTATAACTATTTTGATTTCTATACATTGAAAAACAATCTATTTTCAAATTTGAACCAAACTAGCTTCAAATCTAAATATTTTTGCATATTTAAAATACTCATGATCTTGGGAACATTTTAATTTTTTTCATGATTTAATGAATTATGGTTTATGTACTTTTAATAGTAACCTTATTAAGGTTTTCTTTAAGTTTTGACCCAAATAATTCAAACTAAGTTTAAAAATTAAATATTTTTGCACAAATGGGTTTCTTATGGTCTTAGTAGAACATGTAAATTATTTCATGATTTTATAATTTAGGGTTTTCAACTTTTTCATAGAGACCATCTTAGGATTTTGCTTAATGTTAATTTCAAATAATTTAAACATGGGTTAAAAATTAAATGTGTTTGTATATTATGAAATCACATGATTTTAGTTGAATTTATAAATTTATTTTACTGGAATTGGACTAAAAATGTAAATGATATAAATGTTTGAATAATGACCAGATTTGAAAATTCACTGAAAATCGTAAATACGCTTTCAGAGTTGAAAGGAGCATTCACCGGTTTGAAGCTACCTTGTTGCGCGCTTGGTTGACAAGTGGGCTCCACATCATAGCCTCACAGAACAGGGTAAAGGGCTAGGGCTCAACGCCGACGACGAAGGAGCGGCGGGGCTGGCCAGTCGAGGGCCCATTGGGCTAGAGTGGGACCCCACACATCTGATGGAAGCCTTGGCGTGGACCGACGGTGACCGGGATAGGGCTGCCACCGAAGACCAGGCGACAGTAATGGTGAGAGTTGGTCGGGGTAAAAAACAACAGTGTTAAAGCTTGAATGGGTAGCAGTATCAGGGCCGGCCCAGGGACATGGGCAGCAAATGCGATCGCCTAGGGCCCATGAGAGCTAGGGGCCCAGACCATGTATATATACCTCATATATAGCTTGTGTAGACTCATAATTAGATGTACAAATTGAAGTACATAAGGATATGAGCCTATATCGTCAACTCCCAAGCAACCACTAACAAGAACAAAGAATTAGACCACCATCAACAATATTGAGAACTTGTCCAAGCCAGCCCAAGTGCTCAACTCAACAAATCGCTATTTGGAAACACCTGCATTTGGCATTCACAATAGACTAAATGAACAAATGCTCGATCACAAGATCGATGGTTAGCTCGACACAACTTGCTTGCATCTTACTACCTACTAATTAAGCTGAGAGAATTTGACAATTGATGGTTCTTTCTATATTCGAATTTCTTGGTTAAAGAATACGAAGAAAACAATTGATTCAAGATTGGTAATTTGGATTTCCAGTGCTTATGGTAACTGGTTGGTTGTGTTTAGTGACTAATAGAAAGTTTCGTATCAGTTGAAGGATATAAAGATTTTTTTTGGTTAAAGGTGGGTGCTTTGGGCTCTCAGTGTCGGTTGATGATCTCTTAGTTGTATGTCTTAGCTAACCGAAAAATCCCATAAAACATTTTTTATGTAGTTTCATACTCTTTAGAGAATATTTAGAATGCATGAATTTCATAGAAAACAACTCATTTCATATAACTATATGTAGATTGCTCGAGTTCCATGTGAGGCCTTAAGTTATATGTCTCTTGCAACTTGCAAGAGATGTTTAGCACGTATAACCTCATTCATACAGTACTATAGTAGAATGTCGGTTTTATGAAAGTGTTCGGCTATTTGCACATGTTATCGATATGCATTAGGCTTTGGATATGAAAATACCCGGAGCTACCCTAAACAGAATTGAAGCATCTAAAATGTCAGATTCTATCCAGAGCCTTCACTTTCATTTTGCCCTTGGGCCTCTGAAATGTTAGGAACAACCCTAAGCAGTATTAGCATCATGGAGTAACAGAGGTTCGATTTTGACGGTGAAAGGGGTCAGAAACTCGCCAGGAAGCTTCGCCACTGTTCGCCGCCCAGGAAGAAGAAGTACAGTGCAATGGCGAGATTTTGAGCGAAGAAAGCTGAAAATGAGCTGTGGGGGTAAAGTCAGGGGCAGATGAAGGTGTCCCACACTCATTGAATTTGAAAATTACTCACTGAGGTATTTGTTTGCACCAAAATTCGGCAAGATAATTAAAATCAGGCAAATAGAATTAAAGATATAGAAGCTAACGGATGTTTGGAAAGAATCCGAAACGTTTGGTGAACTGTAAGATTTTAAAGGAAACAACCTCTCGAGATAAGGCCGATACGGATACGGATCTTAAAGCGTGTTGGAGTAGGACACGATCGGCCGAAGGGTATAAAAGAAGAGCCGAAGCAAGCTGCAGGGGATATACACATACAAACAACCAGCTTTACTTTTCATCTATTTTTTTTTCTGTCGACTAGGAGTAGCTTGTGTAATTTAGCCTTTGTAATCGATTTCGATCAATAAAGTTTGCGATCGCCGATTGTTGATCTTCGTCAATTACACCCAGTTCGATTTGTTACGATTTTGTTGCGCATCGCCTTCTTGAATTGATCGCGCTTTATCATCCGATTAGCCTTAATCGCTAATCGGACTTATCTGGTTACTTTGATCTTGATCGGTTTCAAGTTGATTGAGTTTAAGCCGATTGATCTTGACGATCGGCTTGAAGTAAATTTTATTGTTTTTACCTTGTCGATTCGAGTCAAATCGACCGCACGCCTCGAACTGTGTGTTCGTCTGTGTCTTCGCTGTCGAAACCCTGCATCAAGTTTTTGACGCCAACAGTATTCTAATCAAGTCTTACCCCTTTTCGGTTGAGCTCGATGGCAATGGCGATTGGAAGTGTGTCATGCCCAACTCAGTACTTCAGGAGGTTCAAGGTGGTGACCTGGTGCATGCTATAAGTGAACTTGGGGTGGCCTTTTATAAGCGATTAAGGCAGAGAAGTGAGCGAGGTTGGCTTGCTGGAGAAGAGGAAGTCAGTGACGGCCAAGTGGGGCTAAGTTACAGTGGCGGCCCCACTGGTCAGCGAGGCAAGACCCAATCGACTTAGCCACTCTCTGAACAGACAGGACTCCCACAATTAATTGAAGCACTATTGCAAGTCAACATTTCTGAAAATTTTTATGCAATATCTGGATATTATCATCATTCTACTGTAGAAATTTCAGATAAAGATCTTATCTGTGAAAATTATTAAAATTCTGACAAGACTACTGCATTAAAATTCTATGTTCTGATTTTTATTTTTCTTAGTTACAAATAGGTTTTATTTTATATGAAACGTTTTTATGTGAAGCTAATAGTTATTGGGAGCTTCCATAAAAATTTCAGATGATTATCAGTTATATTTATTTTTATAAAATTCTGACATTGATACTATTTCTTTTAAATTGATTCTATTTTTGTTTTATAAAATATAAAAATAAATTTTAATATTTTCCTGCGAGTTACCCTAGTTCTGCATATGATGAGGTAAAATTTTCAGAAGAAAATAAGGTTTGAGGCAAATTAAATAATTTTGACATTGAACTGTTCATAGTCACATTATACAGTTTTTGATTTCTTTTCAGCAACAATTTTGTTCACATGCCTTTGATAATTTTTGGTGATGACCTGAAGATGAGTTGGGATTTATATAAAATTTTTCCAGATTTTATTTGCTATGGAATTCTTTTGCTTTGTATTGTAGAAAAGGAGAAAACAATTATGATAAAAGATTTTTCCTAAGAACCAAATTTCAAGAAATTTTCAGAAAAGTTGAAAATTCAAAATAAGATCATATTCCAAACACATTTTCATATTTTGTTCATTTTGATTTAAGAAGATTTAATATTGCAACATATGCTTTGCTAATATTCAAGAAAATGAGAGAAGATTTAAATTAGAATCTTGATTTCAATTAAAATTTTATTCAATTTTATTTTTAAATTTTAAATTTTTATTTTTCCTATTTTTGAAATTTTCATGATGTTGCAGATACTGACATGTCACATGATAGACACTTATGTTAAACCACTGTTACCTCACTGACTTTTATTGGTTTGTTACTCCCTCCGGTACAATTAAAATTTTAAAACTTTAGCTATCAATATATTTTTAAATATTTAGATTGGATGCATGAAAATCATATATGTAGATTAGTCTCGAAGCATACTTTCGTAATATTATAATTTGTTGGATTTTTTAAATATATTATAATAGAAATTAGTGGTCAAAGTCGAGTTTTAGGGACTGTATTGATATCCAAAACGACAACTATTTACGATAAGAGAGTATTATTCATGTTAATTACAACCGATGGAAAAAAAGGTAACCATAGGTGGAATCTGCACTGACCAAACTAACATGGGCAGTATGGTATTCGGCTCATTCCTTAATTCGTACAGCCCACATGGTCTCAACTAGCTAGCCCAGTTTAGTCCTAAATCCGGATTCAATCCTTGAAATTATTTGGATATGTGGCCAGAACCAAATTGGGCCTAGTTTTGCAAGTGCACGTGATTAATGTGATATGTTCACTTGAAAAGGACGATTATGTCCTAGATACTAGTAAACTTGAAAACGAAGTAATATCTGACATGATGCTCCTACAATTGTACTCCCTCTTGTCACTAATAAGGCCCCGTTCGGTAGAGCTCCGGCTCTCGGATTCTCGTCCAGAGGAGTTGAAGTTCTACTGAACGGCCTCTGATTCTAGCGAGTGGGAGCTGAATTGAAGTGGAGTGATTCTCTTTTTTGCACTGGGTGCGAGAACCTGCCCCGATCTCGCTCCCCGCAAGAATCTGCTCGATCCTCGTCCCCGTCGTTCAGTCCTTGACCCCACTAGGTCCTCGTCCCTGCGTCCTCGACCCCGCTCAGTCCTCATCCCTACCGCCTCGACCCCGCTTGATCCTCAACCCTGCTTGGTCCTCGGCGCCACCGCCTCGATCCCGCTTCCGATCCTTGGCGCCACCGCCTCGACCCAGCTGCCCGTCCCCGTCGCCTTGACCCCGCGCCGTCATCGCTTGGTCACCGATCGCCTTGACCCCACTCCGCCTAAAGCACCGCTGGTTGCCTCAACCTTGCCTGGAGTACCACCTCGACCCCACGCTGCCTAGAGTGTTGCCGTCCCCACCTGGAGCATCACCGGTCGCCTCGACCTCACGCCACCATCGACCACCGCCGAGGTATGGCTAAATCTAGAGCCCCTCTGCTAGCCGAACACTTTTCTTTGAAGCTCCTGATTCTTCGGAAGATCTAGATTTGGAGGAGTCGGAGTAGAATTAGAGAGGAGCAGGAGTTGAATCCCTGCGGAACCGGGCTTAAGTGCCATTAACAAGGCCTTTTCCAAAGCATAGTTTTGACCTCCAATTTCTATGGCAATATATTTCCAAAATGTAATAAAGTTATCCTCTTATGAGAATATTTGTGAGACAAAATATAATCATATCGTTTTCATTAGGCTACTCTAAATATTCATGAAGATATCAATGGTCAAAATTAAAATAGTCTGATTTTACGTTGATCCTAGGACCACAGATGTTTTTAAGGCAGGGAGTAGTCCTTATCTCCTCTAATCAACTCCACTACTAGTTAATAAGTAATTAATTAATAGGGGCGTTAGAAGGATATGGTAAACTCTGGAGGAGCTCAAATGTCTACATATTGATATTAGTTAGCTAGTCTTTACCCCAATTAAGCAAACTTTTCTTTGTTGACAAAATCAGTGTGAAAAGATAGTAATTAAAAACATAAAGGACTAGGTCTTACATACCTTCTCAAGAGCATGCTAAGTCAAAACCATTTGTGTCGCGGCAAAATGCTGCATTACAAAATAACTAGGCAGGAAACAGCAAAATATAAGAGACGTAACCACACGTTCTTGAGAGACAAGAACCAACCTCCCTTCGATTGGCGGAGTATATATAGCACGCATTCAGACAGGCAACAATCCATTCTCCAGATAGCTGCGTAGTACCAACTTGTCAAATTAAGTTGATAGGTTAGTACTATTCTCATTATATATAAACGATATATATATATATATATACTTACTTTAGCTAAAATTTATAAATTTGCAGATGACTAGGTCCTCCAACCCGCCTCCGCCTCCCCCACCATCTCTAGCGGTGGTTAGGATTGTTCATAACGCTTTCATCGTTCCTTTCGAATTTATTTGAGTCGGGTGTGAACATGAGAACTCTGTGCCCAGACTCGACGAATTATGACTGACTGGTGGGCCGAAGAGTGCAGCCAGACTTGGCTTTGGTGACACTGGAAGCTGGGGCCCACATGGCAGAAATTTTTGGGGGATGAACCGACTTGCTCTTTAGGCTGGATAGACCTCCATCTTTCACAATAACTAAGGGATCATCAAATCGAGTCCAATCCTTTTGAAACTTTTTGAATGGGTTCAAGAGATAAGGATTATTCTCCAGTAATATTTGTGCGTTAAAATATTTTGTAGAAAAATTATATTAATTCTGACAAGGCAGACTGTGCACTCTGTTCTTTTCAGTTTTTCTTTTATTTGAGAATGCACATCAGGTCAAGGATTTTTTTAAATTTTTTGGAGTGTTTAATATGGTCTAATAAATCTTGTGTAAAAATATAAGATTAAATATTGCATATTTATTTTCTAAGAATTCTGACATTGCAAATTCTAGATTTTCTTGTTTTCTATTTTGTGAATTTTAAAAGGCATTAAATATGAATATTAATTTTTTTTTATTGTTACTAGAGGTTAACATTGATCTGAGGTAGGCACAGTAAAATTTGCAGCATGAGATAAGCTTTGCACATTTTTAAATAATTCTAGCAGCTCACACTTTTCGATTAAAATGTGTCATTTCTTAGTACTTCATTTCATTAATTAATGCATTTAAATTTCTTTTGACCACTGAAAAAGAGCACTGGAGACTTCTCAAAATTTAATATAATTTTTTTAAGCGGCTCCCTGCCATCCAAGTTAGGATTAATTGCTCATAACGCTTGCATGTTCCTTTCGAATTCTTGCTACAAATTAATCAAGAACAACCGAGTTCCAGATGCATGCAACACGTGTTAAAACAAAAAGGGCATCTACCTGTACAAGAAAAAACAAAAGAACATCTAAACACACGAATACGTGTATGCATACATTCATCATTGACCTGACCCTTTCGTAGAGCTGGTGGACCGTTGACCAGCCTTTCGTACAGACATGCATTGGAGACTCTGCATGCAGATCGATGGATATAAATAACACATCGATTATCGTAGGTTGCCAACAGCCTCACCATCATCATTGCTAGCTTGCTGCTTGCTGTGCTAACACTGCATGCAGTACCCATCATCCATGGCCGCAATCTGCGACTTCTCAAAGCTGCGCCCGGTGTCTCAGACAGCACTAGTCGTCTTCCTCCTCCACCTCGCTCTGCTGCTTCCATTGAAGAGATCCTACGTGGTTGGCCAGAGCGAATCCACAAAAGTAGGCATTGCATATATTTGTGTACATATATGTCTTCATTTTACTTCAGATATAAATATATATTAAGCCCGTTGCCTCATTTTGCTCCAACAATATTAATGTTTGATTCCATGCAGCTCTATGTGGTGTACCTTGGGGACAAACAGCATGAAGATCCGGATAAAACCACTGCATCACACCATGACATGCTCACCAAGATCGTTGGCAGGCAAGGAGACCAACTCTATAAAGATGTTTTATTTCTTTTCGTTTCCTAGTGTGCATGCCATGCATGAACAAATATTTCTGTAGACCAGTGACTGATCAAGAGCATACAATTTCGTCTGATCCTATACAGTAAGGGAGAAGCCCATGATTCGATGATCTACAGCTACAGACATGGCTTCTCCGGGTTCGCCGCCATGCTCACAGAATCTCAAGCACAAAGCATTGCAGGTACGTAATTGGTCATTGTTTTTGCTGCCAAATAATATCATGCATCCATGGTCACGAAGACTTACTTCAATCGATCCATCATTTGCATGTGTTGGGATTTGAACATATTGGAGTCTTGCTGAGGCAAGTCCTAAATCTTATTAAGTTGTGACTAAATTATCTATTGTTAAACCTAGTCAAAGTTGTAACAGGGGAAGTTGTACATGTCCGTACCTTGGTCAATTTAAAGGAGTAAAATTGGCATTTTTCGCATTCGATGAATGGGTCCTAGCTAACAGAAATGTGTTGATGCGTGCTAACCGATGTTGATCATGCTCATGATCTCAATTTATTTTGTTCTATATATACGATAGACCTGCCGGAGGTGCTCAGCATAAAGCCAAACACGGCAGTCCCCGTGCATACAACTCGGAGCTGGGACTTCCTTGGACTGGACTACAACCAGCCAACTGGTTTACTCCATGACGCTAAACACGGAGGCGATGTCATCATCGGGATAGTTGATACAGGTATCTGGCCAGAATCTCAGAGCTTCAACGATGACGGCTTTGGACCTGTAACATCCAGGTGGAAAGGAGTTTGCCAGGTGGGCCAAGCATTCGACTCGAACAATTGCAGCCGGAAGATCATCGGAGCTCGATACTACTCAGATCATCTCGACCCAAAGGTCTTTGAGCAAGAGTACAAATCTGCCAGGGATTCCAATGGCCATGGGACGCACACGGCATCGACTGCAGCTGGCGTCCTGGTGCCAAACGCGAGCTTCCATGGGCTTGCAGGCGGTTACGCCAGAGGAGGTGCTCCTCGTGCCCGTATCGCCGTCTACAAGGCATGCTGGAACGTCGGTGCTGTTGCACAATGCGATTCTGCAGCTGTCACGAAGGCGATTGATCATGCCATACATGATGGAGTTGATATACTCTCGCTATCAATTGGTGCCCCAAGCTCTGAGACCCCCGAAGCTCTACACGCTGTGGCGAATGGCATAACGGTCATCTTCTCAGCAGGAAACAACGGCCCTGCTCCTAGGACAGTTTCTAACGCGTCCCCATGGGTTATAACAGCAGCATCAGCCACAATCGATCGTGCTTTCCCATCCCTTCTCACCCTTGGCAACAATGAGAAGTTAGTGGTATGTTACATCGTCTTCTTCCCTTTTTATGTTAATTAATTTCTTCTCTTACATCTCACATGTGTTGTGCATCTCTACTACACTAGAAACACCAGTGACTTGTGCTGCTCCAGTGAATATTTCTTGTTGATCTTTCAGGGTCAATCTTTGGTCTATGAGAGAAAGGATAAAGACCACTGGTTGGAGTTGTACCCAGTTATAGGAGTCAGGTGAAGTTCGCATCCTTATTATCTATATCTACTATCCTTCTCTTCTCTTCACTCTGTCCTACACAATGCTAGTTTGGGCTGAATTAATGTGTCTGACAGCATGTGCATGTGACCATGTAGTTGTGACCAACGTTCTCTGAATTCCACTGATGTTGCTGGGAAGATTGTGTTCTGCTATGCTCCTGCTCTTGTGAAGAATTGGCAATTGCAAGAACTGGGGGGTGCTATAACAGCAGCAAAGAAAGCAGCTGCAAGGGGGCTCATTTTCGCAACGTATACTCCTGATGATATCCAACTTCTTCGAGCTTGTGATACCATGGCGTGTGTCGTAGTAGATTTCGAGGTGGCTGATAGAATAACTGCATATATTAGTACAGCAAGGTAAAGCCAAGCTTGTCCCCTCTATTTGAAATGTATTATGCAACGTTAATTGTTCCGGTTAAAATTTAACCCTTTTTGAACAAATAGTCACTTGCCTTGCAACGTCAAGTGAATATATATATCTAGTCTGCTGAATGGTGTCTTGTTTCCTACATGAGTTGAATGACAAATTCATTAGTTCTCATAATATTCTTCTCACTAATCAACCTTTTGCTTCTTGAATATATTGTACTCTGAAGATAATTATGCAAAACACCTCGTACGTACATTAATCATTTGTTCTTAACAGTGATGGAAACACTACGTCAGTAGCTAAGGTGGCTCCGGCTAGTACATGGATTGGAAGCGAAGTCCTCGCTCCAAGGATCTCGACATTTTCCTCAAGAGGGCCTAGCCCACTTTTCCCCCAATTCCTCAAGGTACATGCATGCAATATTTTATCAACTGCTAATAACTGCATCGTCACACTCAACAATTAAGGCAAAGTTTTCTATCTGTAGTCTATACATATTTATAATTTCGCCTATATTTTGTTCTTGCTCTTGGAGATGACATGCATGTTTTTGAACAGCCTGATATTGCAGCACCTGGATCTAACATTTTGGCAGCAGTGCGAAATTCGTATAAGTTGTATTCTGGAACGTCAATGGCGTGTCCTCATGTGTCCGGTGTAGCAGCCTTGCTGAAAGCGCTCCATCCAAACTGGTCTCCTGCCATTATCAAGTCAGCATTAGTAACTACAGGTACTACGCATTTCCAAACTCCCAACAAGTTGTAATTTCACACTGCACCCTACTGACTTTTGAGTCTTTCAACATGGATCAGCTTCAACTAACAGCAACGGCTTACCGATACTGGCCGACGGGAAGCCTCAGAAGATTGCAGATCCTTTCGATTACGGTGGTGGCTTCGTTGATCCTAACAAAGCAGCTGATCCGGGTCTAGCATATGATGTTGATCCGAAAGATTACATGAAATTCTTTAGCTGTGGTTTTAATATTTCGGATATTGGTTGCGAAACCCCGTATGACCTGAACCTTCCATCAATTGCCATTCCAAACCTGAAAACGTCGATAAGCGTGTGGAGGACAGTGACAAATGTAGGGCAAGCAGATGCAGTTTACAAAGCTTTCTTTCAGTCACCTCCCGGAGTGGAGATGTTAGTGGAGCCATCACTTCTGTTCTTCGATAAAGAGAACAAGACGCGAAGTTTCAAGGTTACTTTTAAGGCCACCCGCAAGCTGCAAGGCAGCTACATGTTTGGGAGCTTAGCATGGCACGATGGCGGCTCTCACTGGGTGAGGATCCCGATCGCGGTTCGAACGATAATAGATGATTTCTATTCAGAGATCTCATAAGTAGAAGTAATAGAAATCAGATGCTTGTGTTTGATCGATTATACATGTTTGTACTCTGTATTGTTCGGTGTAAGGTGATTTTTCCCCTGAATGGTAATTATCTCACAGTTACATGTTTTATGCGTCGATTAATGAATAAGATGGAATGAAGTGGATAATTTGATGAAGTATTTGAGGAAATTGGAGAGGAAAGTTGTGTCACCTTGCTTTATGCTGTGTCACATGTTCGTGTATTTTTTATATTCATTATTCTTTGAAAGATAGAAACATTTGCCATCACCAGTAATGATGACATTGCTGTTTGAAATTGGGGTTTACCCAAATTTCGGAAAAAGGAAAAAAAATGAGGAGTTTACTCGGCCCAGCTAGGGGAGTTAAGCGAACCATTTGGTGTCCTGGCTCCTAGGGGCGCATGTAACAACCTAAATTTAATAGAAGATAGATATTATGTCCCAAAAATCTCTTTTCTACATTTACTTGCTTTTTCCAAGAATTTCAGCATTTAATTAAGAAAATTGTTTCTTTAAATCCAACCACGGTGTTTCAATTTTAGAAATCTATTTAAAACTTGACCAAAGTCTGGAAATAATTTATTTGGGTTCTAAATAATCTCAGGAGACTCTCCAAAATTTTTCATAAATTTTAGAGTTAGTTTGTTAATTTTAAAAATTCAAACTTCTATTATGCTTTTAAATCAATAAGGAAAGTAATTTAAAATCAGTTTGTGCTGGTGGGCCGAACTCCCTTCAGTCGGGTTGGCCCGTCGCTGTCTTCGCCCATCTCCTACCAGCGTGTCAACCCTCCATAGCCGCCTTCCCCTTTTCCGCTTTCTTCGCAACGGAAACGCCTCTGCCGAATCCGCCTCCTCTCCTCTTCCTCAACCTATCCCCGCGGTCACTAGCACCCTGGGCCTACTCACCGTTCGCCCTCCTCCATGCGCCCACGCCTGCCATGGGAGAGCTCTTGTGCTACTATAGTATCCCCAGGTTTTGATTTCGTCACCCACCGATTTGGACCCGCTGTGCGTGCCAACATAGCATGTAACGCCCTACCTCCAAAGCCAAGCTCAGCATCCATCGGAAGCCATCGTTGTTTGTAACTTCCCAAAATTTGCAAAGAGTAGAATGCAAGAATATGAATTGAATTTGGTCTTAATTTGAGTTTTGGCATTTATGTGGAATTTTTGGAATTTTTCAATTAAGAAATATGCTTTTAATTAACCTAGCTCCAGTTTGGATCATCACAAGGTCTAGAAAAATTTGTATAAATCATAAATAATTTCTTTGGGTTGTAAATAATTTCAGAAGGCTCTCCAAAATCTTTCATAATTTTTATAGTTAGTTTGCTAATTTTAAAAATTCAAACTTCTATTCTGACTTTAAATCAATAAGGAAAGTGGTTTAAAATTAGTTTGTGCTCGGGGCGAGTTCCCTTCATCCAGGCTGGCCCGTCCCTATTTTGGTCCATGCCAACTGCATGTCAACCCTCCAAAGTCGCTGATGAGGCTAATGGAGGCCCGATCTTTCGGTGAGATGGATAATGTAATATCCCAAAAATTTAAATAAAAATGAAAATGGGAATGTTGAATTTAAATATGTTTATGTCTGAATTTTTCTGGCTTCTTTGATTTTCTTGAGTTTTTGTTATTAAAGAAAAGTAAATAGTACAATTAGTAAGAGGGCAAATGTTAAATGTAAAAACGTAAGTATCTGTAAAAATCCACAAAAATGATATTAAATTTTATGAAGTCTCCTATGACCTTTTTCAGTTGACAAGGGATTTTTATGCAATAGATAATGAGTTGAATTATGAAATGACCCAGTTTAACACCAAAACAGTGGATTGTCAGAATTTTATAAAAATCCCCAAAATTTATCCTTGTCTGAAAATTTTGTCAAGTCTTTGATAGTACAATATTGACCTATAGTAAAAATATAAAAGATTAATAAACAAATTTAATACCTTTTAAAATTTAAAAATCAGAAAATAAGAAAATCTGAAACCTATAATGTCAGAATTTATGGAAAATAAATATGCAAGATCTCGATATGAAATTCTTAACCAATAATTATTATCTCATTTAAAACTTTAGAAAAATTATAAAAAGTTTAACCCCATTTTCTTCCCGAAATAAAATAAAAATAGAGAAAAAGAAAATGGGCAGTCAACATTGTCAGAATTACTGTAATTTTTCTGTAGTATATTTTAATCCAAAAATTGTTCTGGAGACCAAACCTTATCCCAGGATCTCATTCAAAATGTTTTGAAAATTTTCAAACATGAATTGATAGCCAAATAAATGAAGACCATACTCTGTGCAGAGGTCATATCCCTATTCTCCTTTTCCTGCGCACTCCCATGTGGGCCCTCTTACTGTTTGCAATCCATGTGCCAAATGCTGATTGGCCGTACCTCTTTCCTATCTCTGCCGGTGGGCCTCGACCCCACCTATCCGTCGAACGCCTCTCCTCTCTTCTTTTCCCCAGCCGAATGGTTGTCACTCCTCTCGATTGTTCTGCCGTTGCGCCATTCCTTCTCATTGCTCCTCTACGGAGCCTCCAAATCCCCACTCCTTGCCCCGCCAGTGGCAGAAGGGATTTCAGTAACATGTGGGCGCACTGGATATTTGCTTTAGGGATGCTGAAGATGTCACTATTGTGGCTCTGGTGGGACGCTGTTCCTTATGCGTGGCCAGGCCCTATGCTACGGCCATGCTGTCGAGATACTTACTGCCCCTGGAGTCCTGGCACCCGTAGATGGGATTGAAAGTTCAAGCTTCATTAAGTTGGTTTTGGTGTTAATGACAAATCTAATGTTGAGACTAACTCTTTTGATAATCATAATATTGATTAGTCTCAATTGTTAATCAATGACAAATGTTTTATGAGACTAACTCTTTTGTTGAGCTTAACTCTTATTAGTCTATTTTGGATGAAAAAGATCGAAATATCAAAGGTATGCATTCGAGTTCATATTATCATATTTTGTTGCATTCTTTGATGTCAAATATGTTATATTTTTATTGATAAATCTAAATGTGAGACTAACGTGTTTATTAAGCTCCTACAAAAATGAAAATCCAAAAGAGATGTATCCAATGCAACTTTATTACTTATAGATACATTTCTTGGATTCAAGATAAAGGGTGAAATCCACCATTGTTTTAACTTTAAGATATGCATTTTGTTTTCGACTCTATATATACATGAATGCACACATTTAGGGGGAGTTCATGCTTTACCTTGATGTTTCAATAGTATTGATCTAATTCATCTTTTTATATCAATGATCATTACTTTGAAACAACCCCTTGAGTATATTTAACTTGTGTAGTTGTAGCATACTCATGGCAATATAGGATAAACTCCAAAGCAATCAAAAAAATTGAATATGTGCATATTGATTCAAGTTCAAATATTTGCATGCACACATCTAACGAGTTTATTCTATAATTAATGGTCTTAAGAGTATTGATCCCTTTCCACCACTCCATATAAATTGGATCATTACTTTTAGATTCCATCGAATTGAGTATATGAAACTTGTGTAGTTAATATATACTCATGACAATTTAAATACAATTTAAATTGTGTTCGGTTGACATTCAATCAACAAAGAACTAGTCATGTGTTGATGGTTCACTTTGTTGATCCTAGGGCGATCGAAAGTTCTTGTGTATATGAAGCATTAGTTCATTAGTATACTTAAGACACAATTAATCTTTCAATCATTTGTCTTTGGGTTGTGGTCAATCATCAAAGGAAAAGATCAAATGATCTTGGGAGCATCCATTATGTGTTAATGGAGTGCAATGATGATTGAGACAACCATGCGTTTTGGACTAACACTTTCAATGAGTTTGAAATAGGTTAAGTCCAAGGTTGAGATGGATAAATGGGACAAGTATGTCATCATATGTTGATGAGCTTCAAAAGAGGATCCCGAAGCTAAGACAAGGGGAGTTCATCATGTGTTGATAAACAAGGCGAAGATTCCGACTTGGAGAGAAGATGATGAAAATCATAAAAGCTCCAAGTGGATGTGCTAGAGGCAAAGGTATAACTAGCTAGGGCTAAGGATGTGTTTCTAGTCTTTTACCGGTCTCGGTATTTGGATGGGAGACCGGGTTGCCAGTATAGGTTGCCGTACTATTAAGAGGGGTTGAGTCTTATAGCTTGAGCTTCATCATGTGTTGATGAAATCAATCCGGTTCACTCTAGCTCACTCTCTTGTTTGGATTTTGCATGAGCTAAATATTTGCATGTGTTGTAAATAAGAGAGCTCATGCTCGCTTCTTATTGAATCTTAACCGATTTGGTTTTTGCATGGAGCTATGGATTTGCATATGTTGCAAAAGGGAGATAGCTCATGTAATTTGGTTTATGTGGTTTTTGTATGGAGCTAAGTTTTGCATGTGTTGCAAAAGGTGAGAGCTCATGCATCGATGTTTTAGCTTGTGATTTGATCATGTGTTGATCATCACAAGGCTAAGTAAAGTTTATGATTTTTCTATTTGTAAATGTGTTTTGCAAATAATCTAGAGGTTATGGTTTTGATCCTAGAGCATGTGTTGGCATTTGCAAATGTGTTTTGCAAAATGTCGGGATCATGTGTTGATCCTTACATGGCTAGAGGATTGATCTCATGGGTTCTCAGTTTATTTGCAAATGTATTTTGCAAATTGTTTTGATCATGAGTTGATCACCAAATGGCATAAGATTTGATCTTATTGACTCTTACTAGCTTGTAGTCACGCTCTTGATCAAGTCCATGTGAGGGATTTCGAGAAAATCAGATTTTGCACTTGAGTGACTACATTAGAGTCTTTATTTTTGTGATATTTAAAAATATCTATGGTTACTTAAATCTTGCAAATGGGTGGATATTGTAGCCCTCCTGATAAGCCTAGCATAGAATCAAAAATCACCTAAATCGGAGTTCGGAGTAAAAAGTTATGAGCGTGTTAGTGGCTAGAACAGAGGTAGCACCGCCCCTAGATGGGCGGTAGCACCAACAGAGGTAGCACCGCCCCTAGATGGGCAGTAGCACCGCCCGGGGCGGTACTACCGGCCCAGAGGCGGTGTAAAAACTCCAGAGAAGGGTTTTTTGGTGGAAATAGCCGGTGCTACCGGTCCTAGATGGGCGGTAGCACCGGGGGTACTGTAGCAATTGCTAGTTTTTGGTGTTTTTAATGCACAAAAGTGATCGTTGGCCTAGAGGCCGGTGCTACCGGCCCTAGTGGGGTGGTAGCACCGGGTTTGCTGCACTTTTTGCCCGTTTTACCCCCAACGGCTAGTTTTCTTTGGAGAGGCTATAAAAGGAGCCTTGAGGGCTGCTATTTGGGTGTTGCTGACCTTAGGGAAGGTTTGTGGGAGTTGTGTGCATGTGTTTCTCTCTTCCATTTTGTTTTTGAGCTAAGAGTGAACCCTATTTGCATGTGTTGCATTTAGGAGAGGATTGAGAGCCTCTTGTGCATGTGTTGCACTTGAGGGAAGCCTTGTGCATGTGTTGCACTTGGTGAGGATCAAGCTAGAGGGCTTGACTTGTTACTTTTGGTGTTTGCTGACACCTAGACGGCATGTGGAGGCGTCATACGTGGTGACCTTCTCAAGGAGATTGTGAGAAGGCCCGGCAAAGTTGTGAAGGTCGGAGCTCGCCTACCCGGAGGGGGAAAGAGCTACCACTAGTGGAATCGAGGCGGGTGCTCAATTCGTAGAACCGGTCCAAAGAGGTTTGGGCTAGCCTCAACGTGGATTAGGGGAGACCGGCAAGTCTCCTAACACCACGGTAAAACATCGGTGTGTCTCTTTATGTTTGCTTGTAATTCTCTATTTACATTGTTGCAATTTACATTCCTAGAATTAAATTGCTTGACTGTCTTTAGGATTGTATTTTCTTGAGTAGAGACATAATTAGCTAGTGCACTTAGTAAGCCTAGTTGATTTAGGCTCTTATTTGTCAAAATCTTAGTTTATCGCTTCCGCATTGATTACTGTTTAGGTTTTGACATAGAGATCAATAGAATGTATATTTAGTGAGAAGAATTTTTAAAACCGCCTATTCACCCCCTCTCTAGTCGGTATCTTCGATCTTACAGGGGTGTCGTTAGGTCATCGAGGTTGAGCTGCCTCGTCAGGTTGGCCATGATCCCAGTTGTGGCCGCAGCCGTTAGGGCACGCCGATGATCTGTGGTGTCGGGTGCCACGGTGTTTGCGGCTGTCAACGTGGCACATCCTGGGGTGCATACAAGGAAATCTGAGGTCATGTCCTCCTGTGGTGTCTGCCACTGGATTCCTGTCACGGGAAACTTCAGCAGTAGCACCGTCGTTGGCTCCCGCCGTGAACACTCACCGATCTGTTCGGCTGCTGCTCTGGCTGCTTTGAGCGTCACTTTCGCCCTCCGTGTCGACGCACATGGGGACATTTGATTCCTCTGGGTCGAAGCCAATGAATCCTACCTCTCGGCAGGGATCCAAAGAACGGGATTTGATGAAGCCAACATATAGCAGATCCCCGTTCGGCCCCCATCGATAAAACATTGCTCCAAAGGCGATCTCAGACCCGAGTAGAGAAGTCTGATCGATGGTGGTGGCTGAGCAGCCACCGGAGAATCTGTCGTGGACGCGTGTTGAAGACATGTTTGATCTACAAAAAACAGTTGAAGGCCCCTACCTGACGCGCCAACTGTCGAAGGGTTAGAAATCGACAATAAACTTGTACTTCGGGTACCTTCGAGATAGCTAAGTCAAGCACGAAATCAAGGGCGCAAGATGTAAACAGGTTCGGGCCCCCAGGCGGGGTAACACCCTATGTCCTGTATGGATGATTGTTGTATGTTGTCGACGGAGTACAGAGTAAAGATGTATAGCTCTAGTTACAATGCGGATTGCCCTTAAGCTAAGGCTAAGTTATGACTAGAGGTTGATGAAACGCAGTTCGTCGACTCCTAAGCTCTCTACACAAAAAAGACTTCTAAGCTCTAGATGGCTAGTCTTCTCAGAATTTCTCCCCTTTTTGAGGATGCCTACCCTCGTCTTATATAGTCGGAGCAGCCCTACCTCAAGTCGAGTCGTAGTCAGTTTGGAGTACCAGATCGTAGCTGATGAGGAGTCCACCATCGCGTGATCTTCACAGCATATCCAAACTTCCCTGGATATCAGGCGTACTCGAGTTGGTTCCCTCGTAACAGGAAAACAGTCGAGTCCTTCCTAATATGGTATTATCTTTTCCGCGTATATCGCATCCCATAGAATTGGGCCCTGATACCCAGAATCTCTATATGCTCGCTGTGGGACCCCAGATTTGCTATCCAGAATCCCCTGTGTATTTCTGTATTAGTCCCAGATCAACGCTAGTACACACAATTCACAGTGATGAATCATAACCGAAAAGCACGAATTGAAAAGATAAATACTGAGTACTGGCCGAAAAGCCATTATTACAAAACCAAGTCACATGACCTTTAAGTTTACAGCAGCGGAAATAAGAAGCAAAATGGTAAAGCCAGTAAACACCACAGGCAGTCGACTGAAAAAAAACGTGCGCCTAGCTCTCTGGATTGTCTTCATCGTACTCCACATCGTAGAACTCATCATCGTTCATGGCATCTTGGAAAGCTTCTGACGAAAGAATTTATTGTAGTATATGAGTACAAACGTACTCAGCAAGTCGGGGAAATATGCAAGATGCAAGGCCTTCCAAAGATGGCTTAATATGGTTCTTTTGCACAAAGCTAGATTTAACAAAAATTATTAATAATAATTTTTACAAAGCAATTTTAACAATTATTTGTACAATTAAAATTATTTATAACTCTAGTGAAGGTTCCAACTACCAATACCAGTATACAGGCTCTAACCGCCCATTTTAAAAGATCTTGTTTAACCATCACATGACTCCATCTGTCATGATTCAAAACAAGTTCCAACCACCTGACTGGCTCCAGCCGCCAGGAATACATCCGGAAGTTCTAACCACTCCCAGATCCTAAAACATCAGTTTTTAAAACCAAAAACAAAGTCTACCAATATGAAAGCATTCTTTGCTTGCCCTTGACCATAGGCACGGCTATTCGAATAGTTTTACACTCTGCAGAGGTGTACAGCTTTACCCACAAGACATGATCGTCTCTTGTTGCCATGCGCAACAAGCACACTTCCTTTGGTGTGTTGGCAGAGAGATCATGACAAGGCTTTTAAAATGTAATAATCTAACATGACTCCACCCGCTAAGGTTTCACCGTTGTTAGGGTTCCATCTACCCAGTACAGAAGGCCCTCTTGCGCCGTGTGGGAAAAACAAACTTGCCTCCATCTAGCACCCACATTCCACCATCTGGCGAGTCTAAGTTAAATTATTACAAGTTATTCAGCCAGGTCGTACCCATTTAGACATGTGATTGTACGGTTGTGCTTAGAATGGACAATCACAAGCGTCGGTCCTTAATTGACTTGGCGCACAAACACAACAAAAACCAGTGTTCCATCTGCACCCACCAGACAAACCGATCCGTCTAAGTCTAAATTATTTTTATTTTTATTTTGCAAATACAGCGGCATACATATGGCCACAACTTTTCAAATTCATAATTTTTCACAGTTTCAAAGTAACCCATCCATAGGAATTTGATCGACTTTGCATTTAAGCACATCTAGCGCACTAAACAAAATATATCATAACATATTATTATTATGACATATCATAACAACCTAGGGTTACAACAGTCAAGGATTTCAATATCATGGTGGTAATAACAATTGGGATTAACTACCAACCTAAATTTAACATCATCTTTTAAATAAATAGCGATGCAAATTGTAAAACATTGTAAAGCATTTATAAAATATAGGATCAACATGCGTCAGGGAGACTTGCCTTCGTTGATGAGGACAGAAGGGTCGCTCGGCAGATCGGCATTTTCTTCGGCGACGACGACAGCTTCTTTGACTACGCGCAAAATGGAGCGACCAATGAATAAAAGAAAACAACTAAAATCTAAGAATTATAAAATTAGTAGTGGCAGAAAGAGATTGAATTTAGATGAATTTAGGAAGAAGAATGAGGTCAATCGGACTTAAGATGACAGAGATCGGATATTTTGAATTCAAAATTTGACCTTTCGCCGGGCTTAGAGAAGAAATGGTTGCCGATAGAGCTCCTATGAGAATTTTTAAAATCTAATTTTACCAGATGTAAAGGACACTCAAAGGAAGCTCCAGTAAAAATTTGAGGACAAATGGAGGTCGGGAGCAGCCGGGAGAGCTCACTGAAAGTTCGCCGGACTTCGGAAAGGATGGCTTGCACAGGGAGATCTGGTGGATGGATTGGAACAACTCCAAGCTGAGGATGTGAGGAATGAGAATGGGAACTTGGGGTTCAATTTATAGGACAATCGGACCAGCAAAAGTTTTCGCCAGAATAGTAGCCGAGATCGCTAGAGTAAATGAGTGAAACAGATGAATTGAATGCGGGGTGGACGATGTAGCAATGGGAGTACTGTAGCTGACGGGAAGGAGAAATGGATCGGGTTGAAGTGAACAGTAACCAAAATTATTAATTCCAAAAACAATTAATTTTCCACTAATAATTCATATTAAGTCCGAAAATTAGCAAATAAATTTTATTAAATATGGGAATTTGAGGAGATATCGGTTTCAGCAATAAAAGCATAAATAAATATTTTTAAATAATATAAAATTACTATTTATAGTACAATAATTAATTTTTAAATGTTGAAAATTAAATAGGCTTGGGAAAATAGTAAAAAGGTTCTGAAAATTCTGGTAAAAATCTCAAAAATACTTTAGAATATTTGTAACCTAATAAAATTGGTTTCGGAATTTTAGAGAATTTTAGAATTGGATTTGAATTTTGGATATCCGGATGAAAATGGAATTTTCGGACGCGAATGGAATAAATTCCATTTTTGGATGGAAAGGAATGCCAGGTTAACTAAAACTCCAAAGAAAACCCAAATGCTTGAATTAATTAATTTAAATTAATTTTTTGCAAAAGCACTAAAAAAATGGGATGTTACACTTGCTAGAGCATATACAGTTCAATCTTCACGATCTCGACACGTACACATACCCCATATTTAGATATTCAACAGTTCTGACCTGTTCTTATCTGCTTGGATTTTCATCCTATTTTGAGCTGCTACTAACTGTTGCTTGATTACCTCATAATACCTTTCCCTTTCTAGTAATATTTCCCTTTACTTCTTGAGATTTATTAGACACAACAGGAGGTATGATCCCATAATTAGGCTCACACCCATATAACACTTTAAATGATGAACACCCTAATAAGGTATGAAAGCTTGTGTTATACCAGAATTCAACCAAAGCTAACCACTTCTTCCATTTTCCCGGTGCCCTATGCACAATGCATCGCAAATACATTTCTAAGCACTGATTGACCCCTTCGCTTTGCCCATCCATTTGAGGATGACATGTCATGCTGAAATGCTGTTTTGTATCCATTGCCTTGAATAATTCCTTCCAAAAAATAGCTAGTAAAGATCCTATCATGGTCTGTGGTAATAGATACCGGTACTCCATGTAGTTTGAGCCACTTTCTAAGCTGTGAATGGATGTCTCAAAACAAAAAAAATGAGCATATTTAGATAGTTGATCTACTACCACCATGATGACATCATACCCCTCTAACATAGGTAAATCCTCAATAAAGTCCATACTAACCTCCTGCCAAGTTGAAGAAGGAATCGAGAGTGGTTAAAGTAATCCGGTTGGCCTTGTTCTTTCTCCTTTAGCTTGTTGACAGGTTGGGCATTGTTTAATAAAATCTTCCACTTCTTGTTTCATTCCTGTCCAGCGAAAGAGTTTCTTAAGTCTTTGATATTTGCTTGAATACCCGATTGACCACCAATTGCACTCGCATGAAACATTGCGATCAATTCGGTGTGCAATGCCGAGTTTTTTCCGACCCAAATTTTACCATGACAGCGAATTATCCCCTGATGTAAACTGAAACCCTTTTCATCTGGACTAAACAAAGCTAATTGAGCAAGCTTTTGCTGAGCTGCACCATCAGTCACATATGAATTGATCACCTCTTGAATCCATAATGGTTGTACTTCCAACTTTTCTTGCAAAGTCATCACTTGTCCAACTCGTGATAATGCATCGGCCACAATATTCTCTTCCCTTTTTTATAAACAATTCAGAATTGTAATCCCATAAGGCACGTCATAGCTTTTCTTTGCATGTAAGACTGTATTTGTTGGTCTTCCAAATAGCATAGACTTTTGTGATCTATTCTGATAATGAATTCTTGGAGTTGTAAGTAGGATCTCCAACAATCTACTGCTAGCATGACTGCTAGAAATTCCTTTTCATAAATGGACAGACCTTGATGGACTTTGTTCAAAGCTTTGCTATAGAAAGCTATTGGATGTCCTTGTTGTAACAACACTGCCCCGATTCCAAAGTCACAAGCATCAGTTTCTATTTCAAATGTTTTCTCAAAATCCGGCAATTTCAAAACTGGTGTTGATGCCATAGCTTGCTTCAGTTGAATGAAAGTTTCCTCAGCTTGTTCATCCCATTCAAATGCCTTTTTCTTCAGCAAATTGGTGAGTGGTTTGGCAATAATCCCGTAATTCTTGACGAACTTCCGGTAATATCCAATAAGCCCTAAAAATCCCCTCAATTCTGACACACTCCTAGGTCTAGGCCAATTTATCATTACTTCAGTTTTTTTAGGATATGTAGCCACACCTTCATTTGATATAATATGGCCGAGGTATTCCAACTGCTGCTGCGCAAAGGTGCATTTATACCTTTTGACAAAAAACTTGCGATCCTGTAAGGTACTGAGAACTGCAGCTAAATACTGAGCGTGAGATAACAGGTCCAAACTATAAATGAGGATGTCATCAATAAAAACTAGTACGAATTTCCACAAATATGGTGCTAGTATAGAATTCATCACGCACTGAAATGTCGTCGGGGCATTAGTTAGGCCGAAAGGCATTACCCTAAACTGATAATGTCCTTGATGTATCTTAAAAGATGTCTTAAATTCATCCTGCTCATTCATTCGTATTTGGTGGTACCTAGCTCTAAGATCAAGCTTGGAGAAGTATTGAGTACCTGCTAATTCATCCAAAAGTTCATCAATTACGGGCATCAGAAACTTATTCTTAATAGTCAGGTCATTAAGTCGACGATAGTCCATGCAGAACCTTCACGATCCATCTTTTTTCTTCACTAACAACACTCGTGATGCAAATGGACTGACACTCGGCGTGATGATGCATGAAGAAATCATTTATGCAACTTGCCGTTCAATTTTGTTTTTATGTTGTGGAGAGTATCTGTAAGGTCGAGCGTTCACCGGAATTGCACCAGGCAATAAGGATATTGTGTGATCATATATTCTCTTTAGTGGTAATTCTTGTGGTTCCGAAAACACTCCTACAAACTGTTGTAAGACAGCCATTACCTCCTTTGGAATGATCTCTTCATTTTGTTTGTTCCTTTTTCCACTAGTGCCCAAGCCAAAATGTTATTACCTGTTCTCTACTTCTCCATCTGATTGACAGTCACAGTCTTCACTTCGGTTGCAGTCCCATTCTTCACTCCCTGTAAAACAATTTGCTTGCCCTTTTTTTCAAACTGCATTGTCATCTCATTTCAATTACAAGTCATTGGACTATTTGCCCGCAACCAATCCATCCCTAACACAGCATCATACCCACTCAGTTCCAAAACTTTTAAATCTGTTTGGAAAGTATAACCTTGTGTCCACCAATCCATTTTGGGTACCCAACTATCTCAAATCAGTGAATCACCATTAGCTACTCTCACTATGATTGCTTTTGTACTCTGTGGAATACACCCAATTCTATGCAAGAAATTCATATTAATAAAACTATGGGAGCTAACAGAGTCTACTAATAATAACATTACTTGATTTCTCACCAATGCTAAAAGACGCACTGTTTCATTATTGTCAGTACCAGCTAATGCATTGAGAGATACTTGAAACATCTCTTCTTTGTTCAAGTCGACAGTCTCTAACATATCCAGCACTTCATCTGACAATATCCCTCCCTGTTCATCGACTGTTATTGTTTGTAATTGTGCTAGAGCTTTCTTTTTATAATGTATTTGATGATTAGGCTTGTACTTTTCTCCACATTGGTAACAAAGACCATTGATTCGACGATATTCTCTTAGTTGCCTTGCCTTCCATAAATCTCCTTGTCTCAACTTGAAATTGTTATAAGCATTATCTGGTTTGTGAACACCTGCTGCCTTGGCTTTCCAGAATTTACCTCGATCCCTAATATTTTGTTGCACTCGGGCTAATAAAGTAGCTTGGTCCACTGAATTAGGAATCTGCCCTTGCACCTTTTCTCTTAATTCTAGTTTCAATCCATTTACAAAATGAGGCACAAATAACTCCTCATCATAATACGAATTGTGCATGGATATGTCATACATGAACTCATCAAATTGTGTCTTGTACTCTTCAATCGTACCAGCCTGCCTGATTTCCAATAACTCACTCAATAACCGTCGATGATCAAATGCTCCAAATTTCTTCTCTACCGCATCACCAAAGTGTTCCCAATCCCCTAACTCATTCTTAGCTTTGTACACCTACAGCCATCTAGCCGCATTGCCCTCCATACGCATATATAGTTGCAGTCATCACCCAAAGTGATTCTGGAATATTGAATATTTTGAAATAATCGTGACACTTGTCTCTCCATATCCTGGAATTCTCCCCATCAAATCTGGGAAAAGTCAATTTCGGTAATGGATTTTTACATGGAACTCCTAACTCTTTTGGAATGCGAGAACTTACTCCTGAACCTTCATGACCGTTTCCCATCGAACAGTTGGTGTGCATACTTGTAGAAGAAGGATGTGGTTCTTCTTCCATTCTCATATAAGATCCTGGTGCGTAGGAGTAAACATAGCCTTACTCTGGCCAAACATCGGTCCTTCTCCATGACGATGCATCTCCAACAAACAATCTGCATTCAAACGAGCCACCGCCTAACTGGTTTCCTCCATCTATTTGGAGAGAAGTTGTTGTCCCCTGGCTTACTGTTCCACTGCTTAGCTGTCAACTTCGTTCTCGCCAATAGTTGTTGTTGCGTTGTATCGATCGTACCTACTTGAGCAAACAAAGAATCCAGACTCTCCTTGATCGTATCTAGTTTTTCATCGGCTTGCCTCGACGTTTCCCCCATCGCATCGAGGACAAACAGGGTCTGAACCGATGGCTTCGAAGGAGCCGTTGCGGCCGATCAGCAGCCGAGCCAATCAGATGTCTTGGAATTATAGGGATCATCAGACTCGCAGCCGAATCTGAGTTCCCCAACCTTCTTCTGGGATTTTAAAGCTCTAGGTGCGATCGAAACCGGAATCTGATGCCATATCACTACGCCAAAACCTGCAATAGGTGACGGTCTATTTGTGGCGGTTTTTTTCGAACCGCCACAAATATAATTATCAGTGGCGGTTCTATATTGAAAATGGCGGGAAGAATATCAGTGGCGGTTATCAGTGGCGGTTCGAGGATAGAACCGCCACTGATAACAAATACATCATCAATGGCGGTTGAAGGATAGAACCGCCACTGATAACTAGGTTATTCGTGGCAGTTCTATCCTCCAACTGCCACTGATACAATTGTATTATCAGTGGCGGTTCGAGGATAGAACCGCCACGGATAATATTATCAGTGGCGGTTCTAGTTAACAACCGCCACCGATAATCTCGCCTATAAGTAGGTGGTCGATGAGCAAGATTGGTCTTCTTCCTCCCGAGAGCAAACCAAAACTTCTAATTTTCAGATTTCGTTTTCTCCAATTCTTGTGTTGTACTTCCTCTAGTTGTTCCTTGGTGAGTTATTTTTTCTCCTCTCTTGATTTGTGTTAATCTTGTTGCAATTTAATTTTTAAACCTAGTTCAATTAAGGTTTATATGTAGATGAGATGAATAGTTTAGATTTTGTTTATTTTTATTTACCTACCATTTTGTATTTGATGAATTTATTTCCTAGCTAGATTCATTAGATGATGTTGTGTTCCTTTTATAGATGATGAATTATGATCAAGCATATATTTAATATAAATTGCATTTTAAGTTAATTTGGTAGATGATGAATTTATTATCTAGCTTCTTTAGATGATAAGTAATTAGATTAGTTTTTTAATTACTATTAATTTGGTTCCATTAGTGTGCACGTATAATATACATCTTGCATATATTAAATTTATTTATTTAAGATTAGTGGATATTAATATACATGAAATTTTAGTTAATTTGGTAGGTGGGTGCTCATCATTTTTAGATGATGAATTTATTATCTAGCTTCTTTACAAGATAAGTATTTAGATTAGTTTTTTAATCAAATTTTATATGTTAATTAATTTTAGATGGATAGGAGATGGATGTACAATGCGAACGAATTCAGTAGAGATTACATCGACGGGGTATCTACTTTTCTAAGATCCGCTGAGGAGAACAAGTTGCACAAGAAGACGGAGTACATACATTGTCCATGCATTGATTGCAAGAATGAGAAAATGTTTTCAGACAAAGAGCACATCCACTTGCACTTGATTCAAAGAGGTTTTGTACTTGGCTATACACGTTGGACAAGTCACGGTGAAGAGGAAAACATACATGAAGGTGATAACGTATTGGATGATGGAGAAGGCATTATGGCAGCTGACATTAGTAATGGATCTGATGAGTATAGGTTGGACATTGATGACGATAATAATCTTACTCAGATGTTGCGCGATGCAGAAGGGAACTACACTAGCCAGAGAGAGTTTAATCAATTCAAGGGTTTGTTGGATGACTCGGACACACCTTTATTCCCAGGTTGCAAGGAGGAATACACAAAGTTGCACACCGTGCTTTCACTTCTAAAATTGAAGGCAAGCAATGGTTGGTCCGATAAGAGTTTCACGGCGCTATTACATCTCTTAGCGGACATGCTTCCAGATGGAAATGTATTGCCGATAACCACTTATTTAGCTAAGAAGGTTGTAAGTCCATTGGGATTGGAAGTAGAAAGAATACATGCATGTCCAAACGATTGTATACTCTATCGCAAAGAGTATACATACATGCATGTATGCCCGGTGTGCAAATCATCGCGATACAAGTGTAAAGGCCATGACAGCGAGGGCACCGTGGTGAAAAAAGGAGCTCCCGCTAAAGTGGTGTGGTATTTACCAGTAATTCCTCGGTTGAAGCATTTATTTGGAAACAAAAGCATGCTCAAGCGATGCGATGGCACTTTAAGAGCGTAAAAGGATGGAAAGTCGAGACACCTGCCGATTACGCTCGGTGGAGAACCATCGATAGGCTCTTTATGAAGGACTTGAAATGAACCGAGGAATATAAGGTTTGGGTTGAGTACGGATGGAATGAATCCTTTCGGTAACATGAGTAGTATTCATAGCATTTGGCCCGTGACTCTGTATCTACAACCTTCCTCCTTGGTTGTGTATGAAACGAAAGTACATTATGATGTCATTGCTTATCCAAGGGCCGAGACAACTGGCAATGATATTGATGTATACCTACAACCATTGGTGGAAGATCTTGTCATCTTGTGGAGCGAAGGTGTATGGTATGGGATGAGTACAAGCGAGTACTTCATCCTACTGAGCATTGTTGTTTTGCACCATCAATGATTTCCCGCCTTGGTAACCTATCCGGTCATCTTGTAAAGGGGCCAAAGCATGCCCCGGTGCATGGATGAAACCGCTAGTGTGTGGCTCAATAACTCGAGGAAAACCATGTACATGCATCACCGTAGGTTCCTTGCAGAATCACCCCTACCGCAATATGAAAAACAATTCGACGGGACAAAAGAGGATAGTATAGCCACAAGGCCTCGTCGTGGGGAAGAGGTATATGATATGGTTAAGGATATTAATGTCGTACTTGGAAAGGGAGATAGTAATAATACATCGAGGTCTCGTACTGAGAAGACCACATGGAAGAAGAGATCGATATTTTGGAACTTGCCCTATTGGAAGGACTTAGAAGTTCGACATTGCATAGAGGCGTCATGCACGAGAGAAAATGTATGTGATGACTTGATTTGTCTTTTCTTTGAACATTCCTAGCAAAACTAAGGACTGATCAAGGCACGAAGGGACCTGGAAGATATGAAAATCAGAGCTGAGCTACATCCTCAGGACACCGGGAAAGGGCGACTTTACCTTCCCCCAGCTTGCTACACTCTTTCAAAGAAAGAGAGAACAGACCTTTGCAAATGCTTGCATGGTGTGAAAGTTCCGTCCGGTTACTCCGCAAGCATCAAGAAACTAGTCTCGATGAAAGATTTGAAGTTAACTGGCATGAAGTCTCATGATTGTCATGTGATGATGACATAAATGCTTCCTATTGCAATTAGAGGTATTTTGCCTGAAAAGGTCCGAGAGGCAATCAAGAGGTTGTGTTTCTTCTTCAACACGATTTCACAGAAGGTCATCGATCCCATCGGACTTTCTGAACTACAGAATGATGTGATCAAGACACTATGCCAGCTAGAGATATATTTCCCTCCATCATTTTTCGATATAATGGTTCATCTCATTGTTCACCTTGTGAGCGAGATAAATGTATGTGGCCCGTATTCTCGCATCGATGTACCCGTTCGAAAGGTACATGGGTATCTGAAGAAGTATGTACGCAATCGATCTCTACGGAGGGCTGCATTGTGGAAGGTTATGCAACTGAGGAGGTTATCGAGTTTTGCGTGGATTACATGGAGGGGGTGGAACCGGTAGGAGTGCATGTATCTCGACATGAGGGTAGGCTAGGTGGGAAAGGAACGATTGGAAGGAAATCAACAAATTCTTACGATCATGGATTGTTCGAAAAGCTCATTTCACGATCTTACAACGATCGGTTGAGGTGTCCTCGTATATGGACATGCACAAGGATAAGCTACGAGAGGAAAATCGTGGACGATCGAGGCTTGGGTAACAAAAGAGCATAACCGTTTGTTCAATCATTGGTTCAAAGAGTATATGGTGGAAAGAAACGAGTGTCATGTTGAGGTTCTTGGCAAAAGGGCCATCGGTACAATCTTGACATGGCAAGTATCGACATAAATGGATATACCTTTTACACGAGATCTCGGGATAGCAAAAGCACTTACCAAAATAGTGGTGTCGCATAGATGCCTATGACAACACAGCAAGAAGAAGAGTAGCTTCTATGGGTTCATAGAAGAGATTTGGGAGCTCGACTCTCGTATTTTTAAGATCCCAATGTTTGGTGTCGTTGGGTACAACTCCCAAAGGGTGTCAAGGTGGACAAATGCGGCTTCACTACTTTGGACATCGAACATGTCGGATACAAAGATGAACCATTCGTACTTGCGAAGCAAGTAGCACAAGTCTTCTATGTAATCGACCGGCGGATAAGAAGCGCCATGTAGTTCTTCAGGGAAAAGAAGGATCGTCGGAGTTGAGAATATCGTGGATGAGGAAGAGTACAACCAGTTTGATGAGTTGCCTCCTTTCGTAGATGGCAACATCAGGCTCGAGGAAGAAACCACTCAGGAAGCTACCTATCATCGCGACGATCATGAAGAAGGGCAAATTGTGAAAGAAAATAATTAGCTATATACGAGTAATGGCAAAATATCGAGGCGGAGCCATCTCCTAAACAGTATGGCGCCTTCCGGGTTCGCGGCGATGACCGAGCCGCACAAGTCTTCTATATAATCAACCCTAATGATGACCTTTGTTGAAGATAATCTTGTGCATGGTAGTTTAAAGTCTGTTTTCGGTTTTGTTTCCTAGCTATGTGCTAGTTTTTCTAAATCTTTGAGTCGATTTGGACTTTGCTAGTTTTGGTGATTGTTTGATGTCTCAAGAGTACTTGTTTGTTTTTGGGATGACAAAATAGTGTTCTATCCGGTTGAAAGTTTGGAGAGTTTGTTGAGTCCGTCGGTGAAAGGAGTCTGATTCTTTCTGTAAGCGCTTATGTATTTGCTTTACAAGTAATAGACAAAATCACAAAACGCTGCAATTGCGCAGCACCAAAAACCAGGTCTTCTGAACTCAGCGCTGCTATTCGACAATACAGTGAAGCGTATAAGATTCAGAAACAAATTTTAGGGTATAGAGGCACATCAGTGGCGGTTCTTCAAAAGAACCGCCACTGATAAAATTATCTGTGGCGGTTCATATAAAGAACCACCACAGATAATATATTATCAGTGGCGGTTCTTAAAAAGAACCGCCACTGATACAGTTATCTATGGTGGTTCAAATAAAGAACCGCCACAGATAATATATTTATCAGTGGCGGTTCTTAAAAGAACCGCCATCGATCTGATTATCGTGGCGGTTCGTATAAAGAACCGCCACGAGATAATATATGTATCGTGGCGGTGCGTAAAGAACCGCCAGCGATAAATTATCGTGGCGGTTCGTATAAAGAACCGCCACAGATAAGCGTATCGATGGCGGTTCTTTTAAGAACCGCCATCGATAATGTTCCGTCTATAAATAATAGATACGCCGCTTCTAACTCACCTAAACCCTTAAACTCCAGCCCTTCTCTCGCGCCTAAACCCTTAAACTCCGCGCTCGACGCGCCCTCGCGACGCCGCCGCTGACGCGCGCCTCGCCCCCGACGCCGTCCCGGCGACGACGCCGCCCGTCGATGCCCTCGCCGCGACGACGAGCAGACCAGACCCTACGCCGCCACGGTCGCCGCCCGCACCGCGCGCCGACGCACCCGACGACACCGCCCTCCGACGACAGCGCCGCCCCGCCGATGTTGCCACGATCGCCGCCCCGCCCTTGCCCGACGCCCGCACCCGACGCTGTCCCCGTCAAGGTCAAAGCCTCTTTTCCTCTCACCCCACCGCCGGCGCATTAATTCTTAATTAATCTAATTACTAGTAGCAATGGAACCCTAATTTTGATCTAAAACTGTGGTTGCACCTGTGCTCATATGTGCAATGCAGTGCTATGAGCAATGTGAAATAACGTTGAATGCACACAAACTTTCACTTAATTCTAAAACAAAATGATAATTGTATGGATCTCAATTTATCAAAGCGATGAAAGATTCATGTTCTATCCTCGTTCTACATGTTTTGAATTGCTTCCAGTACTTGAAAGATTCATGTATCACATATTGGGAACCATATATGCAGACATCCTTTGAATTGCTTCCAGTAGTTCTGAACAGCAGGTACTAAAATTAACATAGCTTTTAATTGGCTAAGTAAAAATTTGCATTCTTCCACTTGTTCTGATCTAATTAAATCTCTTGCTCTTGCAAAATTATTTTCATGTTAGCACCACACAATATTACACACATGATATGTACTAATAGAATTGTCATGTTATGAAAGTATTTAATACCTAATCACAAAAGAGTGGAATAAATAATTAGTTTCAACTCATCTAGATTGTAATACAAAAATAATAATTGGAATTTCCTTGCCTTAATAAAGAAACTTAGAACCCTGTGAAGAAGATAACATGTCAACAATGTTTGCTATATATTAGAGAGGAGAGGTAGATTTTAGATAAAAAAACTCCAACAATTTGTTACTAAAGGTTGTTTTTAAAAGACTCAAAATGAATTAATTATTAAAGAGGACCCACATGCATGCTATCCTTCTTTCCCTCTCTCCAACTTCCTTACCTTCCCTTCCCTTTTCTTCGTCCATGTACGCCACTTGTTACACATACAAATAAAAAGCTCCCCCCCTTCCACATGACAGTCTGATATGGCTAGAGTAATAAGCAAAAAGAACATTTATGAGTGCCCTTAACTGCATAGTTGTTTCTACATTGTTTTAACTATACAAATTTTATATGCCAGTTGATGTGCCCTTTTAGTGGGTATATATAATTCAGTGTTTAAATAGTTTCCATGTGTTTCCAACACTTGGGGAAATCCATTTCGCAGTAACGAAGTATTTAATCCTGTTATACACTGTAAGTTAGTCATGTTTACCATTGCCATTGGCAACCTTAGCTTCAAAACTCGTTTACTCAATTAATTGTACTTGCAAAATATTTTCATGAGATGATTCTGTACTTTGAAATTCCATGAGATGATTCTGTAGTAATTGATGGAAATTATGTTTCTGGTCGAACTGTAGTTCTAATGGAGCCCGAAACCGATCCTATAGTGGAGGAGAGCCCAAGCAGGTACCTTACCCTTCACCCAACCACCGAAGGTGCCGAGGCCTCCACCGCATTGCAGATGATGCTCTGTTGCAAGACGCCGAGGACGAGGAAAACTAAGAAGCTGAAGGTGGTACACCATCTTAGAGGTCTTAGATATCTGGGGCCCTGTTGCACCGAGAAAATCAACGACCAAATACAGTCAACATGCGGGTGCATCGTAAGGGATAAAGTGCCAATCACCTATTCGGATTGGCATAAAGTGCCCCGAGCCACCAAAGAGGATTTGTGGACGAGCTCAAAGAAACCTTGAATTCCCGAAGGAGCCGAAGATCTTGTGCGTCGCGACGCATTGATGACCATGGATGCGGCGTGGAGAAACTTCAAGGCGGTGAACACAAATTATGTGAAGCAAAACCGGTCGACCATCGGAGAGTACCCAAGATTGGAGCCATATTGGGATGAGTTTGTGGCGATGAAGCAATCGGAAGCAGCAAGGAAGTCCAGTGAGGACCACATTAGCATCGCAAGAAGGAATACTCACCCCCACAGACTTGGCACGAGTGGGTACGTGGGTAAAATTGCACAATGGGAGAGGCAAGAATTAGAAGCGGTCCAATTGGCTGGCACAAGTCCCTTGATCGGACTACCAGACCGAGTGAAGCACTACGTGCTAGCGAGGGCAGATATGTTGTCTACTGGGGGTTTATCATTCAAGAGCAGTGAAGACGAAGCAATGACGCAACGAGTTCATGAGTTTCACGCCCAGTCCACCCAAGGATCTTTTCACCCAGACAGGGAGAGAGGTGAGCTAACAGCGGCCCTAGGAAACAAAGAGCACCCTGGTCGGACACGAGGCGTCGGGGTCAAGGTTCCATGGAGGAGTGGATTCCCTGAGCACGGAGACTCTTATAGGAGTCGGAAGAGAGCTAAAGAAGAGCGGGCTGAGAAGGAAATGGAAATGATGAAGGAAAGGGTTATGCAAGAAATACAAGGCACCATTGAAGAACAAGTTGAACGACAAGTACAACAAGCCTTGAGTCAGTCGCAGGCCCACAACGTTTTCTCCAGTCCTACAGGTCGTCGCAGCAGTTGCGCGTCCACGCCATTGGAAGAAGCGGACAACAACCATTATCATGTGGACGACATACAAGACCCCACACCCTGTCAGCTCAACGTGCCCGTGATGAACATATTTATGCAGTACTCTGGGGTAGTCTATCCGTGCCAAGAAGGGGGTGTCTGCATAATACCCGATAGCGCCGGAGTTATGCAAAGGTCAAGTGGACACGGTACTTGCACAGCTTCTTTGAGATCGGATCGAAAAACCCGCCAATGATGAGATAACAACTCTAGGAAGTGCCGTCCACTCATTCATCCAATGGCCCAAGCGTGACATCGTCTTGGACCATGCAGTGCCATCCTCTCCCTTGATACAATCCTCGCATCCGTCACAAAGACGAGAGTGAAAGCGGGAAGAAGCAAAATGAGGCGAAAAGAAATGCATTGAGGACCCCATCAAGATGGCCACCGTTAGTACTCCAAAGCGAAACCTATAACACCGGTACTTCAAATGACAAACCTACAACCTCGATCCCAAAAATTGGCACATTAGACAAGTCAGTCGGCCCGGATCAAAGTGAGGCGGGATCGAGTATGATGTCGTGCGACAAAAAGTAAGGGCAAAGCGCAATCGATGACCAAGATGATCAACAAAGATTGAAATTCGAGGTAGGAAGCCCTTTGTCACCGCTGAAGTTAAAAGTCTAACACCCATGATGCAGCGATTACATGCATGGTAGTTAGATCGATCCAACCAAGACGTACTCCCAAAGATGATCACCGCAATTTTCGTGAGGAACATTTTCACCATGAGGGCCATGGCTACTTCTTAATAGAATTCGATAACTTGCACAACTTGTTCTATCACGATGCCCTCGACATATCATTTTTGAGATGCTGGTCACTGTAAGTGTCTAATATATCAATCTTGGCCTACATTCATGGAATACCGATAAATTTCATGTCTAACTAATTCGTTATATAGATACGAGATGATTGAAGTACGAAGAACCAAGGGGCGATGGGATTCCTCGACCGGGAGCGGTTTGCCAACATGAAATCAAAAGAGCACCAAAGGAGGTCGAGAGTACGTATATAAAGTTTTGATTAAACTACAAGACAAGGAGTTTATACTTTTGCCATACCATTTTAAGTAAGTTGCTCACTAGCTAGTTAAATTACTCGTTTATTTCGTTATTTACTATGATGTAAGGACAAATGAGTGGCATCATGCATGTGTATGTAGCTTCCCTTTGGATTCTCGTAATAATTCATCGAGAAAAGAGCAAGATGCGATCATGGATCCTTTGGATAAACCTAAAAAGACTTTGAAGAGATGACACATTTAGTGAATGAGGCGTTCAAAAGATATTGTCAGAAGAGCTCGAGATACCGCCCATACCACAAATCCCTTACAATCCGTACGAAGTTTTCGGTACGCACGAAAGGAATACTCTTATATCATATTTCATAGTAAATAGCTCCTTCGACGACATCTTAGTTCATTCGATTTTTGCAGTGTCACAAGCAGCCGAAAGGAACAAATTTATGTGGGTACTTCGTGTGCCAGTACATGCGCGAAATCTTATCATGCACAATAAAAGACAATGGCGTAGAGGTCGGTCATGCCGACATGACACATCGATTCGCACCACTCAATTTCTATATTCTCTCTTAATTTTGTTTTTATACTTACACGCCTCAAGTTGTCTACGGTAGGATCGCTTCCTTCAAATCCTAGCCATTCGGGCCAGCTCGCCTACTTCATCATGAAGGAAATAATCAACAAAATGGCGAGTTTTATGGCGAAGACAACAACGATCCATCATCCATACTCTTGTCTCAGATCTCGTGTCTTCAACCTCCAAGACCCGTAGGCTTCTAGTTTACCTCCACTAGTTTAGGCTTTTTACTTCAATTGCTTTCATTACAAAGTGTAAATAACTCTTTGTTCCTTTCAAATGGGAACCCCTTCTTTTGCCAATGTCACTTCTTTTGTCAGTGGTTGTGCAAGCCTTTTGGATGCAAGTACTCCTCATAGATATTTTGTATATTGTCTTATATATGACTGTTTGAGCATCGTGTTATCATCAAATCGATATTATGACTTCTGTAATCGATAGGAACATTTATATCGTGAGCTATATGAACCTTTTCTTTGGTCATGGATGACCACCTTGTATATCTATTATATAGATATATAGTCATACTATTTCAATATATTATTTTCTGGTTAGAATTGTTATGTATGTAAACCATCAATTCAGTTTATGATGTATGAAACAATGGCAAACCATGTTAGTCAAAGTGGTCTGTAAAGGAACTCTCAAAAAAGAACCTTCTTTGCTACGGAGGTATGGAATTTTCAGTATTTAGCTAATGCCTCTGTCTTTCTTCGTGCAGTATATTGGATTCTTCATCACTTTAATCGCTACCATGTACTATCTCCTAGATGCTTCATTTTTTGTATTTCTAGAAATTTGTGTCTCTTCCTGCAAACTTCACTGCTCTGTGTTATCTATATCATTTATGAGCTTTGCACTATGCAACTAGAGGTAAGCACTCTCTTTTTCCTCCTTTCTTTCTGGATGGTTTGTATCGACAATTAGCAATACATGTTATTTGGATTATATTGGTTAGTCAATAATGACAATAGGTACTAATATGTATACTCAAATTTCAATAATTCAATGTATTCTTCTTGCTGTGTACATAATGAAGAGGCATGGCTAGCGCTGCCTGAGGCTAGCCAGAAATGCCAGTTTTTTATTTTCGTGTGTGGGATTATCAGCGGCGGTTTTAACCCAAAACCGCTACTGAAGTAATATCTGTGACGGTTCTATCAAAAAACCGTCACTGATACTAGGTCTATCAGTGGCGATTTTATATACAACCGCCACTAATAGTTGTATCAGTGGCAGTTCTAGCTAAAAACCGCCACTAATAGTCGTATTATCAGTGGCGATTTTTGGTCTAGAACCGCTACTGATATTTGAGTATCAGTGGCGATTCTATCCAACAACCGCCACTGATAATTGTATTATTAGTGGCGGTTTTTGGCTCGAACCGCCACTAATACCCGAATATCAGTGGCTATTCTAGCCAAAAACCGCCACAGATAGTGTTATCTGTGATGGTTCTAGAACCGCCACTGATAATCCTCGATTATCAGTGGCACTAAATCTGTGACGGTTCAAAAACCGCCACTGATGGCAGTTATGAACCGTCACTGATGGCCTTTTTCAAGGTAGTGTATGTCACCACCCGTGGCCACTGGACTGGTCCAGGACGTGAGAAGGACGCGATCAGGAAGAACACAGAAGAAAGAGGGGAAGATCTGGGAGAAGAAGCGAGGAAGGATTTCGTATTACTCAAGCCAAAGAAGTTCTCCCCTACTACAAGGGTTTGTTTCGAATTATCCACTCCCAATTCACAGCGTTTATCACTGGCATTACCGCTTGAAACATCTGAATTCACTTTTACAGCTCAACTTGATAATAATGACAGCCACAGTGTTTTCGTAATTACTGTTTTCATCAGCTAACCGTTGGATGCTCCTTTGATTGTTTCCTTCTCTGATCCACACTCACCATTGTCACTTAATGAAATTGCTGAATTGGTACAGCCGTCGCCGACTTCACTATTCCTTCTTCTTCTCTGTCGTAGTTGGCGACACTACCGCATTGATTTTTTTTTTCCATCTTCTTGTTCCACGCTGATGGCCTATTTGATGAAATGGTTAACCCGTTCACTACCCAAATCATGGCTCCCCGCGTTGGCCGCCGCCATATCGGCTTGCTCATTGCACCATCGCGCTCTTGGCTGGTTGTTGCAGGAATGCTGCAACTCTCTCCGAAAACGCCCCATCACCGCACATGGGCCTAGGTAAGTAGCAGTCAGTCATGGGTTTGTCATTGCTGTTGGTTTTGTTTTGAATTATCCGGTGGCTGAGATATCCTAACCCTAACTGAGATTTGGTTGAGCCCACATTTCAAATTTGATATTTTTTAATTAGGCGACAAAACTTTTCGTTGAGTGGACTTTATGTACTGAGAGGTGAGCCATCAATTGCACACACCTGTTCTTCCTATTTTCTGTAAACGATTTTGGATGCGTCTGCACCTCTTCTCCAGCATGGTGATCGGCTACCGTGTGCAAGGTTTGAAGAGGGTACAAACAGCACCTCCATTAACATTTTGCAGTACCATGTTCTACAGGTTTGCTCCCCCGTCAGTTCTTTACGATAATCTACTAGTTAAGTGCTCGTACGTTGCTACGAAAATTCTCAAACACAACCTTATTAAGAAAAGTTTTTCAAAACAACAGCCAAGTTGGTTGATGAGAAAGACATGTATGAAGCGAACTTGTTAGTTACTTAAGAGTGCTTCAAATTATTAGTTAATCAATAATGCTAGTATAATTTTAAAAGGCCTCAACATGATAGTACAACGGTAACTTTAAAGAATTTGGTCTTTTTTCTTCTTTTTTTCTCCTCCCCTTTTTGTCTCGAGTGCAGTTTTCTGCACCTTGTAACTTCAAATTTTGTTTTCTATCATCGTAATTTAATCACAGCTTTAGTTGCCTTAAAAAAAAGAGAGAAGGAGCCATGGCCATAGCCTCCTTCCATATCGTTTCTTACGCTCCCCCTTGAATCTTTTGTATTACTCCTTTCTCTCTTTCTCCTGTGTGTGTGTATGAGCCTTCATCTCCTATGCTTGTTTCTATGTCTCTTCGTATGTCCTCTATGATGGAGATGAAGGTGGCCTTTTATAGGTGTTTATAGGTGGAGGAGAGGGCAGTCAGGCGTGTGAGTGCTCAGCCTCTATGATACGGTGCCTTGTGATCCCCGGGATTGGCACGTGATTTGATTATGCAATTCTTGCCTTTTAATCTATGCATTTCCATCCAAATGAGATACAATGAAATAGGATTTTCATGTTATGGGATATGGTGAGTATATCATTCCATCCAAGCGGGATACGATGAGGAAACGCTTTTATTTATAAGAGATATGAATAAAATCCTTCCATTTTAAGGAGATGTGATCAGTAATATTTCCATAAAATAGAGGGAATCCGGATCGGGTGAGGGACGGGCTGAGTGACCAGAAGGAAAGGCTGAGTGAACAGAAGGAAAGGGGGGCGGGGGCGGGCTGAGCGAATAGAAGGAAAGAGAGGGTATAGAGAACGGACCGCTGCCACCAAATCGTAATTAGAAGTAGTAGAGATTATGTGGGGAAAATGGGGACATGACAGGGATAGACTGTCATGAGTACTGAGTGTACAAATATCTTTCGCCGCTATAGTAAGGGTTTGACATCATCAGACTGGTGCAAAGTTAGGTTTAGGTGATGTAACGGTTCATATCATGACCTCTTGGCCACGCGCCAAAGGAAACACAAAAATAGCGGCAAAAAGAATTGGTCATGTCGTGTGGGTAAAGATGTACGTCTCTGCAGCGTGTAAAACTTTTTGAAAAGCCATGCTCGCGGTTATGAGCGGCTCTAGTGCACCGACGCTAGTTAGAAGTTTTTGTATTTTCATGAAAAGGGTTGAATTGGAAATTTTGTGAAAAGTTGTTTCAGATATTATACCAAGAGATGACAAAGGATGGTTTGATACTCACAATCATGGAGGACTGTGAGTTGTTATATTTATGCTTTCATACTTATTATTTACGTGCCTACCAAAAGTGCTCTTACAAATGTCATTTACAATCTACTACTTGATATTCATGTTTCAATTTCAATTTATGTAAATAAACTTGGTAGCCCCTTCTTGACGTAGCTTGCATTTACTATACATTTGCAACACACTACGAGTCTTGCTGAATACAAAAGTACTCAACCTTGCTAAAATTGTTTATTTAGTGGGCGAAGAAAGAAATATCCCCGAAAATGTGTACTTCACCGCAGGTTACGGGGTTATGACGATGAGCTTTTCTAGGGTCTACTCTTGTCAACTACCTATGGTATTTTGGGAGTCATACTGCTGGACTTTTGTATCTTCTGATGCATTTTAATTTGGCCTTACGGCCATATTGTATGAACAATGTTACCTTACTATATTTGTAACCTTGTGTGTCACAAAACGCACAACAAAAATATAGGATCAAATAAACAAGAGACAGGGATTTTACGTGGAAAACCCTTGCGGGAAAAAACAAGGGCACACATTTACAATGAAGGTCTTGCTCTTACCCTAGGCTACAAGGACATATTTATAGTGATGCATAGCAGACTCCGTGAAGGATTAGATTTGAGACAGAGTAGGAAATGAATTTGTATCACCCTCAACTTCAACATTGTGTATGGATGTGATGACAATATTGTAAATGTGCGTACTAACCATTGATTATAGGACTAGTACAGTGTGCATATGAGACATTCTCGATATTCCACGTTAGAAGGGAGGGTCTCGACACTCGGAGCACTGAATTCGCCGTGAAGGACCTGGGGGTATCATTTTATTGGTATTTCAGTTTCCTACTATTGATGGTTTACATCTTTCCCAGCACCACTATATTGAAGCCCTCTTGGCTTAGGGTGGCATGAGCTCTAGCAATCCCGTGTCTACTCCCATTGACATTCGATCCAAGCTCTCCACTATTGTCGGTTCTCCCGCTCATGATCCTACGTACTCTTTACTGCAATATAGCAGTTGCTCTTCAATATTTGACCATCACCGAACTGTACACTTCTACTGAAAAGGTTATGTGTAACCATGTGTCAGTGATGTTACGGTATATCACTGATGGTTTTAGTTTGAAACCGTCTGCGATATCATAACGTCACAGACGGTTTTCAACTGGTACCGTCTATGATGTTACGATATCACATACGGTTTTTAATTAGGACCGTCTGTGATATACTAACATCACAGACAGTTTTGAACTATTACCGTCTGTGATGTTATGATATCACAGACGATTTTAGTTTAAAACCGTTTGTTACATCACATACAGTTTTTAATTAAAAACCGTCTGTGATATGTGTTTCCACAATGAACTATTTTTCTATTTATTGGCTAGCCTCAGAAAATGCTAGCCATACCCTCTAGAAAAAGCAAATTACAGATTAACTAAACTCACATTACATCCATTTCATATTACAAGCATTACATCCATTTCAGATTACAAACATTACATCCATTTCAGCAATCAACTCAGATTACATCACAGCGCAAAGCAGATTACGTATAGATTAATATTGCACGGCACATCTATTTCATAAATGAACTCAGATTTATTAACCAAATGGAACTCAATACCATTAACCAATTAATTGAATGCACAACTACAATTCACAAATCCACAGCACAAGTTTGACAATTAACCCAAATGGTAATTAAAAAAATACAACTCTTGAAGTTATAAGGTAGTGTGAAACTCGCCTTTTGGATTTAAGACTTGACCGAGCAAAACGCACAAAGCTGTCATCGAATTCACTCCAGATCGGCCTCTTCCAACGTAGTTGTTACCTGATTAGGCATTTTCTTAGTGACGAGGAGTTTCATGTTGTGGCAAACATAAAATCCACAACGGTTATTTCCCTTTCCCTACTGGTGGCACTGCAAATATAGAATTGGTTAGTTCCAGAATCATTATTACATAGTTTATATAGGGTTATTGTGTATAGCGGATACCGAAAACTTAAAATCATGCTTCAGCTTCGGCCCGTCCTTGCCAGAAGACCCTGCATAAGCTTTGTACACTTTGAATGTCCTATTGAGTAATTTTGCGATAGGATTTAAGTCGTGGCTACCACTCTGTAAGGAATCAAGGTAAATAACCCGATTCATGGATGGATGAATTACAATGAGAACCCAGTGAAACCTACACAGGTATATCAGCATGGTCAATTAACAAAACATAGTTGTGTGCACAGTACAAATCAAAGTATAGCAAGTAGTGCAGCACTTACCCTGGGTTGTGGGGTAAAAGTATGAACTCATTATCTTTTTGAGCCGCCAATGCCTCTCTGATGTATTTATCGACAAATTGTAAATCTCTGTCCATTATTTACTTGGAGACTATGTGTGGGTCTAGGAAACCCACTGGTTGTTTGTTCTATCTCGCTTCATGGATCATGTATCTATATATACGGAAGACTTGAGTTATATATATATATGACATTTATAGATATTACATGACTGTAGACTGTGATTGCGCACACTTACAATGTCTAGCATCTCAAGAGCGCGGCGTCGAGGGTGTCGAAGTTGAAGACGTCAAATAGGTCCTTGAAGTCGGCTGTGAAGAAGCCCTCGATGACTCATTGAACAGATGCTCGAGCTTGAAGCTGACTAACATACTCGTTATGCGGTCTCGCACTGGCTTTTTAGCTTGTTCTATGCACCAATTCTGCAATCTAACACAAGCCATAGAAAGGTTCTTCAAGCGCTCTCCCATTACAAAAGGCTCTCCTAGCTGGTATACTCGAGCCAGCGGGGCAATCGGATAGTCCAATTCCTTCATGATCTTCTTCAGCTTCACTTTGCCCTTGACTTGCTTTTTTATATATAGGGAGTCTTCATGGGAGACGAGTGGCCACCATCTCACTGAAAATCCTTTGATGCAGGGGGCACGAGAGCCGATTTGGTGTCCTGCTGAGGTGTAGCAGACGACTCAGACAGTTGGGGTAGCTCCGATGATGGAGGATGGGCGTCTAGGGAGATGTCGATACTGGGCCACTTGATGAAAGTGCGAATGGTGTCCCGTAGTATCACGATCTCATAGTTTGGGGGCATCGGTAGTGGGACGGTCTTGAAACTATCATGTACACCGTCCACATTAACCTTCGTGAATCCAGGTGCCACCAGGGTACCATGCACTAGCGCCCCTTTGATGGACGGATACGCGAGCCACCAAGCAGCCAGAAGAAGAATGGCATTATGGGCAAGTCTCATTTGGAGAGTGCACCGTGTGGTCACCTACATAACGGTACACAATTAGCTAATGCATCCAATGATTATTTGTATGGAGCATTCAAGACATATATATAAGTACCTTGATGTCATAGACAGGAAATTTGCCATGTTCATCTGTGGGAGTGGTGGACCCACAGCTGCTCCTTTTGGTAGTGGGGCTGATTTGCGCACATATATCACAGGCCAAGTGCTATGCTGGCTGCTCATGTTACTGAAAGGATTCATTCCATCTGTATTCAATCCAAACCTTATATTCCTTGGATCCGCACCGAATTCTTAAAACCTCCTATCGATGTTTCTCCACTGGAAGGAATCAGCAGGGTGCCTTAGCAATCCATCATTCTTACGCTCCTCCGAGTGCCAACACAGCAGTTTTGCCTCATTTGGGTTCGCAAACAAACGCTTCAAACGAGAAATATAGGCAGATATCATGCCACCTTAGCAGGAGGTCCTTTCTTCAACTCGATGCCCTCGCTTTCATCATCTGAATGACTCATACACTTGTACCGGGAAGTGTTGCACACAGGGCATACATGCAAGTTTGCGTACTTTTTGCAGTACAGGATACAGTCGTTCGGACATGTATATATTCTTTCTACTTCCATTCCCAGGGGACAAAGAATCTTCTTAGCTTTGTAGGTGGTTGTCGGCAACTCGTTTCCCTCTGAAAGCATATCCACCAATAAACTTAACAGCGTGGTGAAACTCTTGTCGGACCAACCGTTGTATGCCTTCAATTTCAACAGTTCAAGCATGGATGACAACCTTGTGTTTTTCGACTTGCAGCATGGGAACAAAGGATTCTCTGAGTCCTCCATCAAGCCCTTGAGTTTGCCATATTCTCTGTCATCACGGTTCCCTTCTGCGTCGCGCAGCATCTGATTCAGATTATCATCCTGCAACCTATCCTCATCGGAAGCACAATCGGTATGATCATTCGGCATATCATTGAGTTCGTCGATGATGTTAATGCTACCTGTTGCTTCCTGTATATCCTGCTCTTCATCGTGACTAGTGCAACATGTATACCCCCTTTTGAAACCCCTCAGAATCAAGTGTGCTTTGATCTGCGTAGAGTTTCGAAACATTTTTAGATTCTCACAGTCAATGCATGGACAAGACATAAACTGCACCCCCTTATTTAACATATCCTCCTCTGCAGCTCTTCTAAAATCGGAGACACCATTAATATACTCGGCACTCGCACGGTTCTCAGCATACATCCAGCTTCGGTCCATCTATGCTACGCATATAGCATTTAGTGTTAAATATTAAAGTACACTAGGTGTCCGTATATATGCACACATTCGTAAATATCTAAACACAATCTTTAAATTAATTCTCTCTTCACCAAACAAGCTACCTAAATCTTATATATAATAATGCAGTTAGATTAACCAATTACTAACCTTTGATCACTAAGAACAAGCACATGCATGGAACTACAAGCTAGATGTAAATAATCTTCAAATTCTCTCCTTACCAAGCTAGATCTTGAATATAATGTAATTACCCATTACTAAACCTTAGATCAACAAGATCTATATACAATCTTCAAATTCTCTCCCAAGTAATATCTCGAATATAAAGCAATTAATTAGAACCCAAGACATTACTAACCTTAAATCACCAAGAAAACATGGATCTAGAAGCTAGATCTATATACAATCTTCAAATTCTCTCCTTACCAAGCTAGATCATGAATATAATGCAATTAGAACCCATTACAACCCTTATATAGAAAAGAACACATGGATCTACAAACTAGATCTAAAAAATCATCAAATTCTCTCCATATGATAACCAAAATCAAATGGTGAAGGACCGAGATGGCGAACAGAGGGGGGGTGAATGGTCGCAAATAAAAATTCCCCCAAAATACTCCAACAAAAACCTCGACAAGATCGCTCAAAGGAAATTGTGAAAAAACCCGAAAAACTAGACAACTATGTGTACCCCAAGCTTGCATGGATAAGTACTATAAAATATGTGGGGATTTTTGAGTCACAATCCTGGTTGTCTAGTGTCCAAGATAAAGAGAAATCAATTCAAACTCTTGCTTTTAGAAAGGACATCAATTCAAATCACAAAAGTCACTTTCAGAAAAGCAAAAGCAGAATTTCCAGAACTTGTCCTCAATTTGCACAGGAGGTTGGTGGGTTTCTGCAGCTCACAAAATTCTGAGAATTTTTCTCCCTATGAGCATCAGAGTCGTAAAGAACTCCACCAAATTTGTCCTCAAAAAGCCTTACAGAAAAAACATGAAAAATCTAAGAATACAGTATGCTCAAGAACTTCGAGCAGAAAGTTTGGGGCTCGGTTTTCACCTCATGGCGCCCAAACGGTGCAACAAGTGAACTCCAAAATTTTTCTGCAGGTTTATATAAGAGTCCCTCACCTCCTACAATAAGAATAACTCAAAAAGGATTTTTTTATATTTTTACAAAAATCAAACACTGACTGCTGCGTGAAGAACAAGTTCTGAACAAAGTTGGAACTTGAAAGAAAAGATGTTCTCTACTCAATCCAAGAGTGCAAAAGAGATGTAAAACCATATGAACACACTCAAAACATCCAAGATCAGCAGCATTTAGAAGGAGGGGAGGCAAATCCAAATTACTTGAAAGTAAATTGCGGGAATGTAATTGCGGGAAAGTAAATGCTGAATTTAAATTGCGTAAAGTAAAGACATAATGTAAATGCGCAAAATAAATTCAGAGGTGGATGGATAAAACTTTCATTTCTGGAAGGGGAGGTTACAAAGCCTCACATTCATGTGGGCAAAGCTCAAATGAGCATCAAAAACCTCAACACCTTCAAGGGAAGGAGGCTACCCCTCCACCCCTATTTATACTACTCTTGGGCCACCTACCACCCTTGGATGAGTCCCTCAACCCTAGAGCACTCATCTAAGGGCTAGGATTAACCCACACACACAGCCATGCAAGGCTAACCCAAAACCCACACACATACCGGGTTTTTGCACGGTTTTCAAAGCATACTACCTAGACCCGCTAACCTATCAACTAGACCTCAATCCGACGGCCCTCATTGATCCACGCGGCATCTAGCTAGCATCAACTCCTTTCTTTGTCTTCTTGACTTGCCCGAACTCCGTCTCCGATCATCTTCCGGCGATCTCCCAACCGTCTGGACCTCCGACGCTCCTCGCCTGGTCCCGGTCATCCTTCGCCTCACCATGACCTAGCACCGTCGCCCTGCAACCATCAAAGACAAGGAAACTCCTCACATAGCAATGCCCACAAAGATGTGCAATAAACCATCCAACTCATCACTACCGCGTCCATACGACCGTCAGATCGCCACTCTGGCGAGACAACTCAAATTGCTTCATTTTGAAAATCAATCCAAATCAAACTCAAACTTGAGCACACCTTGCTCAAATAAAGTCAAATACTCATCACAAACATGGATGGACCTCCACATGGTCCTTCAAATGGATCTTCAATCACCCTTCAAAATCAATTGTCTTCTTTTACCAAATCGCCTCACAACCACAACCAAATGAAAGATAGATCCCGAAACCCTAAAATGCATCAAGTGCTCGGGTCTCTGTATTATATATCACTGAGAAATATCACAGATGGTGATATTCATAAACTATCAGTGATAAACATAGTATCCCAGACGGTCTGGGATAATTGTCGAATGTTAGAAATCGACAATAAACTTATACTTTCGGGTACCTTCAGGTCAGCAAAGTCAAGCACAAAATCGAAGGTACACGATGTAGACAGGTTTGGGCCCAGACGGAGTAACACCCTACTTCCTGTATGGATGATATGTATATGGTGGATGGAATATAGAGCAATGTGTCTAGCCCTAATTACAAGAAAGATTGAACTCTGGCTAAGGCTAAGCTAAGGTTGGAGGTTGATGAAGCGTCGGGTCATTGACTCCCGGTTGCTCTGCGTAAAAGCTCTAAAAGTCTTCTCCATGTCTCGTCTCTCCGATCCTCCTCCTGAGGACCCCTACCTCCGGCCTTATATAGTCGGGGTAGCCCGACCTCAAGTCGAGTCATAGTCAGTTTGGAGTACCAGATCGTAGCCGATGCGGAGTCCATCGTCACATGATCTTTGCAACATATCCAAACTTTCCGGAATATGAGGCGTACTCGAGTTGGTTTCCTCATAACGGGAACATGATCGAGTCCTTCCTAATATAGAATTATCCTTTCGCATATATCTTATCCCTCATAATAAGGCCCGAGATATCCAAAGTCTCTGTATGTCGTTTGGAAATATCCTTCGCGTACCCCGTAGGTGCTTATACCCCATATTTAGATATTTGACAGTAGTCCCCGAACTCTGTTCAACAGAGAGACCGCTTAAGATTCCACGCGGCACATCATAAAGTAGTGTCTCTTTGGTTTCCGCACTTATGTGGAAGTGCAAAAGACGCCTCGTGGATAGGGACCGACACGAATCTAAATGGATTCGTTGCTGCAATATGACATGTTCCTAGAGCTATAAATAAACGGGACTCATAGTCGTATGCCACAATCCATCTTCTTTCTTGCCCCCTGCCCGCAACACTTTAGCTCTTCCTTCAACCGCTCCCATGGCCTCAACTCCACCATTGTCCCCATCCGTGATCATTCTCGGAGAGTCTCCTCCCCCTACGCCACTAGCCGTAATTTCTCCATGGAGGATCATCATCTCCTCTGATGAGGAGGAGGAGATTGACTGGGAGGGCATCGAGAGAGAAGTTTGGTCGGAGGAGGAAGAAGAGGTGAACAGCAAACTGCAGGTCATCGTCGAAGAAAATGATGTCGCCCCTACTTCTTTCGCTAGAGTAGATTCCACCGCCGGCACACGAGGAGAAGAAAGTGAAGCCGCCGAAGCTGGAGAAGGTGGTGAAGCTCAAAAAGGCTTCATCAGCCCGGCGCTTGCTCGCCCTCCAAGCCATCGCGGTGCTCGGAGGCTGAAGAGATCTCCTTTCCCATCAACTGGTGGCTGGGTCTTCGCATCCTCCTCTGGTCTGTACAGAGGACGCAAGCCCATCCCGGGGACCATACTTTTCCAGTCCCCGTGGATGGACGAGAGGTAACGCGATGCCTTCGAGGACAAGTAGTAGTAGAGTACCAACTTCAAGATGTAATAGTATAAAATTTTATTAGTAAAATTTTAATAAAATCGTACTTACCTGAATTTTGGCTACAATACACTTTGTCTCTTTTTTTATGTATGAAATCTCCTCAGTTGATCGATGTTCCATGAGTTGTCAAGTATCGCTCCTTCCGATGTCAATGGCCGTACCGATCCGGGTCGAGTCACTTTGACCACCACGTAGGGATCTTCCCACTTAGGTGATAGCTTATTACGGTTATCGTGCTTCTGCACCTTTTATAGTACTAAGTCTCCTGCGGCAAGTGCTCTTTCTTGGATTCTCTGGACATGATATCTGCGTAAGGCTTGTTGATACTTGGACGCTCGAATAGATGCCCAATCCCTGTACTCTTTGAGTAGATTTACATCTTTAGTTCGCACATGCTTCTGTTCCTCTTCTGAGTAGTTGTCCACACGAGGTGAGCTGAATGTTAACTAGTCGAAAGCACTGCTTCTGCTCCGTAGACCAAGAAAAAAGGCGTTTCACCAGTGGCTCGACTAGTCGATGTACGAGAAGCCCATAGCACCGAGGGGAGTTCTTTCGCCCACCGGGTCGAATAAACCTTGAGCCTATCGAACACGCGGGTCTTGATCCCCTGCAGGATTATGCCATTGGCACGTTCAACCTGACCGTTACTCTGAGGATGAGCTACAGAAGTGAAGCAAAGTTTGATACCCAATTCTTCACAAAAAGCTATGAAAGCGCTGCTTTTGAACTAGCTACTGTTGTCTATGATTACTCGATTAGGGATGCCAAATCGAGTAACGGTGCTCCTCATGAACTTCTTAGCCACTTCTGAGGTGATGCTCCTGATGGGTTCAGCTTCGATCCACTTAGTGAATTTGTCGATGGCCACGAACAAGAACTTGTAACCTCCTTAGGCTCTTGAGAATGGTCCCAAGATATCCAAGCCCCAGACAAAGAAAGGCCAAGATAGAGGAATAGTTTGCAAGGCCTGGGCTGGTTGGGTGGTTTGCTTTCCATAAAATTGGCAGCTCTCGCACTTTTTCACCAACTCGCAAGCATCTTGGAGGGCAATCGACCAATAGAACCCCTTCCAAAAAACTTTTTCGACTAAGGTGCAATAGGACGCATAGTTGTCGCAGATGCCTCCATGGACATTGAGCAATATCTTATTGCCCTCTTCCTGAGTGATGCACTTCATCAAGATTTTGTTACTCTCTTTTCGGTAGAGCTTGCTGTCTACCAATGCGTATAGCTTGGACTTACGTGTAATTTTCTTGGCTATTGCATCATCGTTAGGGATCTCACGACCTTCGATGTAGGCTTGGAATGGAGTAGTGCAGCTTCCGTGTCTGGAGGTTCTGCCTCGCTGACTCGACCAAACTACTGGTTGAGTTGGGCAGCATCTGCCTCTCGTTCAGGGGAGATTGATGGTTTGAGGAGTTTCTCGATGAAGACTCCTGAGGGCGTGGGTGAACAGGACGAAGCGAGCTTAGCAAGTTCGTCGGTGGAGGAATTGTCACATCACCTGATATGCCTTACCTCGAGCCCTTCGAACTTGCGCTCTAGCTTGCGAACTTCGCTTAGATATGCCGTCATGTTGTCGTCTGAGCACTAGTACTCCTTTTGCACTCGGTTCACGACTAGCTTTGAGTCCCCTTTCACGAGTAATCATCTGATGCCAAGTGACGCAGCCATGCCGAGACCGTTAACCAGTCCCTCGTATTCTGCAGCATTATTCGAAGCTTGAAAATCGAGTTGGATAACATATTTAAGCTCCTCACCTGTTGGGGATTTGAGCACGATGTCGGCCCACGAGCCCTGAAGCGTGAGCGACCCATCGAAGAAAATTGTCCAGTAGTCATCGACCGCCTTGTGCTCCTTTTCCTAGACAAGAGTTCATTCCGCGATGAAGTCCGCCAAGACTCCCGACTTGATGCTGGTTCACGGCGCGAAATCAATCTTGAACTAGTTGAGTTCAACCGCCCACTGTGCAATTCGCTCCGTTGCCTCTCGGTTGCATATTACCTCCTTGAGCGGATACGTCATCATAACCGTAACCTTGTGCGTCTAGAAGTAGTGTCGCAGCTTTCGAGAAGTCATCAGGACATCGTACAACATCTTCTGCACCTAAGGGTATCTCAACTTTGCATCATGCAAGACCTCGCTCACATAGTACACCGGCTTTTGAACCTTGGCCTTTTTCTCGGGGAAATCTCGCTCGACTGCCAGGACTGTGCTTACTACTTGAGGGGTAGCTGCAATGTATAAAAAGAGCTCCTCTTTTTCATTAGGCGAAGTTAAAACTGATGGAGACAAAAAGTACCTTTTCAGATCTCGAAAAGCTTCTTCTGCCTCCTTGGTCTACTCGGAAGTGTCCTGCTTCTTGAGCAACTTGAAGAAAGGTGTAACATCCCAAAATTGCATATAATATTATTTTATTATTATTTATGCATTTTGTGATTCCCTAGAATTAATTGGATTTTTCTGGAATTTATTTGAATCAATTTCAAATTTTGTGTAATAGACTTTTTGTGGAAATTAATTTAAGATAGACAAAATTAAAAAAATGTTTTGCCAAAAATATTTTATTTGAGTTCAAAATGTCTCAATGTACTTTTGAGAATTTTATTGGTTTTTTCCTAGTATTTTTATTGCCTAAAACTAGTTAAACTAATTTCTAGAATTATTTTAATTAAAAAGGGCGAAAACCAGGAGGAGATGTGGGCGAGCCCAATCTGTGTGTGTCTGTGCCCGATTTTGGCGGCCTGTCTCTAGAAGAATCGGCGCGAGCCGTCGGATCGCGATCGAATGAGCGAGGAGATGATCGGAAACCCTAGCAACGTGAGCCGTTGGATCGTGATCATGTGGCGTAGGAGAAGTCGTGCCGTTCTGGGAGTATCTAATCCGAGCCGTTGGTTGTTACAAGAGGTTACGATCGTATCGTGCTGGGGGCGAATCGTGGTTGTTGATCAAGGATCGGACGGTGCTGCGTCGTCGTCCTCGTAACGAACTCGGATTCACACCTCCGTATCACCGCCGAACTCGAAGTCCGTGTCCGCGATCAACACGCCTCCCTAGGCCCCTATAAAAGCCGAGAAAGGTCGCCCGAGGTTCGCCGTCAGCCCCGCGTCTCCTGAGTAGAGCCGTTTCGCCGAAGACGTCATTCGCTGCATCCGAGGAGCTCGCCAGAGTAGAGATCGAAAGCACCGCGGTTTTCGTCTAGAACCACCGTCGATTCGCCGTCTCTGCCACTTTGAGGACCGGATCCGAGACCCTTGTCTCAAGGCGCTCCCGAACCAGCCAAGAACGTCGCCATCGCACCGTTGAACTGTCACGCCGTCGTCGTCGTCTATAGCACCGGTACAAATTCTCGCCGCCGTCTCGCCATTACCATCGGAGGAGCTATCAGCCATCAGATCTGGAGGCCAACTGGTAAATTTGTGACGCGTGGATGCATTGGGCTTCGCCGCACGTTCCGGGGATGAGATCGGATCATGGTCGTCGAACCTCATCGGACGGTCCAGATCACGCCTCACCTCGAACCAATCGGGTGCCAACACGTGTTGCGCCGAATCCAAAGCGGGATGAACCGAGTTCACCGTGGACAAGAGGGGGTCCATGGACCCAGTGCATACACCTGCACCACGTGTCGACATGCGATTGGTCCGGCTCGGTGCTGACGTCAGCATGACGCAATAATACGATTTTCCTTTATAAAAATATTTCAGTTTATTAATTGCTTTTCCGATTTTCTGATTTTTAGAAATTTGAATCTTCTCGGAGGTCGTTCTCCCTCATACGAACTCCGATTGAGGTGATTCAAATTTCTAAAATTTTGTAAAATTGAGATATATTTAATGGTGGATTTTATTTGGTTTTTGGAGTTTATCTACTCTCTGGTTTTGTATTTATTTGCTTTTCTCCTTCGGTTCGCGTAGACGTTGAATTGTGCGCGCTTCGGAGGAGGATCCGTCGACCCAAGATCAATTTACAGAGCAAGACCAGAACCTTTGCCAAGGCAAGTTGTGCTTTGATCATGTTGAACCCATGTTTCTAAAATCGCTATATTAATTTACTTTAATGCATGCTATTTCATGTATACAATTGTTTCAAATAAAATTGGGATCTAGTTAATCCACCAATTGATCTATACCCTACCTTGTCATTTGTATGCCATGATCTATTGTCGCCCTAGATTGGTTCAATATAATTGGTTGGTATTGAAATCAACATGGGAAGGTTACAACATCATAGTTGCTTAGCCATGCCACGTCATCGCATGTACTCGAATAAATGATGTTTAATCTTGACTAATAGAATATGGAACAATTATATGAAATAGTGTGTCATGTGTGGTCACACGATGAGATTGAGTTGTTGTGGTGAGTCATGTCACGCAACGATGTTGAATTGTTGATGGCATGTGGTGCTTGGTAATCAACTGGGGTGGTAATCACTTAGATTGGGGCAAATGACAAGGGACGAGTATGCCAAGGTGGGCCCGATGAGCAGAGGGTATGTGGAAGTCTTGCTTCGATCATCCTAAGAACTTAACCTTACAAGTCTTTGACCTGAGTTAATTATGCAACTACATGTCTGGTATGGACTGTTGGAAATATTAGGAATTTTCTCAATATTTTAATCCACAAAAGTATGAAAATCATGATTAAACAATTGCACAATTCTAGTTCAAAGCCAAAGGTACTAGATAACAAACTAGCTATCTCAAACGCAAAGGCTAATGAACAAGAAATCAACAAGATAAAAACACGGTATAAGTGAATATACCCTTGAGCCGGTGCCACCATAGGCACAGGCACAGGCGGAACAATGACTTGCTCATTGTTGTTTGCCATGACGGTCGGTGTAGAGGATCACAGGTTATCGCAGAGAAGCCTTTGGTGCAGTGGAGAGGTTGATGCAGTGCAGAAGGGCTCCTTTCAACGCCGGTGCTTCTGGTCAGGACAAAAGCTTGAGCAGTCGCGTGGTACGCTTCCCAAAAACCTTATCGGCCTTCTATCTCGAGCAAGATCTCAAGAAGGATGAGGTTCCGGAGGCCTGCTCCCTCCGCTACTTGTACGCGCAAGAAAACGGAGGTGGGGAGACAAGCAATGTAGCGCTACAGATGGAACAATGGAGTCTTGCGGGGGAGTTTAGGCGAGAGCCAGCGTTGGTTTTTTTGAGGAAAACACAGTCGCTGCTCTCCTTATATAGGCTTGCGGCATGCAACGGACAGGAGTTACCAGCCATCAATTCCTGAAAACCGTTACCAGTAACCGACGTTGATTATGAGCCAACTATCAACCACGTCATATCGTTCTTGTCGCGGCGGCGATTCTTGGTCATAAACCGACCATGTCCTTTATCGTAGCGGCAGCGGTTACTTGTCATAAACCGGTCACATTGATCACTGAAACGACAAAAACAAACCGCTCCCGCCCAGCACATCACGTCCGGACTTGCCTGCGCCGTGCACGTCACGTCACGTAACGTCACGTCTCGTCTCGTCTCGACTCGCACTCGCACATGCCACGGCTAGGCTTGGCTCGGCTCGACGCGTGCGCGCGCGTGTGGCACCGCCTTTTCCTTTTTTTCAACCTCACAACAGATGGACAACAGTCCAAACTATTTAAGTTGGTCGAACCTTCTCTCAATTACCAATGTGGGACTAATGTCCTCATAACTCCTAGTATTGCACATGGGCCTTGGGATTTATTGGGCCAAAACTAACATGGACAGCCTAGCTGATTAATTTGCAATGTCTTAGTTTGGTACTATCAATGGCGGTGTGAGATCCCGAGTTATGGAGTAACTCACATGGCGTAAGAGGGGGGCCCTGGTTGTGGTTTTCAGACCCACCAGTATTGAAACCTTAGCAGGCAGTATCAGGTTAAGGTAGTGCATTGTAAAGGCTTTGTTATATTCACTCACCTTTGTGATGTATGGTTGTATCGTGTGGGTAAAGTGCATAACCTTTGCAGAGTGTAAATCTATTCGGATAGCCGTACTCGCAGTATTGACCAATGCTCCGAAATTACAGCTAAGGGTTAGTCTAATTAAATGGAAAACTTTGTTGGGATGGTAGGATTGCCATGTGGAAGGTTAAAACTTGACTTAGGATTGGAAACTTGGTTTACTTGAGAAATGTTGAATCTATCTAATATTGATATTTGTTTTACTATCTTTGTAATCTACTTATTGTATTTATTCATAAATATTGCTTATTACAAAAGAGCCATAATAGCCTTTTCCTTTGGAATAAGCCTTGCATATAGTTACATAGAATTGCATTCTGTGCGCAACTTGTTGAGTGCTTTAAGTACTCACCCTTGCCATCGACCACAATCAATAGTTGAGGAGTCTACACCTTTGTTGGAGGAGTTCCAGGAGGACACGAGTCGTTAGGGTTCGAGCCTTGTCAGTTGCCTGTGGCGAACTGATGAGTCATCTACATGTTCTATTTTTCGCTGCATCTTTCTTAGTTTATATTTCAAGTCTAGCCATGCGTGGCTTAATAATGTAAATTGGTCATAAGATCATACACTTAGCTATATCAATAAATAGAGTATTATTATTATCGTTGAGTATGATGTGATATGTACCAATGTTAAGCTGTGTGCACTAGCGTTGATCCTGGAACTAGTGCGGTAAACACAGTGGGTCCGAATCAGTGGATTCGGGTCCTTACAAAAGGCAATCCTCGTTCATCCATCCGAGAAATGAATCGATTGAGGGCACTAATGTAGCTCGTGAGCTTTTGCACTTCCCTTAGTGTCCGCGGAGAACGCATTTGCTGGATGGCCTCAATTTTGCACGGATTAGCCTCGATGCCTCGAGTGGACACCAGGAAACCGAGAAGCTTGCTGGACGGAACGCCGAACGTGCACTTCTCGGGGTTAAGCATCATCTGATACATCCTGAGTTTGTCGAATATCTCCTCGAGGTCACTGATTTGGTTGCTCCCGGTTTTTTATTTGACTACGATATCATTGACGTATGCTTCCACATTGCGCCCTATTTGGGACTTCAAGCAGTTTTGAATACAACGTTGATATGTAGCACCAGCACATTTTAAACCAAAAGGCATCTTAATATAATAGAATACACCAAAGGGGGTAGTGAAAGCGATTTTTCCTCATCCTCTGCAGACATACTAATTTAGTGATACCCCGAGTAGGCATCTAGAAAACTTAGCAGCGACAGCCTGCGATAGAATCCACTATCTGGTCGATGCGGAGGAGAGGGAAAGGATCTTTAGGACACGCCTTGTTGAGGTCGGTGTAGTCGACACACATCCTCCACTTGCCGTTGGGTTTCTTGATGAGGACAGGGTTCGCCAGCCACGTCAGGTGACGGATCTCTCGGATGAAGCCAGCCTTTAGGAGTTTGCCGACCTCCTATTGTATGACTTGCTTCCTGTCTTCCGCAAATCTACACTGCTTCTGCACCACAGGCCTGGTGCTAGGTTCCACAGCTAGTCGATGCTCGATCACCTCCTTGGGAACCCCGGGCATGTCGGACGGTTGCCATGCAAACACGTCGCGGTTTGCCTGAAGAAAGGCGACGAGCTCGAGTTCCTATTAGGGATCAAGTTCAGTGTCTACCTTGATCATATTAAAAGGATCTGACAGGTCCAGGGGCACTGTCTGGACGTATTTGTCGATCCTCTTATCCTTCTTGCTGTCGTCGATCGAGTCTTTGGCAGCACTGTTGGATGTAGAGGCCTTGTCAATACCCTTGGATCTTTGGCGCTTAGGTACCTCATCGTCGGCACTGGTTGCCAATCAGCAGAGATGCTCTGCCATCTCCAAGCTCTTCCTATCGCACAGGACCGCAGGGCGTTAGTCCCCTTTGATTGCGAGGACTCCCTTTGGCCCTAGAATCTTAACGATCTGATACACGTAGTGCACCACGGCCATGAACTTGGCTAGCATTGGGTAGCCTAGGATCATGTTGTAGGCGGTCTCATTCTTCTTACGAGAAGGGCCATTTCCTCCTCGGTGTCTTCATCATCATCAGAGTCATTAAGCATTTCATCACTTGACTCCGCCTTTGCCTTGAAGGCGATGTTCTTCTTCTTTGAAGAGCTTTGCTCCAAAAGCTCTTCCTTGTCCTTCTTGTAAAGCTCGTTGGTTATGAGATTTCCAAGAAGTCCCGTTGGCGTCATTCTTGGCAACTCCGGTGAGTTGAGAAACAATGTCACCAAAGTCTCATATTCTTCCGGAAGAGCCTTAAGCATCTTACGAACAATGTCAAAATCGGTTAGTGATGCTCCAAGGCCCTTGAGCTCATTTACTATGTTGTTCAATCGTGAATACATCTCATTGATGTTTTCATGAGGCAACATAATAAAACTCTCGTATTTGATTCGAAGCACATGCAATTTGGCTTCCTTGACCGAGGATGTCCCCTAATGAATTTCCGAGAGGGTCGTCCAAATCTCATGAGCGGTTTCAAGATTGCTCACTCGATTGAACTCATCCGCGTTCAAGGCTCCAAAAAGAGCATTCATAGCTTGAGCATTTAGATGAGTGTTTCGCTCCTCTTGGTCATTTGTAAGTGTGGGATTGACCCCCGGAGTGAAACCCTCGACTGCAATTCTCCATATGCTTGGACTCATGGCCTTAAGATAAACGGTCATACGAATTTTCCAATAAGCATAATTTGTACCATCAAAAAATGGCGCCTTGCCTATCGACACCCCATCGCTAGCCATCCTTACTCTCTAGGCGGTGAAGCCCCAAAAGAGAGTCCAAGCTCTGATACCACTTGTAGGATCAAGGATAACCGACTAGAGGGGGGGTGAATAGGAGGTTTCTAAATTTCTCAACTCAATTTAGAAAATACAAACAACACTACAAATATTAGATAAGAAATGAAGAACGCACTACGGTCTCTATCAATGCTCAAAAAGCTATGACAATATAAGTGAAGCAAGTATACTTATGAGCACAAAAACTAAGAAGAATATGGTATTGATCAAATGGATTTCCAACAAACAAGAATACCAAGCACAATAAAATAGGAGACAAGCAATTTTAACCCGTGGTCTTGGAGACTTGCCGGTCTCCCCTACTCCACGTTGAGGTGACTTGATCCACGTCAAGCCGGCTCCACTCGCTTGAGCCTTCCTCAATCACTAAGGTAGTTCTTCCCCGCTCCGGGTAGGCGAACTCCGGCCTTCACAACTTGCCGGGGCTTCTCACAATCTCCGTTGAGAAGCTCACCGTGCACAATCGCCACCAAGCCGTCTAGGAGGCGGCAACCTCCAAGAGTAATGAACCTTGACGCTAGCTTGAGGTCGAATGTCGGTGTCTAAAGGCTCAAAACACTAAATGCAACACCAAATTTGCTTCTCACACTCACAAATGGAAATTGAATGCACACAAGAGTGGAGAACACTTGCTAGAGCTCAAATATCATCAATGAGAACCAAGAGTTGCTCTAGAATGTAGGTGGGGAGGTATTTATAACCTCCACCAAACTTTCTAGCCGTTGGAGCTCGAATCTGCAGAAAATCTATTTTTCCGGTGCTACCGCCCATGTAGGACCGGTAGCACCGGGCTCTACTTCAACGGCTAGAACAGTGCATTTAATGCACTTGCCCGAGACCGTTACAGGAAGTCCGGTGCTACCGCACAACTAGTGCCGGTAGCACCGGGCTCTATTTCTTTTTCTTTCAACAGAAACACACCTCTCTGGAAATATGGCACCGGGCCACCAGGCGCAGTAGCACCGGTCTTCCAAAAGTCTTAGCAAAAGTGCTTCTCTGGAATTTTTACACCGGTTTAAAGTCCGGTGCTACCGAAAGTCCGGTAGCACCGGCCCACTATGGGCGGTAGCACCGGGCCACCAAAACACCCAGAAAACACACCCTCTGTGATTTTCACACCGGGCTAAAGTCCGGTGCTACCGTGATCCCGGTAGCACCGGGATGCCTATGGGCGGTAGCACCGGGCTACAAAAATGCCCAAAAATCCTTCTCTGGAATTTTCACACTGGTCATTAAGCGGTGCTACGTGCACCAGTAGCACCGCTACGCCATGGCGGCAAGACCGATTTCGAGACTTGAAATAATTCAGGATTTTTCAAGGATGGAACTTGTCTAAAAGAAATGGCAGCTAGTTTTGAACAGAATGTGTGAGCCTTTAAACCCTTAAATGACATCAATACAAGCGTCACGATCCCTCTTAATAGTACGGCCCTAAATCTAATAGACCGATCTTTCTTTCAAACTCCAAGATCGCCAAAGGACCAAAAAGAACCTTATATAAAAGAAATACCTTTACATGATCTTGACATAAGCTTGATTGGCTTGAACTTTTCTTGGTATTTCCATGATCATTCTTCTTGGAAACGACCTACTTTCAATATTCTCATCAAAAGCATTAGATCATATAGCAACGTTGTCATTAATTATCAAAACCAAAACATATCGGGTGCCTAGATACTTTCAATCTCCCCCTTTTTGGTAATTGATGACAACCCATAGTGATAGTTTGAAATTGTTTTTAGGTGAACAAAAGGAAATTTTGCTTCAAGTGATTAGGAACCAAATTGCCTTTGGAAGCAGGAAAGGAGTCTCAACCATGATATATATTCTTAAGAAATACTCCCCCTAAAGATGTGCATGCTAATTTCAAGTAGATGGTTTGTTCAAAAATTTGACAGAGTTTTGTTTAATAATTGAGCCCGTGGATAAACATATGAGGATAAAAACAACAATATGAAATATCATAAGAATTACAAATATTTAACCACGACAAGTTCAAAACAAACATATGTAGCAACAAATACATCCAGAAAGCATCACATAGCAACCAAAACATAAGTTTCTAGATTATCTTTTGTTCACTTTCACTTCTCCCCCTTTGGCATCAAATACAAAAAAAAGATCGTCGAGAAGCTCAAGGGGCTGGAGGAGCAGGAGGAGGCGGAGTAGATGGAGGTGCACGAGATCCCGAGCGCTAGTAGACAACAGGAAGAGATGAGCGAAGCTCGGAGATCGAAGAATCCACAGAGGCTAGCCATCCCCGAACCTCCTCAACCATCTGCCGTGTCTGAGCCTGAGCCTCCTCCATCCTAGCAAATCCACTCATCATATCAGTTCTCATGCTAGCCAGACCGCTCATGAGGTCACTCCTCAAACTATCAAGGAATTGATCATGCTGAGGTGGAGGAACTTCTGAAGCAACTGGGATCTCTTGTGACTGTGGCTGCTGGGAGGATGACTGACCTCTCTGAGATATTGTCTGAGGAGCTGCCTCGCGGGGTCTGTAAGGCTTGTGCGCACTCCCGCACCCTCCTCTAAACCCAGTCACCCTTTTATTATCATCATAATGAAAGGAGCAAAGTATAACCTTTACCTCATCCTTTGGCGGAGGAGACCATCTCTCTGATCATGAAATCAACTACATCAAATTTATTTTTGTGGGTAATCTTGCTCATGATGTTCCAGGCATATCCTCTGATCTCATCCAGATTTCCACTCTTTGGATGAGTGGTAACCCTTATGATTCATTAATTAGGCTAGATGAGGAAGGAGATCGTCATTTTACGGGCGCTTAAGCAGTGCGGTGGATCATAGAACTCAAATCATCATCAAGGGAAGCACCACATCACTGTGAACATTTGGATACCCACTGTGAAAAATCCCCCAAGCCTCTTCTATCTCACTTTTTGTGACTTTATGCATTGCGGCATCCGTCATCCGGTGATTTCGTCAAACTCCTCGAAACATACATAGTGGCATAAAGCGCCTCACTAGATCATCATTATAATCACATTTTTCTTGACAAAGTCTGACAACCCAGCACCATGAAACAATTCAGGAACTCCCACAAACAAAGGTATTTTCCTTATGTGCTCCCAATTTATCCATTTGTGATCAGCAAATTCTTTGTTCTTGTAGATTTCATAATATGCCTTTTGCTGAAAAATGGTTCTAAACTTATCTTCAGTTGCACTTCTGGGTAGCAGGTAGTATTGGTTAGCCTGTCTAAGGGAGTAGAAGGTGTCACCTTTAATTTTTCTCAGATCAATGGATGGATTAAAGTTGTCATGATCATCTCCTGATCCTTCATTCTCATCAACGTCCATGTATTCATCATCATCAGTTTTCTCACTGCTTGACTCTGGTTCAATCTGTTTTCCTTTGGACTGTTTTGAGCTCTCGTCAGTGTCTTGCTTATTTTTCTTTCGAGCTTCTTGATGCCTTGAAGCAATTGGAACATCATCTTGGCTGTCAGAATCGCGAGAGGGGCGTGAAGGAGCTCGCCCTCGGTTTGCAGCGATTTTAATGTAAGAGCCTGATCCTCGAGTCTTAGGCATGATTACTGGCTATAAGAGATGAATTCAAGGAGTAAGATCAAAGTTATATGCCCTAGATTTAGAGTTTTGTGAAGAAGGCAGCATTATTGAGCATATTACCTACAATCCCGGTGCTACCGCCCATGCTATATCGGTAGCACCGGGCTTGCTGTGGTGCTACCGTCCATGCTGGATCGGTAGTACCGGAAAAGGGGCGGTGCTACCGTGTAGAAATCGGTAGCACCGGTCCTTTTGAGGATGAAACCTAATTTTGGCAAAATTTGTGGTTTTGAGTGATTTGAAGCGAAGAAAATTTACCTACTTATTAGAGGATCATTGTTGCACTCATTTCATCCACAAATTTTGACAAAAAGGACACAAATTTTGCCATTTTTCACAAGAACCCTAAAGAAAAAGGAGGAGGAAACTAGGGCACGCGAACTGAAGGAATTTTTGACAATAAAAGAAGGGAAGATGTTACCTTAGAGATTTGGAACTCAAGGGATTGATCTTCAGCGAAACAAGATGAATTTTGAGGATCTTTGAGTGGAGACAAAGACGGGATAGAGATGAGAGAGAGAAGCAAAGTGGGCGGTGCTAAAGAGAAGGAGACAGTTGCACATGCTGGGTTAACCCTCAAAACCCGAGAAATCCGGTGCTACCGCGATTTTCTTTGGTAAGTACTGGTCTCTGGTGCTCTGCTCTGTATGGCGGTGCTACGGAAAAGCGAATAAAGCGAGAGAAAAAAATCCAAAGAAATCAATATTTTTCAATAAAACTTCTATATGTATTTTTATAAGATATGAAATTGCATCCAAATTTTTATCAATTTCCAAGATCTATGGCTTAATTTAGATTCAACCCTTATACAAAACACATTATTTGATATTTAAGGTATGAGAAACATATAAAGAGCTCCCCCTCGATAAGTGCTACATTAAAAGTATTTGAGAGATCTTCAACAAAGCAACAAAAGAATTCACCAATCAATCTTCAAGCAAAATTCTAGGAAAAACTCAAACCACATTAGAAAAGTCTATGACATTTAATTCATTCCTCAATTTACAGAACCGAGCTTCATCTAAAGGCTTGGTTAGGATATCCGCTAATTGATCTTCGGTTCTAATGTGACTAATTACTATATCTCCTTTACTAACATGATCTCTCAAGAAGTGATGATGGATTTCTATATGTTTAGTTCTTGAGTGTTGGACCGGGTTATTGGCTATCTTAACGGCACTTTCGTTATCACATAAAAGAGGCACATTTTTAAAATCTATTCCATAATCCATTAAAGTTTGCCTCATCCATAATAATTGAGCACAACAACTACCGGCGGATATGTATTCGGCTTCGGCGGTGGATAGAGCTACGGAATTTTGTTTCTTGGAGAACCAAGAAATAAGGGATCTACCTAGGAATTGGCAATTTCCGGAGGTGCTTTTTCTATCCACTTTGCAACCCGCATAATCCGAGTCCGAATATCCAATTAAATCAAAATTAGCATCTTTAGGATACCATAACCCTATATTTGAGGAATGCTTTAAATATCTTAGAATTCTCTTAACGGCTATTAAATGACATTCTTTAGGGGAAGCTTGAAAATGAGCACACATGCATACACTAAACATAATATCGGGCCTAGATGCGGTGAGATAAAGTAGACTACCAATCATAGAGCGATAAAGTTTTAGGTCTACCGGTTTACCTCCCTCGTTTAGGTCAAGATGCCCGTTGGAAGCCATTGGAGTCTTGATGGGCTTCGAATCTTCCATGCCAAATCTTTTTAGCAAGTCCTTCACGTATTTGGTTTGACTCACGAAGGTTCCATTCTTGAGTTGCTTGATTTGAAGTCCAAGGAAGAAGCTTAATTCTCCAATCATTGACATCTCAAACTCCTAGACATCATGTCACCAAATTCTTTGCAAAATTCTTCGTTAGTAGAGCCAAATATAATATCATCAACATAGATTTGGCATACAAAGAATTCTTCATCAATGATTTTTGTAAAAGTGTTGTATCAACCTTCCCAATTTTAAACCCTTTGAGAGTAGAAAATCTCTAAGTCGCTCATACCATGCTCTAGGAGCTTGTTTGAGACCATATAGCGCTTTAGAGAGTTTGTAAACATGGTTAGGATATTTAGGGCTTTCAAAACCGGGAGGTTGTTCAACAAAAACCAATTCGGAGATTTCTCCATTTAGAAAAGCACTTTTTACATCCATTTGAAATAATTTAATATCAAAACAAGATGCAAAAGCAAGTAGAATTCTAATGGCTTCTAATCTAGCCACAGGGGCAAAGGTTTCACCAAAATCCAAACCTTCAATTTGAGTAAATCCTTGAGCTACCAAACGGGCCTTATTTCTTACTACAATACCATTTTCATCTTGTTTGTTTCGGAATACCCATTTTGTGCCTATTACATTGTGATCCTTGGGTCTTTCTACTAAGGTCCAAACATCATTTCGAGCAAAGTTATTTAGTTCTTCATGCATTGAATTTACCCAATCCGGATCATCTAGAGCTTCATCTATGTGAGTAGGTTCAATAGAAGATACAAAAGAGTAATGTTTGCAAAGGAAGCAACACGAGATCGAGTTTGAACACCCTTACTAACATCACCCAATATTTGATCTATTGGATGATCTTTGGAGAGTCCGTGATGAATTCTTTGAGGTAGAGCTTGAGTTGATTGATCATTGTCCTTTTCGTCCACATCAATAGGTTGAACTTGGCTTGACGGAGTGGAAGTAGTGGGTTCAACTTTAGTGGATGTGGGTGGATCTTGTTTATCCTCCTTTGGTTTTATGTCTCCAAGTGTCATGTTCTTCATTGCTTCTCTTAGACCTTCTTCACCTACATCATTCAAATTTTCTTGCTCTTCTTGAGAGCCATTAGTTTCATCAAACTCAACATCACAAGTTTCTTCCACAAAACCTTTATTTTTGTTGAATACACGATAAGCTTTGCTATTTGAGGAGTATCCAAGCAAGAAGCCTTCATCACAACGACTTTGGAATTTTGAAAGTCGAACACCCTTTTTCAAGATATAGCATTTGCAACCAAAGACTCGAAAATAAGAAATATTAGGTCTTCTTCCAATGAGAAGCTCATAAGAGGTCTTTTTCAAGAGGCGATGCAAGTAAAGCCTATTAGTTGCATGGCAAGCGGTATTAATGGCTTCCGCCCAAAAACTATCGGAGGTGCCATACTCATCAAGCATAGTTCTTGCCATTTCGATTAATGTTCGATTTTTCCGTTCCACAACTCCATTTTGCTCCGGTGTGTAAGTAGCGGAAAGTTCGTGCTTTATTCCAAATTCATCACAATAATCTTCGATTTTTGTATTTTTGAATTCGGAACCATTGTCACTACGAATCTTCTTAATTGTAAAATCAAATTCATTTTGAGCCCTTTTTACAAAGTTTTTAAAGATACCGGAGGTTTCGGATTTATCATCTAAAAAGAATACCCATGTATACCTTGAAAAATCATCAACAATGACTAAGCAATAAGAATTTCCTCCAATGCTCTTATAGGTTGTTGGGCCAAACAAATCCATATGTAAGAGCTCTAATGGTCTAGATGTGGACATGATACTTTTTGAAGGATGAGAACTAGCAACTTGTTTTTCGGCTTGACAAGCACTACAAAGCCTATTTTTCTCAAACTTCACATCTTTCAAGCCCACAACTAAATCATTTTGAAAAGCTTTTGAGTTGGATCATCCCAACATGAGCTAGTCTTCTATGCCATAACCATCCTAGGGATGTCTTTGCAATTAAACAAGTTTGAAGGCATGACTCATTTGAGGTGAAATCAACCAAATACAAATTTCCAAATCTAAAGCCTTTGAACACCAAAGAACTATCATTTTCTTTAGAAATTACTACACCATTCTTAGAGAACATGCAAGTAAGGCCTAGATCACAAATTTGAGCAACCGATAACAAATTAAAATTTAAAGTTTCTACCAAAGAAACGTTTGAAATAGAAAGATCATTTGAGATAGCAATTTTGCCTAAACCCAATACCTTTCCTTTGCTATTGTCACCAAATGTGATCTTGTCGTTTTGCCCATTTCCTACTTCAAAGGTGGTGAACATCTTTCGGTCACCGGTCATATGTTGAGTGCATCTACTAGCCAACACCCAATGCCGTCCTCCGGTCTTGTAGTTCACCTACAAAAGAGAATCAAGTTCTTTTAGGTACCCAAATTTGTTTGGGTCCTTGGAGGTTAGTAACCAAGGCTTTGGGCACCCAAATGGCATTCTTTTTACGATCAAGTATGGGAGTACCAACAAATTTAGCAATTATTTTACCAAAGCTATCTTTCTTAAGCACATAGCAAGAGTCATAAATATTACTCTTAGTTGTTTTATCTAAGAGGCAATTAATCGATAGATGCCCTACCTCATGACATTTATAACAAAACTTCCCGTTTGATTTAACAAAGCGAGGAGCTTTGCTATCAATCTTTTTGCCCTTCTTAGGAATGTATCCTAGTCCTTCTTTATTGTAGGAGCACCTTTGATCATTCAAGATTTTATTTAGAGTGTCTTTACCCTTGAAGCATCTATCAAGACTTTTGCTAAGTTTGTTTACTTGTTCCTTACGTTCATTATTTTCTACTACTAGGTTTTCATGGCATGAAGTAGAACTAGAGCATGATATTGATGGCATATCAATTAAATCATCACAAGAGGTAGATATGCTAATTTTTGATATACTACATGAATCAATTTCTAAGCAAGATACTTCATTAGTAATTTTGCAACTAATTCCTATATCATTTTGAGATTTTGAATGATCTTTAGCAAGAAGAGTCTCATGAGCTTCCTTTAGCTCCTCATAAGAGTCTTTGAGAGAGAGATATTATTTTCTCAAGGCCTTATGTTTAGATTTTTCTTTGCCAAGATACTCATTCAAATCCTCAAGCATATCCATTAATTCATCATAGGAGGGTTCATCAACATTTGAGATTACCTTAAAATCTCCTTTTGCCATAAGACACAAAAGAGTGTCGAGAGGTGATGAAATCTCCTTAATAGCAATGCCGGCAAGACCCTTCTTGTTTGGAGGTGTGTCGTCTTCGGAAGAGTCGAAGTCCGAATATTCCTCCTCAGAGTTCCATTCTCCAATGTGAGCCTCGCCTTTGCCATCCTTGTTCAACTTCTTGAAGAGCTTCTTCTTCCCATGAAAGAATTTCTTCTTTGAAGGGGACTTGTTTTTGTCGTCCCTTTTCTTTGGACATTTTGAGGCAATATGTCCCTTTTCATCACACTCATAGCACCGAATATTTCCATATCGGTTGGTACTAGAGTATTGTCCCTTCTTGAATTTTTGGGGACCACTTCCACTTGAGCTCCTCTTCATGAATTTTCTCATTCTTCTTACGAGAAGGGCCATTTCCTCCTCGGTGTCTTCATCATCATCAGAGTCATTAAGTATTTCATCACTTGACTCCGCCTTTGCCTTGAAGGCGATGTTCTTCTTCTTTGAAGAGCTTTGCTCCAAAAGCTCTTCCTTGTCCTTCTTGTAAAGCTCGTTGGTTATGAGATTTCCAAGAAGTCCCGTTGGCGTCATTCTTGGCAACTCCGGTGAGTTGAGAAACAATGTCACCAAAGTCTCATATTCTTCCGGAAGAGCCTTAAGCATCTTACGAACAATGTCAAAATCGGTTAGTGATGCTCCAAGGCCCTTGAGCTCATTTACTATGTTGTTCAATCGTGAATACATCTCATTGATGTTTTCATGAGGCAACATAATAAAACTCTCGTATTTGATTCGAAGCACATGCAATTTGGCTTCCTTGACCGAGGATGTCCCCTAATGAATTTCCGAGAGGGTCGTCCAAATCTCATGAGCGGTTTCAAGATTGCTCACTCGATTGAACTCATCCGCGTTCAAGGCTCCAAAAAGAGCATTCATAGCTTGAGCATTTAGATGAGTGTTTCGCTCCTCTTGGTCATTTGTGAGTGTGGGATTGACCCCCGGAGTGAAACCCTCGACTGCAATTCTCCATATGCTTGGACTCATGGCCTTAAGATAAACGGTCATACGAATTTTCCAATAAGCATAATTTGTACCATCAAAAAATGGCGCCTTGCCTATCGACACCCCATCGCTAGCCATCCTTACTCTCTAGGCGGTGAAGCCCCAAAAGAGAGTCCAAGCTCTGATACCACTTGTAGGATCAAGGATAACCGACTAGAGGGGGGGTGAATAGGAGGTTTCTAAAATTTCTCAACTCAATTTAGAAAATACAAACAACACTACAAATATTAGATAAGAAATGAAGAACGCACTATGGTCTCTATCAATGCTCAAAAAGCTATGACAATATAAGTGAAGCAAGTATACTTATGAGCACAAAAACTAAGAAGAATATGGTATTGATCAAATGGATTTCCAACAAACAAGAATACCAAGCACAATAAAATAGGAGACAAGGAATTTTAACCCCTGGTCTCGGAGACTTGCCGGTCTCCCCTACTCCACGTTGAGGTGACTTGATCCACGTCAAGCTGGCTCCACTCGCTTGAGCCTTCCTCGATCACTAAGGTAGTTCTTCCCGCTCGGGTAGGCGAACTCGGCCTTCACAACTTGCCGGAGCTTCTCACAACCTCCGTTGAGAAGCTCACCGTGCACAATCGCCACCAAGCCGTCTAGGAGGCGGCAACCTCCAAGAGTAATGAACCTTGATGCTAGCTTGAGGTCGAATATCGGTGTCTAAAGGCTCAAAACACTAAATGCAACACCAAATTTGCTTCTCACACTCACAAATGGAAATTGAATGCACACAAGAGTGGAGAACACTTGCTAGAGCTCAAATATCATCAATGAGGACCAAGAGTTGCTCTAGAATGCAGGTGGGGAGGTATTTATAGCCTCCACCAAACTTTCTAGCCGTTGGAGCTCGAATCTGCAGAAAATCTGTTTTTCCGGTGCTACCGCCCATGTAGGACCGGTAGCACCGGGCTCTGCTTCAACGGCTAGAACAGTGCATTTAATGCACTTGCCAGAGACCGTTACAGGAAGTCCGGTGCTACCGCACAACTAGTGCCGGTAGCACCGGGCTCTATTTCTTTTTCTTTCAACAGAAACACACCTCTCTGGAAATATGGCACCGGGCTGAAGTCCGGTGCTACCGAAGGTCCGGTAGCATCGGGCCACCAGGCGCGGTAGCACCGATCTTCCAAAAGTCTTAGCAAAAGTGCTTCTCTGGAATTTTTACACCGGTTTAAAGTCCGGTGCTACCGAAAGTCCGGTAGCACCGGGCCACTATGGGCGGTAGCACCGGGCCACCAAAACACCCAGAAAACACACCCTCTGTGATTTTCACACCGGGCTAAAGTCCGGTGCTACCGTGATCCCGGTAGCACCGGGATGCCTATGGGCGGTAGCACCGGGCTACAAAAATGCCCAAAAACCCTTCTCTGGAATTTTCGCACCGGGTCATTAGCGGTGCTACCGCTCCCATTAGCATCGCTACGCCATGGGCAGTAGCACCGGATTTCCACAGACTTGAAATAATTCAAGATTTTTCAAGGATGGAACTTGTCTAAAAGAAATGGCAACTAGTTTTGAACAGAATGTGTGAGCCTTTAAACCCTTAAATGATATCAAGACAAGCGTCACGATCCCTCTTAATAGTACGGCCCTAAATCTAATAGACCGATCTTTCTTTCAAACTCCAAGATCGCCAAAGGACCAAAAAGAACCTTATATAAAAGAAATACCTTTACATGATCTTGACATAAGCTTGATTGGCTTGAACTTTTCTTGGTATTTCCATGATCATTCTTCTTGGAAACGACCTACTTTCAATATTCTCATCAAAAGCATTAGATCATATAGCAACGTTGTCATTAATTATCAAAACCAAAACATATCGGGTGCCTAGATACTTTCAGCCGCGGACCTTGTCGAGGAGGGATCCTACGCCATGCAGGCAAGCGGCCCCTCGAGGGCGGAGATTCGCCCAATCCGGCCCGGCATGCGGGAGATTGGGCCCTCAAAGGTGGGGACTCGTTTTCCCGTCGCTTGCGGTCTTCCTAATCGTGTTCCTCCCTTCGATCATGGAGGATGTCCCATAAATCACACCAGTTGTTAGGAATACGATCTCGAAGATCTTTCGGGATATCCCTGATAGGGGTTGGTGCGAATCGACCTGGAAACGCGTTAGTTGGAACTAGCCACCGCCGATCCTACTGCTCAATAGCGGTGGGATGGTCCTGATCGCTGACTGCGGGCACCCTGTTGGATGGGGCGTCCAAGCCTCAAGTTGACTACTCGAGTGGTCTAAGCTTGCGCTGCATCGAGCAGTGTCTTCATCTGGTCAAACACTGGAGTCATCGGGTTGCTTAGATCCAATGGCAGAAGAGATTTGAGCAGCATGTGAGCGCACTGCATATTTGACTCAGGGGTGCTGAAGATGTCGTTGTTGTAGCTCTGGTGGGATGCTGCTCCTAGAGTGCGACCGGTCTTGCTGTTGTGGTCGAGCTGTCGAGGAATTTGTTATCCCTGAAGATCCTGCGCCCGCGGGTGGGGCGTTGTTGGATCATCAAGATCAAGTTGCCTCAACAGATTGGCCGTGATTTCGGCTGTGGCTGCAACTGCTAGATCACGTCGATGATCTGTGGTGTTGGGAGCAACAACGTTTGTAGAATCTTGAAGCGGATGCAGGGGGATTTGAAGTCCCTGACCCTCTGCGGCGTCTGCCCCTCGGTTCCTTTCCGAGGAATTACCGACAGTAGCACCGTTGTTGGCTCTGACCATGAATACGCATCGATCTGTCGTACTACTGCTCTGGCTGTTGTGGCCATTGCTTTCGCCTTCACACTCTGTGTCGACGCACATGAGGACATTGGGCTCCATCGGGTCAAAGTCGATGAAACCTACCTCTCGGCATGGATCCCAAGAGTGGGACTCGGTGAAGTCGATGTGCTCTAGATCTTCGCTCGGTCCCCATCGGTAGAGCATGGTTCCGAAGGCGATCTCAGGTCCGATCGTAGGTGCTTGGTTGATGGCGGTGACTGAGCGAAAATTATCGCATGGGCAGTCACCAGAAAATCCGATGTGAGCGCGCATCGAAGACATGCTTGATCTGGAAAAAACAGTTGAAAGCTCCTACCTAGCGTGGACATGCTTGATCTGGAAAAAACAGTTGAAAGCTCCTACCTAGCGTGCCAACTATCGAAGTTAGAAATCGACAATAAACTTATACTTTCAGGTACCTTCAGGTTAGCAAAGTCAAACACAAAATCGAAGGTACACGATGTAGACAGGTTCAGGTCCTCGATGGAGTAACACCCTACTTCCTGTATGGATGATATGTATATGGTGGATGGAATAAAGAGTAATGTGTCTAGCCCTAATTACAAGGAAGATCGAACTCAGGCTAAGGCTAAGCTAAGGATGGAGGTTGACGAAGCGTCGGGTCATCGACTCCCGGTTGCTCTGCGCAAAAGCTCTAAAATTCTTCTGCTTGTCTCGTCTCTCCAATCCTCCTCCTGGGACCCCTACCCCCAGCCTTATATAGTTGGGATTGCCCGGCTTCAAGTTGAGTCGTAGTCGGCTTAGAGTACCAGATCGTAGCCGATGCAGAGTCCATCATCACATGATCTTCGCAACATATCCAAACTTTCCCGAATATCAGGCGTACTCGAGTTGGTTTCCTCATAACGAGAATATGATCGAGTCCTTCCTAATATGAAATTATCCTTTTCGTGTATATCTTATCGCTCAGAATAAGGCCCGAGATATTCGGAGTCTCTATACGTCGTTTGAAAATATCCTTCGCGTATCTCGTAGGTGCTATACCCCATATTTACATATTTGACAATAATATAGGATATCACAGATGGTTTTATTTTAAAACCGTCTGTGATACTATCACAGACGGTTATTAACTAAAATCGTCTGTGACATTGATGTATATCACTGACGGTTTTTGAAGAGTACCGTCTATGATGATTTCACTGACGGTTTCAAAATAGAACCGTCAGAGACGTTTATCGTCACAGACAGTTTTGAGGAACTATTTGTGATGAGACGTCTAATATAAGCCTTTCTGTAGTAGTGGTATATCCCCTACACAGTTCAACAAATCTGCCTCTTCATGCACGAGCCTCATGAATCTCATCATAATCTTGTTAAGCGCGTTCTTCGTTATTTAAAGGGTACTCTTGAACTCGGTCTTCAATTGTATTCTTTCTCTTTGGACTCGCTTGTTGCATATTCTGATGTCCACTAGGTGGGTTGTCCCAACTCTCGTCGTTTGACTTTCTGTTACTGTCTTTTTCTTGGTGATAATTTCATATCCTGTTCATCCAAATGATAGCCTACTATCTCCCGTTCTAGTGTGCTTAGGCCGAGTATCGTGCAGCAATGAGCTAGGTACTACAACTGTTACATGAGCTAATATGGTGGCCAAATCTGTTAAATTATTTTAACATAATATGGCCCATGTAAATTATAGAATAGTTCTTATAATAAAAGGTCTAAGTATGATGGTTGCTAGACTAAAAGATTAAGAATCATGGCAATGCAATGGCAATTAGTTTCCATGCATATATTAAAGTGCTAAGTTACAGTCAATTTCATTAAGTTTTAAGTGCTGAATTAAAGTCTCAGTTTCATTGTTTAAGTATTTGGAAACTGACTTATTTACTGCATGGAAACTGACGTATTTAGTACTTCAAATTGATGCAATAAACGATGGAGTTTCATGAAACTAAATGTGCATTAAATGATGCAATAAACGATGGAGTCTCATGAAACTAAATGTGCAGTAAAGTTTCGTGCATGTAACTCTAATGTTTGGCTATATAAAGGATGCTCCTCCTGTACATCAAGGGTATGTCTGAAGGAACAAAAGAACAGAAAGAATAGTACACTTATAAAAGAAATCTCAGTTCTTTAATCATCAAAAGAACTATATTAGTAGAAGGAAGAGAGGAGAGAAAAAAACTCGATATGCAAGGTGTTGCTAACACATCGCAAGGTGGGTTTGTGCATTTGCACATATAAAGGATGATTTGTGCTTTTGCACATATAAAAGTTACTATTTGGTTTAATCAAATTATGCTAAATGAACTTATAGCTTCCACATTTTTTGCTGACATTTGGTATCAGAGCATGGCTTTAGCACTTTTGATTCACCATTATAATTGTTCTTTTGTAGTATGGTGTAAGCGCATGAGTGAAATTGCATTTGTTCATAGTTTTTCCTTATGCAATTGCGTGATTCATCATAGTCATGTTTTTTAGAGCAGTAAAATATTATTTCTTTTCCAGTATTGTTATTTGGATAACATAAAAGAAATATGTTTGCGTCTATCTGTAATGTTTAAAGACAGATTTTTCTTTTGTTCATAAGATCACAGTTTATTCTTATGAGCATAATTAAAAGTGATATGCCAATTAAATATTTATATTATTGAAAGCATGTTTGTCACCAAAGTGGCCTTGCTTAAAAAGGATCATAGATATTTAGTTGAGCATTTCAATTGTTCATATTCTATTTGATGCTATTAATTGGAAAATATAATGGACAATTGAGTTCACGAATTGTAACGCTAGGAGGTCACCCAAAGGTGGACCATTGCTTACAATTAGTGATATGAAAGAGGTTAATCAATATGCTTAGTCAATTTGTTAGTTTATCCAAAGATAGCATGCACATTGGTTTGAGTATAGTTGATTATCTATTAAAAGTGTTTGTTTTAGCATCATTATTGATTCCAGCTGTGTATCTAAATTTCATCCAAAGATGTTTTTAGATGCACACTTAAAGTTTGTTATTGCATGAATCTATTTTGTTTACTCAAAATATTAATCTGTGAACATATTAAATTTTGTAGCATCCATTAATTTAATAAGTCAAGGTTTTGGGCTTGTCAAGTTTAATGGCCTGAACTATGTTGACTGGTCTGAACAGATCCGGTTTTAGCTGGGTGTTATGGACTTAGACATTGCATTAGTTCTTGATGAAAAGCCTGCAGCCGTTACAGATGAAAGTACTGATGAGGATCGTTCCCTTTATGAAGCCTGGGAACGGTCTAACAGGTTAAGCTTGAACTTGATGCGCTTGATGATTGCTGAAAACGTCAAGCCATCATTGCCTAAAACTGATAATACAAAGGATTTCATGGCGAAGGTAAAAGAATATTCTCAATCAGACATTACAGACAAGTCTGTGGTTGGAAGTCTTATGAGTGAACTAACGACCAAGAAATTTGATTGGTCTATTCCCGTGCATGATCATGTGATTAGCATAGCAAATATTGCCGCAAAGTTAACATCCATGGGAATGGACGTAAGTGAATCATTTCTGGTCCAATTCATCATGAACTCCCTACCTCTTAAATTTGGCTCGTTCCAGGTGCATTATAACACCATAAAAGAAAAATGGAACATTCAAGAATGCAAAGCCCAATTGGTTAAAGAAGAAGGGAGATTAAAGAAAATAAGGGATCACTCTGTTCATCTCACAATGCACAGAGGTGCAAGTAGCAGCAAGAAAAGGCCAGGGAAGAAGGGTAAGGACAAGGCTCCACATCAAGTTAGTGATGGCCAAATCCATAAAAAGCTGAGAAGCCACTTCTGCAAGAAGGTTGGTCATTTCAAGAAGGATTGCCCCAAGAGAAAGAAATGGTTCAAACAAAAAAGTATACATTATGTTTCTGTATGCTTTGAATCAAATCTTGTTGAAGTTCCTAGCCATACCTGGTGGTTAGATTCTGGTGCTACTACTCATGTTTCACATGTTACACAGGGATACCTTTCAATCCAACCCATAAGCGGATCTGAAAAGTTTTTATACATGGGGAACGGAATGAAGACATGAATTGAAGGGATCAGGACTTATAGAATAATCCTTGATACCGGTCTACATTTAGATCTGAAAGAGTATCTTTTTGTTCCCAAATGTACTAGACATTTAGTATCTATGGAAAAATTGGATATGATAAGTTTTAAGTTCTTGGTTGGAGACGGTATATTTTCATTATATAAGAGTAAGTACTATTATGGTTTTGGTACTTTAATTGATTGTTTATACCGCTTCAATCTTAGTGCTGTTTTTTCTTAATTCCTCTTTCATGTTGAAAATATTATTGGTAACAAACGTAGTGCACATAATGAGCGTTCTGCTTTCTTGTGGCATAAAAGATTGGGTCACATATCCAAATAAAGAGTTTTGAGGTTAGTGAAAAGTGAAATTTTACCTCAATTGGATTTTGTTGACTGGAATGTGTGTGTAGATTGCATCAAGGGCAAACAAACCTCACACATATCAAAGCACCTAGCTACAAGAAGTAGTGAACTATTACGGTTAATACACACTGATATTTGTGATCCATTTGATGTTTCTTCCTGGGGTGGTGCAAAATATTCGGTCAGATAGAGGTGGTGAATATTTTGGAAAGTTTGATGCAAGTGGACAATGTCCAGGTCCATTTGCAAAGTTTCTTGAAAGCCGAGGCATTTGTGCACAATATACAATGCCCGAAACACCTCAACAAAATGGGGTGGCTGAAAGGCAGAATCGTACTCTCATGGAAATGGTTAGGAGCATGTTAAGTTACAGTGATGTGCCCTTATCTTTGTGGATGCACGCATTAAGGACTGTTGTGTACTTACTGAATAGGGTTCCTAGTAAGTCAGTTCCTAAGACTCCTTATGAACTGTGGACGGGAAGGAAACCTAGTTTGAGGCACCTGCATGTTTGGGGCTGCCCAACAGAAGTAAGAATATACAATCCACGTGAAAAGAAGCTTGATGAAAAGACCATTAGCGGTTACTTCATCGGCTATCCTGAAAAATCAAAAGGGTACAGATTTTACTGTCCTAACCATAGTACAAGAATAGTTGAGTCTGGAAATGCTCGGTTCATTGAGAATAGTGAAATCAGTGGGAGTGGTGATCCATGAAATGTGGATATCAAAGAAATTCAGTCCAACCCTACTCCTAGCATTGTTGTATCACTGTTACACAACACTGTAAAAAATACAACTATTGAACCAGCTACTAATGTGCAAGTCACAACTGAAAAGGAAATTCCACATGAAAGGATATTACGAAGGTCTATACGAAATAAAATACCAGCTATTTCAGATGATTATGTGGTTTATTCACTTGAACATGAATGTGATTTGAGTATCGAAAATGACCCAGTCTCATTTAAGCAAGCCATGGAATGTGATAATTCTGAAAAGTGGTTTGATGCCATGAAAGAAGAGTTGAAATCAATGGATGACAATAAAGTTTGGGAACTAGTCGAGTTGCCGCAAAGTTCAAAACAAGTCAGGTGTAAATGGGTCTTTAAGACCAAACGTGACTCAAAAGGCAACATTGAAAGATATAAGGCTAGACTTGTCGCCAAGGGTTACACTCAAAAAGAAGGTATTGACTACAAGGAGACCTTCTCTCCAGTTTCAAAGAAGGACTCTTTGAGAATTATTTTGGCTCTGGTGGCACATTATGATTTGGAGCTTCACCAGATGGATGTGAAAACCGCTTTTCTGAATGGTGATTTGGATGAAGAAGTGTATATGAACCAACCTGAAGGATTCATGGTTCCAGGAAAAGAAAATTTGGTGTGTAAATTAAAGAAGTCAATATATGGGCTGAAACAAGCTTCCCGACAATGGTATATAAAGTTCAATGATACCATTTTGAAGTATGGTTTTGTAGAGAATACCGTTAATCGGTGTATCTACATGAAGGTCAGTGGGAGCAAGTTTATTATTTTAGTCCTATATTTTGACGACATTCTGCTTGCTACTAATGATAAATCTTTGTTGAATGATGTAAAGAAATTTCTCTCCAATAATTTTGAAATGAAGGATATGGGTGAGGCATCCTATGTGATTGGAATAGAAATATTCCGTGATAGAAATTATGGATTATTGGGACTGTCTCAGAAAGGTTACATTAACAAAATATTGGAGGGATTTAGAATGGAAAATTGCTCTGCGGGAACTGTTCCAATTCAGAAAAGGGACAAATTTAGTGAAATGCAATGTCCAAAAAATGATTTGGAACGAAAGGAAATGGAATCTATTCCATACGCATCAGTTGTTGGGAGCTTAATGTATGCTTCGACATGCACTCGACCAGATATCAGCTTTGCTGTTAGAATGCTGGGTCGGTATCAAAGTAATCCTGGAATGGATCATTGGAAAGCTACGAAGAAGGTTCTTCGATATTTACAAGGCACCAAAGATCATATGCTCACATACAAGAGATCGAGCCATCTTGAGGTGATTGGCTACTCAGATTCAGATTATGCCGGATGTGTAGACTCAAGGAAGTCTACATTCGGCTATTTGTTCCTTTTAGCTGGAGGAGCAATTTCATGGAAGAGTGGAAAGCAATCTGTCATTGCTACTTCCACTATGGAGGCTGAATTTGTGGCATGCTTTGAGGCCACTATTCAATCACTGTGGCTGCGGAATTTTTTGTCTGGCCTTCATATTGTTGATAATGTTGAAAAGCCCTTAAGGATTTATTGTGACAATTCCGCTGCAGTCTTCTTCTCCAAAAATGACAAGTACTTGAAAGGAGCAAAACATATGGATTTGAAGTACTTAACGGTAAAAGAACAAGTGCAAAAGCAAAAGGTATCAATCGAGCATATTGGTACAGATCTGATGATAGCAGATCCGCTAGCTAAGGGACTACCGCCCAAGTCTTTTAGTGGCCATGTTGAGAGTATGGGCATTATAGATAAATCCCTATTAGCATGATGAGTATATATATATACATAACTTTGAGTTGCTCGTGCTTTTTATGAACTTATGAATTCAATGAAAGTATTATTTTACTGGTTATCCATATTATCGTGTATACAATTATGGTAGTGATGGATAACAATGAAAGTTTCCCATTAAAGTTAGTTTGGATTATGTCGATTGTGATACATGGAAGGGATCTTGTCACTGTATGACTTGTGACCGCCATGATTCTATCGTCACAATTCAATTTAGCGATGACTTGATAGATTCGATGAAAGGTGTACACCTAAAAGTTTTCGAATCGTCAAGTTTTTACAAGGGCCAAGTGGGAGATTGTTAAATTATTTTAACATAATATAGCCCATGTAAATTATAGAATAGTTCTTATAATAAAAAGTCTAAGTGTGATGGTTGCTAGACTAAAAGATTAAGAATCATGGGGTTTAAAATCCCTCTCATCTCCCTTTCGAATATTTAACTGTGTACTAATACTACAGGAGGGTGCATGGCAATGCAATGGCAATTAGTTTCCATGCATATATTAAAGTGCTAAGTTACAGTCAGTTTCATTAAATTTTAAGTGCTGAATTAAAGTGTCAGTTTCATTGTTTAAGTATTTGGAAACTGACTTATTTACTGCATGGAAACTGACGTATTTAGTACTTAATACTGATTCAATAAACGATGAAGTTTCATGAAACTAAATGTGCATTAAATGATGCAATAAACGATGGAGTTTCATGAAACTAAATGTGCAATAAAGTTTCGTGCATGTAACTCTAATGCTTGGCTATATAAAGGATGCTCCTCCTGTACATCAAGGGCATGTCTGAAGGAACAAAAGAACAGAAAGAATAGTGCACTTATAAAAGAAATCTCAGTTCTTTAATCATCAAAAGAACTATATTAGTAGAAGGAAGAGAGGAGAGAAAAAAACTCGATATGCAAGGTGTTGCTAACACGTCGCAAGGTGGGTTTGTGCTTTTGCATATATAAAGGATGACTTGTGCTTTTGCACATATAAAGGTTAATATTTGGTTTAATCAAATTGTGCTAAATGAACTTATAGCTTCCACATTTTTTTGCTTACAAAATCATGTTAGGTACTACAACTGATACATGAGCTGTATCTACCGATCAAGACCGCGACTATTCTTCATTGCAACAATGTCAGTGTCGTCTATCTTTCAACGTATCTAGTTCAACAACGTACTAAACATTTTGTGATTATTATTCAGGGGCTATTTGGGGGAGTTGTGCTTCAGCTTTGCTTCAGTTTTGAGCTAAAAGCTCCCCCAAACAGCATGGCTGCAAAGCATCTGGGAAGCTAAGCCATAGCAGAAGCACCCCCAAAAGCTGCAGCTGCTGAGAAGGAGTTTTTCAGCTGTGGCTTCGCTTGAACACCTCCTAACTCGCTCGCTCCGCCTTCCCGACCTTTGCCACCTCGCCTCGCCGCCTCCATGTCACCTCCCTACTCGGACGCCGCTGTATTTCACTATGTTGCTACCTTCCATTTCGGTTAGCCCTTAAAAGGTACAACTGCAGCAGCCAGTTTGCCAAACAGCATAACAAAAAAAGCCACAGCCGTCAGCTACAGCTACTTTACAAGCCAACAAACTAAAAACAGTTTTTCAGCCTAACCACATCTCTCCGAACAGGCCCTCACTTTGTACGCAAAAAGGTTGCTCTCGGCGCTGTCCTGAGTTATCCACGTGCATTCGTCTTCCCAATATGCAGATTCTTTCACGAAAGGACTGCTGTCACACAGCTATTCACGAAGTTTTGTTCCAGCCTGAACGTCCTCGCTCCATGTTTCAGTTTGTGGGGAAGTTTTAAGAGAAGGATTCTCAGGTTCTTGCACACGGTGTTTGTTAGGCCACACCGCGTCGGACGGTGAACAGGAGAGCCGAACAGGGAATAGGAAGCGGAGACTACTTTGGCTAGATTGTTTAGTTTGATTCCAATTCTGTATTTGATTTCTTGTTGTAAACGTCTTCAACTTCAGTACATATGCTACCTCTATTATACTTCATAGAGTTACCGGTCAGAGAGCCCCTACGTGTCCTTCCTCCGTGAGAGCTCTTAAAAAAATATGTAATTACATTTAGATCTTTTTGCCGATTGAGGTAATTTTTTCTGATTTAATTGAGCTATCAAATAATGTAAGAAATTTTTGAACTTTTTTATAAGGGTCCTCAGAATATGCCTATACTACTATAAAATGTTCGTATTGTGATCAAACTTGTACTATTTTTAAAAAATCTGATAATGCTACTGATGCATTCAGAGCAACTCCACTGATTTCATTGAGATAATAAATCATATTAGAAATTTTTGAAACTTTTCTATAAGGGTTCTCAGAGCATGTATAAGCTACCATAAAAAAATTGAACCATGATTAAGCTTGTGTAAGTTTTAAAAATTCTGAACGCGTTTAAATTTCGCTGTTTTTGGTTTTTCAGAGCCATCAAACGAATTTGATTTTCAAGATTTATGAGAAGGGTCCTGAGAGCGTGACTAAGCTACCATAAAAATTTCAGATTATGATCAAATTTGTGCAATACTTAAAAAATCTGGCAATGGTGTTAATGCATTTAAAACAACTCCACTGATTTAATTAAGCTGTTAAAGCATGTTGAAAATTTTCGAAACTTTTTTAAGAGGGCTCTGAGAGTATGCCTAAGCTACCATAAAAATTTGAAAGCATGATAAAACTTGTGTAAATTTTAATAATTCTAGCAATACTATTGATGCAGTTAGATTTCACTGATTACCCGAAAACTCACGCCACCGAGCGTATGCATCTAGTAAATCAATATATACCGAGGGATACGAACAACCGAAGCGTGCGATTTGCATCCTCCCTTTCATTTGCAACCACAGGGAGTACGTCTATAACTCAAAGTGGATCATATCATAATTCGACATTTAATTTGCGCAAGTCAATCAGAACATGCACTAATCCAAAAAGTCGAGAGGTCTAACACTACTACTAGTATGCATGTGCACGCAAGGAACTCCTTTTAGTAATAATGCAAAATCTCAGAGGTCGTAATCGCACCGGTGAAATGGGGAATACGTGGTCTTCTGGAGCCTTGTATGGTACTCGCTCCGGTTATGAATAACATTTTAAACATCAATTTGGTCTTCAGAATACAGTTTTGACCACTAATTATTATTATAATATATTTATAAAACTTAATAAAATTATAGTATTTTTCGAAATAAATCTACACATATAATTTTCATGTATCTAATATAAATATTTAAAAAATGTTGATAGTTAGGTTTTTTAAAATTTGACTGTTTTATGTTTAAAATGATAATTATTTGTCAACGGAGTGAGTATAATCTGGTACTAGCTATGGTGGAGAACGAGTGGCTCACTTTTGTTGACTTCACTCTTAACAAGACAATACAATTTATGAGTCATTATTTGTCCAACAGGGAGCTGAGGTGAGCTGGACGGTACAGAACAAAAGATAATGATTTCATCATTAATTACCCTTCCTACGCGTACGAACGTGCCACATCAAAAATTTATGACTCAATTTCTCTGGATCAATTGATTTTAAAAAAAAAACTGAAGAATTGATTAATTATGGTCATAGCTTAACTGGACTCCTCTAAATAACGTTCCAGATTAATATATCAAGCAGGCTTTACATCCAGGGTTGAAGATGCGACGAACTGTGCTTGCCTTTTTGCAACTCGCAATCTGTACTACCAACCTAATCATTGCCAATTTAACGATCAGACGAACACGGTTCAATTTTTATGATCAATTAGCATATATATTTGCGATCTTAATTCCGTGCAAAGACAACCATATGTAGGTATTAGCTTCCATCCTGGGTCCTTCTTCTTCCTAAAAAACGAGACCACAAATCTTGAAGTAGTATTGTTAGCACCTGAATAGCGAGTGTTTGCAAATCAGACATCAATATGGTTTGAAATTTATGCTTTTCGCTTTTGAAGAGAGTACTAAAGCACCTTGCAAATCAGACATCAGTATAGGTATAATTTGTTTTGTTTTTATTGTTCTTGTACACCACTGCGGTATTGGTCAATCTTACTCCCTCCATACCTTTTAACTCGACGTTTTGAACATTGATACAATCTATCTCCATTACAGGCCTTAAACTGACCGTTACGTTTTGTTAATTACATGTTAGCAGAATGTATGTATAAAAATACAATGATATACACGCACTTTTGATGTCTAGTAATATATAATTTTTACAGGCCAAATCTAAATAATTTTATATATATTGGTGGCTATAGCTAAGTTATAAAAGGTTGACTGCAGTATAAGCGGTATTCTAGGACGATAAATAAAAAAGAACAAAGGAAGTAATATACTAAGTGGGCCCCACCTACTTCATCACCTTTGTCTCTCTCATAATTCTCTAACGGGACTTTCTTTTATTTTCTTTTCTTTTTTCTTTTTTTTTAAGAGACCCACCTCTGTTTGTAGCAATACTAGAATAGTACTACAAATTTGCTGAACAGAGATGTTCAAATGGAGAAAGGATACTAGTGGTACATGTTGAGAAACCCTAAAAGCCCATTGAAGGCCCATGTGGTCCCTTATGCCGAAACCCTAGAGAGCGCTATAAAAGGAGGAGGGGGGTCTCCCCCTATGTACAAGAAATCATTAGCAATAAAGAATTCGTCGTCGCTCTCCTCATATACCTATGTCTCTCTCTTTCTGTTCTCCAATTTCAGATCTGTTCGGGAACCCTGGACTATTCGATAGCGAGGTTCCTTAACACGTTATCAGCACGAAGCTCTACCGGAGATCAGAATTGAAAGGTGAGAAAGGTGGGGTTTTCAGCGATTGAAACTAAACGTTTGTCGTTTCTATGCATACTCCTATCCTACGCATCTTGTATCGTTTTCGTCATGTGGCACGAAGCCACACGACGATCGCTCGAAGCTACGTGGCAAGAAGCTACAATGCATGCTTCTAACCTGCGCATTCGGTTTTGTGTTCATTGCGTGGCACGAAGCTACAACGACATGGATCTGCGGTATTTTACAACTCATCATCGCACACAAAGAAAAATCGCAGCGCCGCGCGCTGCGATCTGCCGACATCTCGGTTTGCGTGCTTGAAGATCGCTTGAAGCACCGATCGTTGCCGTTTTTGCGCGCTCGAAACCGCTATACGCGCCTGAAGAGCCGACTCCATGCCTCGGTTCCCGTGCTCGCCGGCTTGAAGCCCGGCCGACCCACCACCGCCGCGACCATCGATTCGATCGCGAAGTCACACGCCGCGCGGCGTCGCCTGCCGGCGTTGTCTTCGCTGTGTCGCCCACAGACGCAGCGCATCATCGCCGCCGCGACGGCGGCGGGCTCGGTTTCCACGCCGTCGCATGAAGCGCCGGCTCGGCCTCGCGCCACGGCACGGGCCGCCGTCGACCGGCTCGGCGCGTAGCCGCCACGCGCGCCGCCTCGGCCGACCCTCGCCGCCGTGCTCGACCGCGCCGGCGCCCCGTTCGGCTCGAAGTCCGGCCGTCGTCGCCGCTGCATGGAAGAAAGCGCCGCCGGCGCTTCGGCTGCTGGCGCTCGCGCCGAGCCGTGATGCCGCCTCGGTGCCTCGCCCGGCCGCCGCCGGCGCCGGCCTAGGCCTCTCGCCGCCCGACGGCGCCGCCTTGCCGCATCTGGCGCCGCCTCGGCCTTGCGCGCGCCGCCCGGCGGCTCGGCCTCGCGCCCGAAGCGCCGCTCCCACCGCCGACGCCGACTCAGCGCAAGAAGCGCCCCGCCCGTCGGCCGGCCAGCGCCCGACGCCGACATATGTGCCTCCGCCGGCTCGAAGCCGGTCAACGCCGCCCGGCCAGCAGCGTGCCTCGGCTCCTCCTCGCCTCGCGCGCGCTCGCGGCCGCCCGAGGCACCTCCTCGCCTCGCGCGGTCGCGACCTCGATCTCGTCTCGAGGCACCTCCGTCTCCGCAGACGGCCGAGGCCGCCGCCCCGCTGCCACGGTCATTGCGCGGTTTTGCGCAGCGCTTAGCAGCGCCGCCCGCTGGCCTCGGGCTTGTCTTCGCCGTCGCCGCCGGGCCATCACCCAAGAAGATGAGCGCGGTCGGGCCGGGAAGTAGAAGACGGCGTGCGAGTGCGGAAGGGGAAGCGGCGGGAAGGCAGCCTGATCATGGCGTGGGAAGGCAGCGTGAGCGGGAAACCTAGCCGCCGGGTTTTGTGCGCAGCGCGTGGGCCTGAAGGCCCAAGAGGCTAGCGGGAAAAAGAAAAAAAAACGGCCCAGAGGCCGGTTCGGCCGGGAGAGAAAAAAAAGAAAAGAAGAAAGAAGAAAGAAAAAGAAAGAAAAAGAAAAAAAAGAGAGAAAAATTGCAGAAATTTTTTTTGAAAAAATTGCCAGAAAATCAAGAAGATTTATTTGGCTCTGTTTTTAATTTTTCTTGCTCTATTTCTCTGTTTTATGAATTTTGAATTCATTGCTTTATTTTATATACTGCAATGCATAGCAATTTATTTTGTGCAATTTATGCTTTTTGCAACCATTTTCTATTAGATTACACGCAGTAATCTAATGTCGGAATTTTGAAATCATGAATCGTGAATCGTGAGTTTGAAGAACTGGCCCCGCACGGTCAGAAGTACTTCACTTGGGCATCGGACGTGAAGATCGTTCTTGGGGGCAAGAAGCTCCATGCTGCGATTGGTCTAGGGTCCTCGCGGGACATAAAACCTACCATCAAGCGTAACAATCAAGTCTTGCTTTGCCGTTTAAATGCATGAATCGCATCTTCTTTTAGATTATGGTTGTTAGCATTTTCTTTGAATAATGAATTGTAAGCTCTAGAAGAGCATACTTCTTTCATGAATAAATACGCAATTTATTCTTTATTCCAGTATTCTTTCCTTTACAAGCAATTTTTGAATTATTTTGCCTCTGTTTTATTGGAATTATAGTAGCATAACAAATACCATCTTAAGAGAGTCTAAATACTTTCAGTCGATCACGAAGAACGCTGGAAAGATTACTACGATCGCAGGAAGCGACTCATATGTAATCGGCTCAGGAAGAGCCACTATTATATTGCCTATGGGTACAACTTTGGTAATTGAAGAAGCCCTTTTGTACCCTGAATCAACTCGCACTCTCTTAAGCTTTAAAGACATCCGCGCCAATGGTTTTCACGTAGAAACCAATGAAGAAAATGGCAAAGAATATTTGTGCATTGTGAAGCACGCGGTATGTGGAAAAATGGTATTAGAAAAATATCCTCATATGAATCGGGTTGTACTACACGAATATTCATGCACCCGAAGTGTATACTTCCTTGAAGACTGTTTTTAGAAGCTCCGAGTTATTTTCTTAATGGCATGGTAGATTAGGTCATCCTGGTCTTAGAATGATGAGAAATATAGTGAACAACTCACAAGGTCATGGCATTAACGTTAAGAATTTCCGAATCATGAAGATTTTGTGTGCCTGCATGTGCCACCGGAAATTAATAACTAGACCCTCTGTCATGAAAGTGCAAAGTGAAATCCTGCATTCTGGAACGCATCCAGGGGATATTTGCGGTCCGATTCAGCCCTGTCGGGCCGTTTCGATACTTTATGGTGCTCATCGATGCTTCCTCGAAATGGTCGCATGTATGCTTGTTGTCAACAAGAAACCATGCTTTTGCAAAGCGATCTCGCAGATCATAAGAATTAAGAATGCTTTCCCGATCATCGCGTGAAGTCCATTAGAATGGACAATGCCGAGAATTTACTTCAAAGGCATTTGATGATTATTGCGCGGCAACGGGGATAGCGATTGAGCACTCCGCACCGCACGTCCATACGCAGAATGGACTAGCGAAGCACTAATAAAGAGGATTAAGTTCATTGCGGACCGCTTTTGCGAGTTGTAACTTGCCCAACACTTGTTGGGGACACGCGTCTGCACGCGGCGAAGACTTATCAATTTCGGACCATCGCCTACAACACCCATTCTCCTATGCGGCTTGTGCACGGATCATCCCAAGATCTCCCATCTTAGAAAATTTGGGTGTATGGTATAAGTACCTATACCACCCCTCGTGGATGAAATGGGCCCTCTCCGCAAGTCCGGGATATCGTTGGTTATGGGAGTGCATCCATAATCGGTATTTGGAACCCATGATCGAGACTTGCATCTGACCGATTTCGATTGCATCTTTGACGAGGATCGTTTCCGTCATTAGGGAGAAATCAACCTTTGGATGAAAAATGCCGGAAATCATATGGCATTCCACTGGGATCCCGCACATGACCCCGAACTAATGAAGCAAATCAAGAAGTCTAGAAGATAATCGATTTGCGAATTTAGCAAATGAACTGCTGATCATTTTGTGATCCGAAGGGCGTGGTTAAGTCGCATGTACCACAAGAAATGCACCGAGAGGGTGGAAATACCAAAGAAAATAGAAGGTATCCTCAACCTGTTCAGAGGCCTCAAAGAAAAAGAGCAGCAATCTGCTCCTCAAACCCAAAGTACCGGAGGCGTCTGGAGAAAAGCTGGCGAGAGGACTTACCACAACCAATCACGAAAATGCCCCAAGGAAAGAAGGGGAGCAGTTGAGACTGCACTGGAAAGAAGCCAACAGAAAGGCAATTCGGACTTGAATCTCCCATCTGAAGGAAGCCACGGAAATAATGTGTGCGC